>CM076583.1:596419857-596803632 GCA_034641835.2 Pinus albicaulis
AATAAAAAATAAAAAAATAAAAAGATAATTATAAATAATAATAATAACAATAACAATAAAAATATGATTTTGAAAACCTCTTTTTGGGGCACAGTTAGACAATTTGTAACATTTGAAAACCAATTATGTGGCGGATGTTACACCCAATTTTTTTTCTTCCCTTTTCCAAAACATCATGTTTTGTTCCCGAAATATTTTACGAGATGATGGTATTTATTTGTTTCTTTTTTGTATCTATTTTTCCTAATTATCATGTTTTCTGAAGAATAACACAAAGGTTGTCTTGGTTGTTACACATGTAACAGTGGACAACCATGAACATTGTTTTCTATTTCATCGCATGCAATAATAATTACAACAGTCAAGCGTGATCACCATGATCACTGGAAGCAGTTGCGCCATCAACTGAAACCCCCCCTCCACATCGTTTCAGGTACATCATTTAGAAATCTAACGTCATCATTTAATAATTTGGTGATTAATGGAAAGTTATGATATTCCCATGATGGTCGTGGGCAACCATCACCATTAAAGCTTTGGGGGATAGATCTCATAATAATTGCAATAAATCCATAGTCTTGAAAATTTCATTAACCCCACATGCATCAAATTAAATAGCATGATATCCAATTATGACCATATCTGGCTGGAAAAGGCATTTGTACTTAAAATCTGTTATTTTCCATAATTAGACATTTATGTAGGAATGTGCGAGGTATGATTTGGTAATTCAAAAATACTGTCACCTTCCATCACCTTCCTTAGCTAAATTTTTGTATCGTCGTCCAAAATTATTCATCTGGGATAAGTAGAGTAGGGTTCCGAGAGAAAAAAAGCAGTGCAATGATATTACTATTGGTTGAGTTTGAGGAGTGATTCAAAATAACAACAAGATGGGAGGAGGCGCAGTAAGGCACGAGCTAGAATCCATGGAAGCTTTGCAGAACTATCTTGAAGCTTATTAGGTATTTAGGGACGATAGGTGGATTGAATATTTTTAGAAGTTGGAAGGCTCAAACAAGGCTATTACAATCGAATTAGCTCAGAATTTGAATAACCACTAGAATTGAATCGGGGGCCTGAAAATTGAAGTAAAAGAAGAATTGATTTCTTGAGTGATCACATTTCCAGTATAGGGACGAAGATGGTTCAACAGGAAAATTAATGACCATTCTTTGAAGGAAGATTTTCTTGAAGGAGAGGAAAGGCTGGAAAAGAAGGGAAGAGGAGTTAACAGATTATCACTCCCACAACCATGGGCAGATATCGCCCTAGGTCTAATCAAGTACATTACTTGCAAGGGAAGATCCACAATCATCTTTAATTACCACTTCCCTCTACTAAATCATCTTCGGCACCAGTAGAAGATCAAACTACCATTTTTCCTATGGGGAAACATTAAGCATATAGCTGCAGCAGTTAAGATGGAAACACATCTTCAAGCCTATGTGACCAACCATAGAATTATTAAATTGATAATTTTGGATGCCCTAAGCCAAAAGGGAAGAATTTAAATGAAAAAGGCCTAGGACAAGCCAGAGAAAATAGGTTGCGACTTCAGAAGGAAGTCATGCAGAAGTTGAAGTCTAGATCCGATCCGTGAGGGTCGGAATTGGAAAACAACCCACTAACAAGTCTATTCAAGATAGACGGGAAAAATAGAGGGTGAGAATTAGCTTTCCAATAGAACCACTATGCACAGTTGGAAAGTAGAAATATGTAGAAGGATAAGAAGAAGAAGGAATAGAGCCATCCTCGTCAGGTAAGGACGAAACTCATGTTCTACTTTTAGAACTTGAAAATTTAAGAAAGGAAAATGAACAGTTGAAACAAATATCAGCTGAGGGGAAGGAAATTTTAGTATCCGTATGCACAACATGTTCTCAAGGACTAACAATAGTAGGGTATAAGGTTGGTGGGGAAAACACCAACTCAATGAAAACAGTAACAAAACTTTGGGAGGTTGTCCCACAAGAGCCTACTAAGGATATTTCTATTACACAAGAGCCAATAGTTAAAGTAGAGCCTTCCTTAGTAATTTACTTGGATGCCGATAAGAAAGAACCTGTGGAGGCCACTACTATTACAGAATAACCAGTAGTCGGCACAAAGGCTAGCTTAGGTGAGAATCAAGGGGCTGATACACAAGAACCAACTGATGAAGCTGCTATTACACAAGAACTAGCAGTAGAGGTGGAGCAAACCCATCCAATAGAGGTTTTTACACCCTCTATTGATGTTTATGTTGAATGCAGAGGAATGACGAGTCCCTCCATGCGATGGAGTTACGAGAAAATTTTGTTTATTTCTGAATTATAGAAGTGAAAATAGGAGGCAATCTCCCTTTCGGAGGGGGTGATCTCATTGAAAGAACATCACAAGGAGATAAGTTATTTACAAAAACATGGATGAAAGAAGAACTGAAGAAAGTTTTGTAAGGGTGTATGAAGAAGGAAGCCGTAAAGAAGCAGAAGGAACAACTATTGTTGTTGTAGCGGCAGGTTTAGGATCTGACTGTGGATAAGCAAAAAATCCATGAGCTTGCCCTCAATTTTTTGGGGTGAAGGCGACCTTCCCCATCTTACGCCATTTTCCTATGGGAACTTTATTAACTATTTTAGTTAAAAGATGTCATGGAGAATAGGCCCTATCTGGGTTATTCCACCCACACATTTTTAGATGTATTTCATGCTTCTGATTTTGACGAGCAAAGCCTCCTATGTGAGGTATTTTTTCATAATATCATTTGTGAGCAAGAAAGTATGAAAATGGTGGTGACTATATTCTCCTACATGGGGGATTTTCAATTACAAGCCTTTGTGTCATTTATGAGGAATCATATTGAGTGGCATCTATCCACAAAATCTATGGATGCCAATGAATAAAAGATAACATTATGGATCCAGGAAGAACCGGGATGGGCTATGAAATTAAGGCAGGAATTTAGAAGGATTCTGAGCAATCCTCGGATAACGGAACCTGCTTCCACTTACAGAAGGAGGATTTTAGACTTTTTCCTTAATCAGTTTTCATTAATGAAGAGTGGAGCCCTGACTGGGTGTTTGCAGAAGCCAACAGTGTTGATCTATTGGAAGGGGACCCATTTGCATTTCATAATTTTGTGGTAGTTGTTACACCTGTACCAGGATATGCCCAGATAATACAGACCATTAGTGCTTCTTGGCTTGGGCTAAGATTTAAATTCCCTTTGATTTGGCTACTAATAGAGGATTAGAAAATTCATTATGAACTGAGAAAGTATGAAGCAGAGTCTTGGATTTGACAGCCGATGGCTACTCAAGGGTACATGTCTCTAGATGAAGACATAGTCGATGCTTATGCAAGTGATTCAATCGGGGGAAGATGTTGGGTGCCATTTTTGTACTTCATTTCTACATTTGTTTCCCCTAATTTTACCTTCTCACCTATACTCTTGGGATTATATTTTCCTTTTTCCCTTCTTTCCTATCATAAATAATGATGTTTTACCTTATTTTCATTATCTTCCCATTTGATCGATTATTATGATGTATCATTTTTTTTTAATGACTAACTAGGATAAATGTTGGAAGAAGTTCTCTCATCTCTTCCTACCCCTACAGGTGTTATTCTTAGCACAAAATATCTAGAGCATGAGGTGTACAAAAGAAGTTGAAAGTGTGTTGTTATAGTGAGATGTTACATCATGATGTTGTTGCAATTGAAAGTGTGATGTTACAGACTCGCTATATAAAGTGTTGTTACAGTTGTATTGCTGACTGGATATCGTCAACTTCCGAATGCCAACCTGTCCTCAATTGTTGTTACACTACGACTGTCATTTTCCACGAAATTTGTAGAGTTAATTACATATTGTATTTTAGGATGACGACTTTTAGGTAGATTTGATTGTAATACATATTCTTCCAATCAAACTTTTTATTAGTAAGTGGTCGTAACTATATGTATCTTATTTTGATCAACATGAGAATCATAAGATTCTCATGACTGATCAGTTCTTCATTTTTATGAACATGTAACCATTATATAACTCTCGACCCTTGAGTTCAATGGGTTAGTGGAGAATAATATTACTTTTGGTTCGGTAGTTTTGGTCACATTAAGTCAAAGATATCATGTTGCTGCTGTTACATGCATTGTCTGGTTTGATTTCCATTTAGTTTTTTCTCTTCCTATGCCCTGCTAGGGTAGAAGGGCTCCCCTCTTTATCAGGGATTGGAGTGGTTATGATAGTTGTACTATATTTCTTATTTTCTTTTCATATTGGTGAAAGTGTTGTTGTTTTTGTTCTGGCTATGAGTAGATATGCTTCAATTTTGATATTATTATGTTGTTACACGAATGTGAATAGAAATACCAGTTGGTGTGATTGTTGTGTGGCACGCTAGGTATTGTTTAATTGAGGAAGATTACATTCTTCTAGTTTGGTTTTTCCTGCATGAGTGATTTATTTCAACAATTTATTCGTCAACGATTTTTCTTTATTTGATTTTATTCTGGTTTGATGTATTCGCATAGACAGTGCAACTTTCGTTGAAATAAAAGATGTCCCTAGATTGATAATTTATACGTACCATCTTAGTCATTTAACATTTATCAATACCGTCCAACACTATTCACAAGAAAAAAAGGAGACCAGTAAATGTAATAGCATGGTACCAAAGCTCAAAAACTATGTGCCCCATTTCATGAGGAAACTAGGTGCATGATAGGGGAATCTAGAAGTCGGGGGGATTGGGGGAGGGTGACCCAATGGTAATTTTATTATGATGACATAGTGGTAGAGAGGGGATTTATTTCTTGTTCCACAAATTCTGAGTGTGTTTTATATTTCTTTAAATCATGCACATGTTTTGTATTTATTTAAATCACACGTGATTTTAAAGAATAGTTTTTTTATGGGAGTTATGAATGAAGGAAATTTAAATTTTAATGCAACATGAATGTGTTTCATAACACCTAAACCACTCCTCATCATGAATGCATGTGTCATATCTAATCCAGCTAGTTTTCTTCCTTGGAATTAACTTCGGTGAAAACTAACTTAGATGTTAGAGCCTAGCTAACCAAGCTAGCACTCTAAATAGTTAGTGATTTTATTTAGAATCAACGCTACCAGCTAACTTGAACTAGCCCTATATCTTGAAACTCGTGTGATACAGAAAGGTGTTCCTTATTCAACGAGAATGCACTAGCTCAATATTTATTACACCTTGCATTGGGATGTGTGTTAGTATTTAGGCGTATTATTCTTGGAAATATCCTTTTATCTTCCCAAATCTCTCTCTCTCTCTGTCTCTCTCTCTCTCTCCACACATGTCTATCTTCTCCTACCCACTCCCTTCCCTCTCTCTCTCTCCATGCATTCCCATTTTATTTTCCTCACATTGTCTCCATCTGTTTCTCAGTCTCCCTTCCCCCTTTCTCTCTCCATCTATCCCTATCTCTTTCCATCACACTCCCGCCTTCCATTCCTCCCACCCTATCACACCCTCTCCCTCACACTCTTTTTCCATACCTCTCATTCCCTCTCTCCCTTCCTACCTATATTTCTCTCCTCCTAGTTTCTCTCTCAAAACCCCTCTCTTGCTATATATAATATATAGTAGTTGATGTAGGAGGATCATGGTTCCAAATTTTGTAAATTTAGTAGAATATAGGGGGTCTTGTGTTTTCAAGGGAGTTGGTTCCCTAAATATTTAATTAATTTAAATTTTTCAATGTTTTAAGTGATTTTATGTGGGAACTTTAGAATAGGATTTAATTAAATATTGTGAGGCATATTTGTAAATATTATCGAATGTAGGAGAATATGAGTGATTGTTGAGGATTGAGAGATTCTGAAATATTGATTGTAAATCTTATATTAGAAGTTGGTTCATGATTTTTTGGATCTCAGAGGATCCTTAGGATCTAGTGGAGCAGATTTTGGATATGAACCAGAATTGGTTCTAGACTCCATATGTATACAATTATAATTCTGCATAGGAAAAAATAATATATATTTAGGAGGAATAGGGAAGTACACAATAGTGTTGAAGAGGCCACTGATATAGAAAATTAGGCCGAGAGGAGATTAATTACTCTAAATATTTTCTCGTGAATATAAAACTTTATTACGAGTTTGTGTGGGGTGCATTGGGTTGATGTAATTCTTGATGTGTTAATGAATTATAAAACTGTGTATGTAATCAGAGTATTTTCGCATAACATAGGTGTTGTCGGTGATTCTGAGAAGGATTATATTGACAACAACGTGCAAAGGTGTTTGCAAAGGTCATGGAATTGGTTCAATCTCAGGTTTTTCTTTCAACAACTATCTTTCAACAAGAATAGGAATGAAAAATCCACTTTAATAGCCACAGAGTATTATGGCTTGCGATTGGAGACTCGTAAATGTAAGTGTTGTAGAAGAGAAATTATGAAATTCTAAATTAGTTAATTTTTAGATGTTGAATTAACCATTGAAATCGATTCAGAGCTAGTTAATCTAAAGCTCGTTCGATTTGAGATCCATAACCTTATTGGATTACATAGTGTAAATTCTGTGTGGAATCAGTGTTTAGAAATATGTTTAGAAAGTTGTATATAGGATGTATAGAATTAGAATGTTTACCATCAAACATGGACAGTGCTACAGCAAGCAGCAACTGATCTGGATCTCTTATGGACAGGAGGAAAAAATGTATATTTTTCTGAAGGTCGTAACCATGATTTCTTCCAAAAATTCAATACATTTATGAAAAAGAGCGATGGACGGTTGAGATTGTATCGGAGAAATGAAGCGGAAGATGAATGATCAAGATTGAATCATAGGATTACTATGGAAGATGGACGATTGTGAAGAATATGGCATTCAGTCATGAAAATTTTTGTCTCATATCGCACTTGGCCATAAATATTTCATCACATGTCGTATTTGGTGAAAGGAGCCTTGGAAATGCAATGAGGAGTCATGTGTTGACTTGTTCTACGATTTGCGATGAGTGAGATTTACGATGAGCTGAGATTGCAATGAGCCGAGATTTGCGATGTCATGTTTGTGAAGGAGTATTGCGAAGGAGTATTGAGATGAGGAATTTGCGATGAGGATTCACGAAGGAAGCATTGGTCACATGAAATGATCACGTAAATAAGTGAAGGGTAATAAGGGTAATTTTAAGAACTTAAATGTTAAAAGTGCATACAGTGAAGATTTTATTTTGGTTTTGAATTGATAACTCATAGGCTTGTCTCCGATGATTATCAAGTGGAATTTGGGATTTTTTTGTTTCTTTATAAAATTGGCATTATAAGGTTGTTGCAGGGCTCTGATAGAGAAGGAAATCAAGTTGGATTGAAGGGAGCTGTGACATATATGTTTGTGATGAGTAATAGTAGGTTTTAATAGGTTTAAAGAGGTCTTATGAACTATTGCAGAGTACTGTTTCAATTCAGAGCACACTATATACAAAGTAAATCCTAGGTTTTGGGCAAGCTTAGTCTTAGGCCTGCATCATTTGGTATTAGAGTAGAAGGAGATTCTGCGTGCAATGGAAGGAGATACAATTATGTTGAGGATTGGTAAACGCTCTTTGAGAAAACTGTAATAGAGTATGCTCTTGAAGTTGTGTATGAAGATGCACTTGTGATTGCAGAAGAAAGATATATCATGGAGTAGACCATGATAATAATTATTTGAAGGAGGATGAATGGTGGAACAAGATCATGAAGAGATATTGAAGGTAGTATGGTATGTTTTTATTTTTAACTTTAGTTTTGCGGATTGTGTTTGCATATTTCAGGTTGTAGACAAAGAGGGTGTTAGAAGCGAAGACAACTAGGAGAAGATGGAAAAGAGAACCAGCTGTGTTCTCAATTGGAAGAGTATGTGAGCTTTTAAACAATGGCAGAACCTTGAAGAATTCCAACAGAGGTTGGATAAATAAGACAAGTGAATGTTATCAAAAGAAGTGGAAGTTTTAGAGCCTCAAAGAGTAAAATATTTTTCTCAAAGAATGGTTCCAAAGGTAGAGAACCATAGATCAAAGTTAAGGAGAAAAGCTTGCTCAGATTTATAAGGTAGGTATGGAGAATTGTTGAAAAGAGAGGCTTAGGTTCAGTCCACAAGTGAACAAGATGAAGTTCACAAGGAAGGGGAAGCAAATGATCATAAAAGGTTATTGCAAAGGTTCACAGGAAAGCCATGATAGAAGTAAATATTCCAAGGTAAAGGGCATCAAGGTGATGAGTCAAGAAGAATCTGACAGGGAACTTGCTAATATAAAAGCAAGTATGAATGCAATGATGAAGTTGCTAGAAGAACAAGAAGACAACCAATAATATGGCTGGATAATGAAGAAGAAGAAAATAAAATGGCCTTCATTAACAAGGAGACTGAGGCAAAAGGTGTATGCCATGATGAAGAAAGAACTCAAGACAACTGAGTATAAATTTTTTGAACAAAATTTGTTCCTGGATGAAGAGGAAACTAGAAATATTGAGAAGGAATTTATAGACAGTATGACGGACTATGAAATTAGTTCAAGGTTACATGAATATGTGATAGTTGAATCTTTGGAAGAAGAGCTTTATGTTTTCTCTAACACTTTGTGTGTGGTTGTAGATTCGACAAGTGAATGTCAAGAAATTGAAAATGTGCTTGTGCATTTTCATGAGGAAATAAATATTTTTGAAGAAGTCGCTGAGCTGGTGAAGTATTTTGAACATGTTTTTCGTGATTTTAAATATGGTGGAATTGGGAGGAAAAAATACACAAAAGATAAAGTTGAAGACTATAAACATCATCATGATGAAGTACTTGTGAGGTGTTGAAGAGAAATTGAGTTGTTGGAGTATTTGCTGAAACAACCAGAGTATGAGAGAGTGATGGCAGTCAGAAATGAAAGAGTGTCTCAAGCTTTGTTTGGGACATAGATATGTGTTAGTTGCCAAGTTTATGATGTACTGGATAATAGAGAAGAAAAGGTGGATGAGTATGTAGTCACAAAGATGAAAGGAAATTTACTTGTTGAAGGTAAATCTAAAGATATGAAGTAGCAAATGGAATTTGCAGAGGCAAAAGTTCACTATTGTGAACCAAAGCAGGGAGACATCCTTGGAATGGACGATGTGGAGGAGAGACTAGCTGACAGTCTCATGAACTCTTTGGAGAATTTAAATCAACATGATAAGGATGTGTTTATAGGGAAATCAAATGAGACCTTAAAGTCTTATATTTTTAATTCTAATAATTGGTATATGATTTCAGGTTTTGATGAAGATACTGCTGCAAAGACTAAAGAATATTTGGCACAAGAGAACAACCAAATGAAGGAGGAAGAGGAAGATTCAATGGAAGTGCTTAACCCATGGATAGAAGAAATTAAATTTTTGGAAAGTATTTTTGAAAATCAAGATTTGGTGCAAGAGGAGACAACCATGGAAGAGGAAGAGAAACCTAAATTTCAACATTGGGAAACAAAAGATCTTGAAGATGAAGTGCAATTATTTGAGCGACGACTTAAAGAGGATGCATATGGAAAGAGCTACAAACTAAATGCAGATCCAAGTGAAGAGGTTGCAGAGTCACAGGGAAGTCATAACGAACCAATTCCGAGGAAGAATCCTAAAGATATGCATAATGTGGGGATGCGACAACTAGTGGATAGAAGCATAAAATTCCAGCAAGAAGGAAGAAGCGATAACAAATGGCAGAGTATGTACCAGCCCAAGGATATGCTAGACATGAAGATTGAAGAAATATGGAAGTTAATTAATAAAAAGTCTAGATAGAGGAAACTAACAAAAGAAGGAATGATCAATCAGAATTTGAAGTTGATTGAAGAGAGGAAAATGAACCAAAAAGATAGCAGACATGCAATAATAGCAAAGGTGCAAGGAATTTGGACAATTACAAACTATAATTTGGGACCTTAGAGGTTTTTAATAGCATATGAAATAACATGATCAGGATATCATGATGTTTTCAATATCGGGAGTCTGATGCAGGAGAATCATGGTTCCAAATATTGTACATTTAGTATAATATAGAGGATCTTGCGTTTTCAAGGGAGTTGGTTCCCTAAGTATTTAATTAATATAATTTTCATTGTTTTGAGTGATTTATGTGAGAACTTTAGAATAGGATTTAATTAAATATTGTCAGGCATATTTTTAAATTTTCTCGAATGAGGAGAACATGAGTGATTGGTGAGGATTGAGAGATTCTGAAATATTGATTGTAAATCTTAGATTAGAAGTTGGTTCATGAATTTTTGGATCTCAGAGGATCCTTAGAATTTTGTGGAGCAGATTTAGGATCTGATCAGGAATTGTTTCCAGACTCCATATGTATATTATTATAAGTCTACATAGGAAAAAATATATATATATTTAGGAGGAATAGGGGAGTACTCAGTTGTGTTGAAGAGGCCACAGATATATAAAATCAGGCCGAGAGGAGATTCATTACTGTAAATATTTTCTTGTGAATATAAAAATCAATTACGATTTTATGTGGGGTGCATTGGGTTGATGTAATTCCTGATGTGTTAAATAATTATCAAACTTTGTATGTAATCAGAGTATTTTCACATAACGAAGGTGTTGTAGGTGAGTCCGACAAGGATATATTTGAGAACACCATGCAAAGGTGTGTGCAAAGGTGGTGGAATTGGTTTGATCTTAGGTTTTTCTTTCAACAACTATCTTTCAACAAGAATAGGAATGACAAACCCATTTTAATAGCCATGGAGTATTATAGCTTGCGCTTGCAGATTGGTAAATGCAAGTGTTGTAGAGGAGAAATTATGACATTCTAAATTAGTTAGTTGTTAGATGCTAAATTAACCATTGAAATCAAGTTAGAGCTGTTTAGCCTGAAGCTTGTTCGATTCGAGATCCATTACCTTATTAGACTAAATTGGGTAAATTCTGTGTGGAATCAGTGTTTATAAATATGTTTAGAAAGCTGTATACAGGATGTATAGAAGAAAAATGTTTACCACCAAACATGGACAATGCTACAGCAAGCAGAAAATGATCTAGATCTCTTGTCGATAGGAGGAAAAAAAGTATATTTTTCGAAGGTAGCAACCACGATTTCTTCCAAAAAATCCATAGATTTCTGAACAAGAGCGATGGACGATTGATATTGTAACACAGAAATGAAGCGGAAGATGAATGATCAAGATCGAATCACAAGATTATTATGGAATATGGACGGTTGTGAAGAAAATTGCATTTAGTTAAGAAAATTTTCATCACATATCGCACTCGGCCATAAATATTTCATCGCATATCGCATTCAGCGAAAGGAGCCTTGGGACTGCGACGAGGAGTCATGTGTTGACTTGTTCTGTGATTTGCGATGAGTGAGATTTGCAATGAGCCAAGATTGCGATGAGTTGAGATTTTCGATGTCATATTTGTGAAGAAGTGTTGCGAAGAGAATCTGTGATGTCATATTTGCGAAGGAGTATTGAGATGAGGAATTTGTGATGAGGATTCGAGAAGAAAGCATTGGTCACGTCAAGTGTTCATGTAAAGAAGTGAAGGGTAATAAAGGTAAGTTTAAGCGCGTAAATGTTAAAAGAACATATAGTGAAGAGTTTCTCTGGGTTTTGAACTGATAGCTCATAGGCTTGGCTCTGCTGATTATCAAGTGGAAATTGGTATTTTTTTTCTTTATAAAATTTGCATCATAAGGTTGTTGTAGGGCTCTGATAGAGAATGAAATCAAGTTGGATTGAAGGGAGCTGCGGGATATAAGTTTGTGATGAGTAGCAGTGGGTTTTAATAGGTTTAAAGAGGTCTTATGAACTATTGCAGTGTGCAGTTTGAATTCAAAGCACACTATCAACACTATAAAATGTGTAAAATTAATAACAATAACAAATTCTAAAAATAGATATACATATATGTAATGAAATAATAAAAAATATACTAAGTATAATACAAAAATGCAAACCATACTACTCCATGTGAAATAATATTGGCTTCTAAATTCCATCAGCCCATAAAATACTATCATTAAGTTGAATCAAAATTTAATGGACATATTATAGCTCTATCAAGCTATGCGTCTCCATCAAGCTCCATAGTACGATGGAGTTATGTAGCTTAATTGAGGGTTCTATTTAGCCCTAGATGGACCTTTCAAAATATTGATGGAGGGATTAAATAATACCCTCACAAAGCTCCATTTTGAACCTTTGAAACACAAGCTCTTCCAAAAACCAATAACCCACCTCCATGGATTCACCCTTTTTTTAATTTGAAATGACAATAAAAATATTTATCTCAATTGCCTTATTCATAAAATAAATAATTATTTATTATGGTTTTGTATATTTATTCTCTCATTAGAATTATATAAAAATAAAATAATTGAAATAAAATATTTAGATAAAATTTACTTTGAATTTGTTGTATTTATGGTGCAAACGTGCATAAATGAATTTTAGTTTTACATGGAAACATGACAAACACATAAAACAAATAAATATTATAAAATAAATATTTGTGAGTTTAATTGTAATTTATATATTCATAAAATAAATATTTGTAAAAATTTTATGCTTATGGCGACAATTCACATAAATAAATCCACTTGTACATGTCAACATCCCAAACACAAAGTTACCTACCCTACTTTATAGAACTTGCCAATATAACATACACCACTTCTTCAAACATATGGTGATATACTCCACTTTAACACCATATAATAAGATTGGTGCTAAATTGTCCATCAAATATGATTATATACTTCATTTTTAATATGATACATAAACATTAACACCACATAACATAAATACTACTAATTTATGGTGCTAAAAGAAATTTTTTCTTGTTGTGATAGCTGCCATGAGTACTGCTATCAGAAACATGATGAAGAATATTCAGATAGTCTCTGCCCAGTCCTCCTAATTTAGCTTCAAGCAACATCCAATAGAGAAACTATGGCAGTCTAAGACGATGCCATGAAATATCACAACATATCTCGTGTAGGCAGTGGCATGTGGATTACGGGATCAATTCCGAGGAAAAGTAGTTGTTTTTTCAGTTTAGAGTTCCAACAATTCTTTATCTATTTATCCGTTCTTCCAGGAAGATATGAGGCTATAACGGACCATCTAAAATTGAGAAAAAAACATATCTAGGAATTAATAATCAGACAGAAGAAAACCCTAAAAAAAAACAGATATACGACTTAATAGTTTGAGAGAGAAGAAAAGCACATACAAACTTGTATATCAACCATTCTAACTCCTATATGACACCAATATATAAAACATTGCATTGAGAAAATCTAATTATAACTAGCACAATCACATTTACCAATGTGATTGATATATGTCGATAGGCTTATATGAAATAGATTTACAACCACATTCACCAATGTGGTTGATATACGCCAGTAAGCCTATATCCATTACCCAACACATATATTTCACCAAAGTAAATATTATATATTTATGATTAAAATCACCAAAATATTTTATATATTTAATTATAATATATTAATAATATTAACTATATACATTCTATATAATAACTTGAAATATATATATATATATATAAGAATATAAAATATTAGAATATATAATATTATATTATTCAATAGTAAACTATATAATAAAAATATAGTATTAAATTATTTCAACACATTAATAGTTTTAACTCAAACTATAATATAATTCTATTATAATATAATAATAATATTTTATTAATATTATAATAAGTTTATATCTCTTACCAATATCAATGGATTATTAATATTTTACACCAAAAGAAGTAATAAACCCAAGGGTTTAATATTATAAAGGGAAGTAATGTGTGAAGCAAAGGATAAATATTAATATTACATAAGGGATAAATATTATAAACACAAGAGATTAATAAACCCTAAGAATTTATATTTTAAGCTAAAACACCTAATAAATTAATAAACCATAATCAGTATTTTAAACATAAGATATTAATAAACCAACGATATTATTAACATTATAAACCAAAAGAGCTAATAAACCCAAGGGTTTAATATTATAAACCAAAGGAATCACCGAACCCAAGGGATAAATACTATAAACCTAACTGATGAATATTAAAAACAACAAAGATTAATAAACCACAATAATTAATATTTTAAACTAAAAAATCAAAGAAATTAATAAAGACTAACAATTAATATTTTAAACTCAAGAGAGTAATAAACCCAATGTGTGATTAACATTATAAACCAAAAGAACTAATAAAACCAAGGGTTTAATATTATAAATGAAAGTAATCAGTGAACCTAAGGGATAAATATTAAAAACCTAAGAGATCAATAAGGCAAAGGGAAATATTAAAAACAATAGAGATTAATCAAACCTAATAATTAATATTTTAAAATAAAAAACCTAAGAAATTAAAAAATCCTATGAAATAATATTTTAAACTCAATAGATTAATAAACCCAAGAGATTATTCACATTATAAACCAAAAGAACTAATAAACCCAAGGGTTGAATATTATAAACCAAATGAATTGGTGAACCCAAGGGAATTGATTTAAACATTGGGACAATTGTTGTCACAATGCGACGTTGGACCAACTATGACAATGGTTGGCCATGGGTGATTTTCATATTGAGACAGTATTTGTCAGAATGTGACATTTGATAATGGATGACATTGATCGACTATGGCTAAATAAATTAATAAACACTAATAATTAACCCAACGTACTATTCATATTATAAAAGAAAAGAACTAATAACCCAAGGGTTTAATATTAGAAACCAAAGGAATTGGTGAACCCAAGGGAAAACTATTAATAATCTAAGGGACCAATAAGGAAAAGGATCAATAAAATTAATAAAAAAATACTCAAGTTGAAGAAACTAATAAACACTAATAATTTACCCAAGGGATTATTCATATTATAAATCAAAAGAACTAATAAACCCAAGGGTTGAATATTATACCCCTAAGGAATTGGTGAACCCAAAGGAATTGATTTCAACATTGATACAATTGTTGTCACACTGCAACGTTGGACCAACTATGACCATGGTTGGCCATGGGTGATTTTCATATCGAGACAATGTTTGTTAGAATTTTTCATTTGATCATGGATGACATTGATCAATTATTCATATTATAAACCAAAAGAAGTAATAAACCCAAGGGTTTAATATTATAAACCAACGGAATTGGTTAACCCAAGGGAATTGATTTAAACATTGAGTCAATTGTTGTCACAATGCGACGTTGGACCAACTATGACCATGGTTGGCCATGGGTGATTTTCCTATTGAGACAATATTTGTCAGAATGTCACATTTGATCATGGATGACATTGATCGATTATTCATATTACAAACCAAAAGAACTAATAAACCCAAGGGTTTAATATTATAAACCAAAGGAATTGGTGAACCCAAGGGAATTGATTTAAACATTGAGACAATTATTGTCACAATGCGACGTTGGACCAACTATGACCATGGTTGGCCATGGGTGATTTTCATATTGAGACAATATTTGTCAGAATGTGACATATGATCATGGATGACATTCATCGTTTATTCATATTATAAACCAAAAGAACTAATAAACACAAGGGTTTAATATTATAAACCAAAGGAACTGGTGAACCCAAGGGAATTGATTTAAAAATTGAGACGATTGTTGTCACAATGCGACGTTGGACGAACTATGACCATGGTTGGCCATGGGTGATTTTCATATTGAGACAATATTTGTTAGAATGTGACATTTGATCATGGATGACATTGATCGATTATTCATACTATAAACTAAAAGAACTAATAAACCCAAGGGTTTAATATTATAAACCAAAGGAATTGGTGAACCCAAGGGAATTGATTTAAACATTGAGAGAATTGTTGTCAAAATGCGACATTGGACCAACTATGACCATGGTTGGCCATGGGTGATTTTCATATTGAGACAATATTTGTCAGAATGTGACATATGATCATGGATGACATTGATCGATTATTCATAATATAAACCAAAAGAACTAATAAACCCAAGGGATTAATATTATAAACCAAAGGAATTTGTGAACCGAAGGGAATTGATTTAAACATTGAGACAATTATTGTCACAATGCAACATTGGACCAACTATGACCATGCTTGGCCATGGGTGATTTTCATATTGAGACAATATTTGTTAGAATGTTACATTTAATCATGGATGACATTGATTGATTATTCATATTAGAAACCAAAAGAAGTAATAAACCCAAGGGTTTAATATTATAAACCAAAGGAATCAGTGAACCCAAGGCGATTGATTTAAACATTGAGACGATTGTTGTCACAATGCGACGTTGGACCAACTATGACCATTGTTGGCCATGGGTGATTTTCATATTGAGACAATATTTTTTAGAATGTGACATTTGATCATGGTTGACATTGATCAATTATTCATATTACGAACCAAAATATCTAATAAACCTAAGGGTTTAATATTATAAACCAAAGAAATTGGTGAACCCAATGGAATTGATTTAAACATTAAGACAATTATTGTCACAATGTGACGTTCGACCAACTATGACCATGGTTGGCCATGGGTGATTTTCATTTTGAGACAATATTTGTCAGAATGTGACATTTGATCATGGATGACATTCATCGATTATTCATATTATAAACTGAAAGAACTAATAAACGCAAGGGTTTAATATTATAAACCAAAGGAATTGGTGAACCCAAGGGAATTGTTTTAAACATTGAGACGATTGTTGTCACAATGCGAAGTTGGACCAACTATGACCATGGTTGGCCATGGGTGATTCTCATATTGAGACAATATTTGTTAGAATGTGACATTTGATCATGGATGACATTGATCAATTATTCATAATACAAACCAAAAGAACTAATAAACCCAAGGGTTTAATATTATAAACCAAAGGAATTGGTGAACCCAAGGGAATTGATTTAAACATTGAGATAATTGTTGTCACAATGCGACGTTGGGCCAACTATGACCATGGTTGGCCAAGGGTGATTTTCATATTGAGACAATATTTGTCAGAATATGACATTTGATCATGGATGACATTGATGGATTATTCATATTATAAACCAAAAGAACTAATAAACCCAAGGGTTTAATATTATAAACCAAAGGAATTAATGAACCCAAGGGAATTGATTTAAACATTGAAACAATTGTTGTCACAATGCGACGTTGGACCAACTAGGACCATGGCTGGCCATGGGTGATTTTCATATTGAGACAATATTTGTCAAAATTTGACATTTGATCATGGATGACATTGATCGATTATTCATATTATAACCCAAAATAAATAATAAACCCAAGAGTTTAATAATATAAACCAAAGGAATTGGTAAAAACTAATAAACCCCAGAGATTATTAATAATATAACCGAAAAGAAATAATAAACCCAATAGTTTAATATTATAAACCAAAGGAATTGGTGAACCCAACCCAATTCCTTTGGTTTATAATATTAATAATATAACCCAAAAGAAATAATAAATCCAAGAGTTTAAGATTATAAACCAAAGGAATTGGTGAACCCATTTCCTTTAGATTATAATTTTAAACTCAAGAGATTAATAAACTCGAGGGATTATTAATAATATAAACCAAAAGAAATAATAAACCCAAGGGTTTAGTATTATAAACCAAAGGAATTGGTGAACCCGAGGGAAAATTATTAAAAACATAAGTTTTCAATAAAGCCAAGGGATGAACATTAAAAAAACAAGAGATTAACAAACCCTAAGAATAAATATTTTAAATTCAAAAATCTAAGAAAATAATAAACCATAAGAATCAATATTTTAAAATCAACTAATTAATAAACACAAGAGATTATTAATAGTATAAACCAAAATAACTAATAAACCTAAGGGTTTAATATTATAAACATAAAGAATTGGGGAACCCAAGTGAAAAATATTAAAAACATAAGAGATCAACAAGGCTAAGGGATACCTATAAAAAAGAAAAAAAAAATAGTAAAGGCTAGGAATAAATATTTTAAATACAAATGAATGAGAAACTCACATGATTAATAAAGAGATAAAT
Organism: Pinus albicaulis; assembly: GCA_034641835.2. Lineage (NCBI taxonomy): Eukaryota > Viridiplantae > Streptophyta > Pinopsida > Pinales > Pinaceae > Pinus > Pinus albicaulis. The sequence goes on from CM076583.1 coordinate 596,437,931, forward strand.
AAATCTTAGGAATCAATATTTTAAATAAAAATCATTGATAAAGTCACATGATTATTAATATTATAAACCGAGGGGATTAAACATGGTTCTCAATGCTTGATTTAAACATTGAGACAATTGTTGTCACAATGCGACATTGGACCAACTATGACCATGGTTGGCCATGGGTGATTTTCATATTGAGACAATATTTGTCAGAATCTGACATTTGATCATGCATGACATTGATTGAATATGGCTAATGCTAATTAACAATGGTTTCCCATGGTTGATTTTCATATTAAGTCAGTGTTTTTCATAACGTGAAATTGGAACATGCATTAGTATTAAACTCTAGGACTAATATTTAAACCCCAATATTTGCGGAACCTAAGGGAAAAATATTAAGAACATAAGAGATCAACAAGGCCAAGGGATACCTATAAAAAATAATTCCAATTAGTAAAGGCTAGGAATAAATATTTTAAATACAAATGAATGAGAAACTCACATGATTAATAAAGAGATTAATAAATCTTAGGAATCAATATTTTAAAAATACTATTTATCACTAATGATCTTAATACTATTTATATTAATAGCATTAATTTTGGCATCAATAGCAATATCATTCATAATATTAATCATCATATTCTTAGAGTGAATATAATTAAAAGAAGAATATTAATAAAAAAACATAGTTATTATTATAAAGAAAACATTATTAATATTATTTATCAATATAAATGTTAATAGGATTTGTATTAACAATATTAATATAATTAATCATATTAATATTAATATTATTTATCAATATTAATGTTAATAGGATTTATATTAACAATATTAATGTAATTAATCATATTAATATTATTAATAAAATGTTATTAATATTATTGTTATAATTTAAATGTTATTAATAATTTTAATAAACGTTAATCATGTTCGAAACTTATCTATTATTATTACAAAATAATAACCAATTTGATTACAAAATAAAAATAAGATTCTTTATTATTATTATTAATATTTAATGATAAAATTACATCTAAACTAAATATGAAATTGATGTATAAAACTTTTTTATTTCTTATTTGTGACACAAAAAAAATCACCTCCCACAACAATTTAATTACTAAATCTACATATATTCATTTAAAAATTAAATAAACAAATCAATAAATAATATAACACAAACAAAGATTCATCTCCCCACATCAGGTCTACTACCCACAACAATATAATTACTAAATCTACAATATTCATTTAAAAAATTAAATAAACAAATCAATAAATAATATAATTTCTGACAATAAATTATATAATTTCTTGCAAACGGTGCTACTGGAATCTCTTTTCTCAACACTTCGAATTAAATAAACAAATCAATAAATAATATAACACAAACAAGGACTCACCTCCCCCACAGCAAGTTGACTACCCACAATAATTGAATTACTAATCCACATATATTCATTTCAAAAACTAAATACACAAATCAATAAATAATATAATTTACTGCAAACGGTGCTCCTGGAATCTCTTTTCTCAACGCTTCGAGCATATACATTTGACATCGCTACTTCAGAAATAATCAGAGGTGTATACTAATAGATTTAAAAGTGGAATTATAGGTAGATAGCTGGCATATAATAAATAAATAGAATTTTGTATTAAGTTTTAAATGAAGGTAAAATGATTAATCGGAAATGTTTTTTTTTTTTTAAAGTAAATCAGAAACAAGCTATTGTAATCTTTTGGACTCAGAAACAAGCTATTGCAATCTTTTGTACTGAAACATATACATTGAAATAATCTTATTCCAACCATAGCAGTTAATGATCAAGGATCATAGAAAAAATATAGTAAGGGTTTTAAATCTTTTGGACTGAGAAACAAGCTATTGCAATCTTTTGGAATGAAACATATACATTTGAAATAATCTTATTCCTACCATAGCGGCTAATGATCAAGAATCGTAGAAAAAATAGAGTAAGGGTTTTATCCACTGTAGCGGCTAATGATCCAGAAAGGCAGAAAAAATAGTGGCTAATGATCAAGAATTGTAGAAAAAAGAGATTAAGGGTTTTATCCATTGCGGCGGCTAATGATCACCAGGATGATCTGTTAGAAAGACCTGAGTTCTTGTTTTGTCTCTGCTCAAAATTCTCGAAAGCCATCGAAGGAGACTAACATGAGATCTCGAAGACGATTGAGAACCATTTGGTGATCAAATCTGATGGGTTTCGCTGCGAAACAAAAAGCTATGACACTGCTTGGGTATTTGAATGCTAATGTGAGGCATTATTAGAGCTCTTCTTCTGCCAGAGGTTCCCTCACCCATATCTACATTCATTTGCTTCTGCCTATTCCAAGAAAATATATTTGTTAGTTTTTGCCGATTATTATCTTCTTCAGCGCTTATAGTCGGCCCTTGCTCCGAATTGTGATTATTAGGGGTTCCTGAAGTAATTGGTTCTGGGATTATAATAAAAACTTGCTCTGTTCTCATGGATTTCAAAATTGGGTGTTGGGGTTTGGCGCGAGTTCTGCAAAGGCGAAAGTTGAATGAGAATGAAACCACATTTCAATACACTCGACATGAAAATTGTGCCTGCAATTCGGCAGCAGCCGGGATTTCTCATTCTCCTCGAATTCACACAGACAAAATGCGCAGTCGAGCCCATCTGTGAAATCCTGTGATTTATACACAAATATGGAGAGTGTCTCTAATACGACAGATTGCAACCCCACGTTCCGCAGCCTTGCCGGACCTTCTTCTATGAAATTAAACTGACTATGGAGAGAAGACGATCTCTGTCGATTCCAGCTGGGAAATCGAGCAGACCACCTCCAAAACCATCTGGCATAAACTTGCAGCAAAGTTACAGAGCATCGCCCACAAGAAGTTACACCGAGGCTCCGCCAGGATGGGGGACGCCATCCCACGACTGCAAGCAGGCACGACGTAGCAGACTCGAATCTGTGGTAGAAGGCCAGAATTGCAACCAGCCTGCCCACGATACCACCCGCTAAGCCGTCAAGATGTGTTGTATTCTTTTTGGAGTTAGACGAATCCAACGCCCCACGCTCTTTGTAACAGTTTCCAACTTGCCCGCTCTTGCCCATGTTCGATAACACGTATCCGTGGCCCATCATACTAAACCTTACTCGTCGATTCCGTCGTTGCCTTGTAAACACGATATCAATTGGGCACCCAAATCATCAGGGGCGGCCACTAAGAGGGGCCACCTATCGGCGCTCGAGATTTTCACCAGCTTCTTTTAAATGATACTTGGTAGGTGGTGGCGGCAGAGTTCACCCTAATTTGATAGGTGGCGTTCAACAAATGGCATAGTAAATTTTTAATTATGTTTGGTAAAAAAATAATTTAAGTATGGTTTAAACATGTGATTTAGATATGCAAGGAAGTTAGTTGTTTGAATTTTGTCCATTGATTTAGTGGCGACGACCAGAATATACCGGCATCTTTCAATCTAGACCATCGGATGAAAAAGATTAATTAGAAAAAAGATTAATCAAGCCAATTCCAATAGGGGGCTACACCTATCGGCGTAATAAACTCAGTCTGCAACTTTTCCCACATCTAGATAAACTTGCAATTAGCATGAAAGCCTTTTCGGTCATGTCTTTTCTAATGAGTGTAATTAAATTAGTTGTTTTAATGAGATTTTTTTGGAAGTTTTTTGGAATTTTGCAATTTAATTTTTCTAAAATCTAGCAGCAATTTATTCAAATCACAAGTTTAATGGGTAATCCTCAGCATAATGAAAGTACGTTAAAGATTTTTGATAGTCTTGAATCCATTTATATAATCAAAAAACCAATTTAAATAATATAAATCAAGATTTCACCTCAATTTTTTTTAGGCGGAAACTCCAAAAAGTATCACTAAAACAAATCCATAACCAAACTATATAGAAAATTGACCTTTTGATGTCATATATTTGTCAAGAATTTGATAAAAGGTAGAAAGTTTCGTAATAAAATTTGTGTGATTTAATTAAAGCTGTATATCTATTAAAACTTGTGACAGCTAAAAATTAGAGTAGTTGAGATTTTTTGGATTTTCAGGTATATTTCTTGCACAAGTTAAAAATTTGTGTCCAAATCTTGATTTGTATTGTTTAAATTGGTTTTTGATTCAATATATAAATTCTACAATCTCAAAAATCTCTAAACACTTTAATTATAGAAAATTCACCTATAAAACATGTAATTTCAATAAATCCATATCATTTTATAAACCAATGAAATTAAACAGAAAACTTTCAAAAAAGCCACACTTCACTTCAAGACTACTGAATTAAGATTCCTCACATTCAATTAAAATTCTATATCCGGAGGCGTAAAAGAGTTTGACACTGCCAAAAGTCGTGGTCTAAAATCAGTTAGGGTTCCGTATTCCGAGAACCGGAAAATGTTTTCAACAGCCACCTAAAACCTTGCTAAAACCCATGTCATTGATTTTATAGTTGAATATGTTCACTTCAAGACTACTCAATTAAGATTCCTCACATTCAATTAAAATTCTATATCCGGAGGCGTAAAAGAGTTTGACACTGCCAAAAATCGTGGTCTAAAATCAGTTAGGGTTCCGTATTCCGAGAACCGGAAAATGGTTTCAACAGCCACCTAAAACCTTGCTAAAACCCATGTCATGGATTTTAAAGTTGAATATATAGTACACAACAAGAGAGTACCTGGGAAGGTTGCGCCAATTGCCGAGGCCATGGCTTTGAACCTAATAGGTGAGCTTCTGATCCTATTCGGCCGTCCAGGGTCCTCTCTTCAGCCCTTGGTGATCACCACAGCAAGGCGCGCGCCCCATTATCAGATGTATATCTGCCCTTCTCCCTGCAGATTACTATTAAAGTTGTGTTTGTCTCTGTCTAGTCCAGGGTCACATATATAAAGGCAGGATAACACAGGCGGTGCCTTATTGTATTCTTATTAAGTTGCGTGCGTAAGTGGGATTTTAGGGTTGGTAAAGTCTAAACTGAGGAGTCCAGTCATGATTCTTCCGCATCATAATGACAACTCGGATGACATAACGAGCAAGATTGTGAAGGGACGCAGAAAATCAGAGATAGTTTCAGACAAATTTGTGAGTACGTCCCATTAATTTTTTAGGAAAAGGCTCTCCTAAATATTGCGATTTTTATGCTGGAGAGCGTTAAATCTCCCACGTTGTTACCTAATCAACACTACAACATAATGGTCCTGTATTTATGCATTTATCTGTTTCTTGCCTGCCTTTCTTCTGCTGCACAAATACGACAGGTGCTGTCATCTCCATGATATTCAATGGGGTTTGTTGCATATATCATTTTACTGCTTTAACAAGTGTTCATTGCATCTAGACTGCGATGGAGAAGCTGAGGTAGTTAAACTAGAAACTGAACTTCAACTTTAAATTTCTGTGAAACAACTTTATACCAAGCAGGTTTGGACTTCACTCATAGATAAGTCTCCCACAAACAATGGAAACGGAAATTATTGACATGGATTCCGAGCAACACGTCCACCATTGTTAATTGAAGGAAACTTACTGACATTAATGGAGTGGAACAGAATTAAGATTAAATAGTTACATTTAATGACTCAATCAAATTTTAAAAGTGTTTGCTCTACGGAAAATACTAAATTATCAATTAAAAGTTGATCTCTTACTTCACAAAAAGATTTAGGTAACGGAAAAAATAATAAGATATACTATAAAAGTATTATAGGATGATTCATCTTTCAAGAATATAAAATATCTTCCAAAAAGTAATCGGATACGACAAAATCTACTAACAAACGCTAGCAACAGATCTAATGCCTTATGTCATATAAACTCTCAAAATTTTTTTTTTTTTTTGATGGAAGGTGTTGATTGTAAGATGTCACTCTATTTTCTTGGTAGTTATTATATTAATGGATGAAATTCACACCATTAACTTTCTAGCATATCTAAATCATATGTTTAAGCTTTATTTAAATTATATTTTTACGAAATACAATATAAAATACAATTAAAAATTTATTGTACAAGCTATTTGCAAAACGTATAAAGATTACAGATATAGAATTAAAAACATAAATGTTAAAACTTGCATTATTGAAACGTAGGTGCATTGAAATGTTGCATTCCGGTGCTCTACATTTTTAAAACAATGGGTTTCAAAAATCATAATGGACTGAATGTGTGTCCTTTATTCATTGGCTTTCATTGACTTCACTTTCATCAAACAACCAAAATATTAACAAGGTTCTATAGAAAAAAATAATGGTTTTAAGTTATAATAGTAGTTTTAGATTTTATAATTTAAATTGTAATATAATTTATATATTTTAGGTTTTTAATTTTAATATAGTTTATATAATATTAAGTTATAGTTTTGTAAAAATAATATATAATATTATATTATATTTCAATATTGAATTTAATATAAATAATTGACTTATTTTAATATTTTAAATGTTCCCTGTCTTCTTAATCACCATTTCTTGTCTCTTAAAAATAGTTAGTTCATTTCATTTTTTTAACGAGGTTTTGAAAAGATTTATTTGATTTAAAATTAATAAACATATATATATATATGAGCAATCAATCATCATGTAATGTTTTAATAAACACCTTTTGTATAAATTAAAACAATGTAATGATGTCATGCTCTTTAATGTATTGAATTTATTTACAAAATGATGAAAGATTCACATTGTAGGAAAAAATTAAACAATTCCACATTAAACTAACAAATTGATTTAAAATTCTGCTAATTTACTATGTGAGTTGCCAAATCTGATGTGATCAACCAAAAAAAATGTAACTTAGACACCAATGTTCAACAATGAGGAATTTTTCAATTTCAACCAATCATGAACCAGATGAATTGAAGTTTAAGACACTCATTCAGAAGGCTTTAATTAGGAATCTATGAATAAAGGAGATGATCTTTGTGTGAGATTCGTTACCAAACAAAATGAGTATGTTATATAATCATATTTTTTTCTTTAAAATTACTTCAATCACAAATATTTATTCACCAAATAGAAAATAAGTATGTTATACTCTTAACTTTTTTTTCCAAATTACTTTAATAAAAAATATTTCAGTTTATATTAATATCAACAGTATTGGTAAATATGGTTGTAAATGTATTTTATATACACTGTCAATCAATTTAGTAAAACTCATATATAATTACTATTTTTATTTTTTTTTAATCATATGAAAAAGATATGAAAAATTTAAGCTCGTTTGTGAGTATCAATCGCATCATAAAACAACAACGAATCAATAATTAAGAGAGTTTTAAGTGATAAATTAAGATTTATAGAATACCATAGTGTTTTACTATAATTTTTATTTTTTTTTAAAAGAGGTTTGTTGATTTATAACTATGCTTAATTTTAAAAAACTAATATAATTAAAAAAATTAAATTCATAGCTTAGGAGAGCCTAAAGCATTAATTTTTATGGGTTTGGATGATCTTTTTTGTCACCATTCGACAAGAAATTTCTGTTGAAGATAATGGAGAATCTCCTATTTTAGTGAGTTGGTTCACGAGACCTTATGATAGAAAATTGGTTTCTATTTTTTAGGTTGCAGTTCTAACTTCCCTAGATCTTGTGTGTTATATAATAGCTAAATTGTATGGAGATTGTAGAGCGTTCTGTAGAAGCCAGACTCTCCTGATTCAAACTCTCTTTCATAGAGCTGACCAGATGGATTGTTGAATAATCCATTCAAAGATCGCTTTTTATCTTCGTATCAGAGGAGAGTTGTGTGAGGAGTGAAGTGCTGCCTACCTACTTATCTGGGTGTCACTGTAGTCTTGCGTTGCTACAGTCGAGAAGAGGAGGAGTGCTAGACGTTGCCTGCCTACCTGAGCTTTGGAGGAGCGTGAGGAGGATCCTTGTTGGCTGCCTCTTCTCTCTACGTGGACACTGCCTACGCTGCCCATGTCTGCAACTCTCTGAAGGAATGTTGTCCATAACTCGCTGCTGCATGGAGCCGTGCTCAACACTCCCAAATTCGTTGTTGTTGGCGATCCTGTTCCGATATCGCAATCCATTGATTACGTCCTCCACTGCATGCGTGGAGCCATGCTTCGTGCATCGCTTGTGGTCGTAGGGTGAGAGAAGAGCCATGTTGGGTGGAGCTGTGCTCAACACTCCTAGCATAAAATTGAGCTGAGCTGCGTAAATTGAATCTGCTGATCTGTGTAAGTTGAATTTGTTCAGCTGCGTAAAATGAATCTGCCAACCGAACATTGGAGCATAAATTGGAGCTGTGTAAATTGAACATTAAGCCGTGCTGCATGCATCATGCTGCATGGAGCACTTCCTAACTCACTGATGCATTGGTGTAGGAACGCAGTCCGTAGAGGAGCAGTGCTGCGTGGGAGCACATCCTCACCTCCTGGAAGAGAATATCACAATGACCGAACGATGAGGAGGAGCCGAGTGCTGCAATAGCTGGGCTGCCGAGAGGAACGGAGTTGGGTTGCCTCTGCTTAGAAACTGAACGATGTTGCATCCTACATAGAAAAGTAGCCATTTCAAAGCAAAGGAACTCTGCCATCCTTTGTTTTCCATCAACCTCTCGTGAGGAGTGAATCAAGCCGGTGATGGGCTAAAGGCCAAGTCTGCGTAACTTGAAAAGAGCACTGCCAAGTTGTAAGTTCAAACTCTGCTCCTGGAACTTGTCTCAAAAGTCAACTTTAACTCATAAAAATGATGACATGTGGCATCTAATTCGTTAGTTGAGAATCCTTCGAAACATATCTATTTTTCTTTCAATGATTTTGGGTACACTTTAATGGTCTAGTTTGTTCGATTAAAATGAAGGCCGAAAAAGAGGAAGGGTCCTTTAAAAATTCTTTCAAATGGATTTTTCTTTTTAATATTCCTTTATGACAAGAGCTTGGTAATAAGGTTCTTGAAAAGTACCTTTTAAAGAAATTTTTTTTTTTAAAGGAATTATTGTTGATCCACTTAATAAGAGAGGAATTAAAAAAAAAAGGTGCCAAAGAGACCTATGAGAAATTTGAGCTAGTGTCATCAAGATGAGCAATCAATTAATCAAATCATACCTAAATTAGAGTAACAAACCTGATGGCTCCATTTACTCAAATTGGAAATTTAAGATGCAGAAAGTGTTAGAAGTACATAATTCTTGGATGATTGCAAATGGGGATGAGACGAAGCATGCAACAGGAACAACATCAGTCCCAGATTGGGAGAAGTGAGAAGGTAAAGCAAAGATAGTGCTAAAGATATCAGTGAAAGACTACATCATACCACATATCAGAGAATGTAAATCATCAAATGAAATCTGGACCGTATTGAAGGATTTGTATGAGATCAGGAATACAAATCGACTCTTGTTCTTAAAGAGCAAGATTTTGTCCATAAAGATGGAGGAAAGTGAAACCGTTGCTTCCTTCATATCGCAGATCAAAGACCTAAAGAAAAAACTCTCAGATATTGGTGAGGTATTTCCAGATGCAGATTTGGTCACGATTAATGTGAATGGTATGACTGATGACTACTGAATGTTTATCACTGGGATAAGTGCGAGAGAGAAAATCCCAAAGTTTGAAGAACTTACAGGGATATTAATGCAGGAAGAAGAAAGAAGATTGACTCTGAAACCACAGAGTGCAGATCTGGCGCTAATGGCAAAGAAGAAATTCTTCAAAGGAAAAGGAAATCCATCACAACAAAATGGAGGATACGCACAGAAAAGACCAAATCAAACTCAAGGTATGCATCCGAATAAAAACAAATCTCTAGTTAAAAAATTTTATTCCGGAAAGATCGGTCATATTGCTAAGGAGTGCAGTAAGAAGTAATTTCATGAAGATCAGTGGAAGCAGAAAAGAAATTCAGGTCATTTTGTAAATGATGACTATGTTGAGGACTTCAGATTGTTCATGGCAGACTTAGGTGAGAAGGTTGATGTAGACACCTGGTATGTAGATTCGGGAGCATCGACACATATGATGGGGAACAAACAATGGTTTGAAGATTTTAAAGAAATCAGCAACGGGGCACAAATCTACCGTGGTGATGATAGATGTCATCAGATCAAAGGGTGCGGGAAAATTTCTGTTATCTTACCCAATGGTGATGTCAGATATATTCATAATGTACTGTATGTGTCCGAATTGACAAAGAATCTAATTTCTGTATCCATGATTACAGATCAAGATTTCAAAGTTTAATTTTTTAAATATAACTGTTATATTAAATATGGCATGAAGACTATTGTTACACAGTAATTTGTCACCGTCCCTACCTTTCCCCATCCCGCACATTGGAGGGCCCATTTTGTGACCTGTGAGCAATGTCATGCCTTAAAACCGTTATCATTGCATTCCTCTAAACATGAGCTTCAACTGCCCTGAAGACATCTCCTTGCAGAAAACCCTAAAAACACCTCTTTTTGCATTGGCGTGGGTACCCAGTTTAGTACCCGTGCCAATGGGGGAAATCCTTCAAAGAGGGCGTGCCAATTGGCGCTCTGTCCCAAGTGGAGTCCCTAAATTGTTGAAGAGGTAAATCCCCTCTGCGGACAGAGGCGATCCCTACTAGCCCAGAACGCGTCTAGCAACAATCATCAAATGCTACAGTGCAAGTTCCTAATTGCGAATAAACATACCAACGATGGAGGCCTACCTGGAGTCCAGTGCTATGATTCGTAGAAGAGACAACGTTCCCGTTCCTCAGCCTCGGCAGATCACGATCCCCACGATCTCCGTGAATGGACACCTGCACATGCAAGAAAAAACACGAATACAAGCATAAAATCCAGACTACGCAACTATATATCAGTCAGAAAGGATATAACTCATCATTATCATAAGTGAAAAACAAAGTGGAACCATAACCAGTAGTCATTCATTAATAAGCAATCGAAAGAGAGTACAACCAATGTTCTGACGCTGAGGTCTCCTTCGGAGGGGTCTCCAGTCGTACACGTCTCGCAAAGCCTGCCAGGGATGGGACAAGCCTCTCTTAGAGTCTCTCGACGATAGTCTCCTTGCTCGAGTTTGGCCTTAAGGGAAGAATGAGGGCTCTTGCAGCATGAAGGCTCTTGGGAGTTTGAGAACTTGGAGATTCAAGACTTGGGCACTTCAAGACTAGCTTGCAATGGAAATGAGCTAGCTTTTATAGATGGAGGAAGGGGATTTGGGATCCCTATAATTTTGGGATTGGCCCTATCTTCAAGGAAGCTTCCATGAGAGGTGGCAAACCACTTCCCTTTCATGGAACTCCCGGAGCCAAACCTCCCAACTCAAGATAGATAACAGTTTCTGAGTCCGTTGAAACGAAACTTCAGCCATTCTTATTTAAAAAACAATCCTTAAATTGGCCGGCACGACTGCAACTCTGGGACAGAGCGCCAGTTGGCACGACCTCTTTGTAGGATTTTTCTCATTGGCGCGAGTGCTGAACTGGATACCCGCGCCAATGCAAAAAGGGATGTTGTTATGGTTTTTTGCAAGGAGATGTCTTCAGGGCAATTGAAGCTCATGTTTAGAGGAATGCAATGATAATGGTTTCAAGGCATGACATTGCTCACAGGTCACAGAATGGGCCCTCCAATGTGCGGGACGGGGAAAGGTAGGGACGGTGGAAAATTACTGTGTAACAACTATTGCTTCAGGAATTTGAACAAGAGGTATGTACAAATTGGATGTGAAGACAACACTAGATGAAGCTTTGACAGCATCGAGTTTGACTACAGAAGAGTTGTGGCACCAAAGACTTGGTCATATCAACTACAACGACTCTTGTTACTTCAGAAAAAGGAAATGGTAAGAGATCTTCCTATATTTAAAAAAGTGCATAATGATTGTGATGCTTGTGCATTAGGAAATATGCATAGAGAAGAATTCCATGTTCGAGTAGAAATGAAGAAGAGAGACATACTTGAATTAGTGCACACAGACCTTTGTGAACCCATGCAATCAAAGTAATTAGAAGGTTCACTCTATTTTTTACTGTTTGTTGATGACCGCACGAAGTTTTCTTGGGTATATTTCATGAGTAAGAAGAGCTACACCTTTGAATACTTTAAGCAGTTCAGGCATATGATTGAAAAGAAAACACAGAAGCACATAAAAATTCTTCGCTCCGATCAAGGGGGAGAATACAGGAAAGAGGAACTTACCAAGTATTTTAAAGACCATGGGATATTACAGCAATTCACAATACCCCATACTCCTCAGAAGAACGAAGTAGCAGAAAGAAATAACAGAACATTGGTGGAGTGTGCTAGAAACATGTTGAAAGGTAAGGATATTTCGAATGGTTTTTGGGCTGAAGTATTGATTTTACGTTTGGTGCATATCTGCAAGAACACTAAACCTTCGAGACACATCAAATCATGTGAAACATCTAAGAGTGTTTGGGTCTAAATAATTTGCTCACATTCCAAAGGAATATAGAAGAAAACTAGATTCAAAAGCCATCAAATGTACCTTTGTAGGGTATTGTTCACAATTTAAAGCTTATAGATTATTTACTCCCTCTACTCACAAGATTATTGTTAGTAGAGATGTCATATTCCATGAGCAGGTTTGTGATGAATCTAATAAGCACAATGAGGAATGGGATATTCTGTTTTTGGTGGAAGAAAGTGAAGAAACAGGTAACATCCAGGATCAAAAGAAAGAGGCAGAATTAGAGATTCCAGACATAGCAATCAAGCTGAGTCCATCAAAGGAAAGTCAGAATGGGTTGGAAACTACACCAACGCTCAGAAGATCAAGTAGGCAGATTCAATTGTCTGCTAGATACAGAGAAAATGCCTTTATAACTAGTATGATGAATGTTGTTGAACCTTCTAGTTATAGAGAAGCAAATCAATGTAGTGAATGGAAAACAACTATGGAACAGGAATATGAATCTATCCTCAAAAATAACACTTGGGAGTTGGTTGAACTTCTTGATGGGAAACAAACCATAGGGTCTAAATGGTTGTTTAAACCCAAGATTAATGCAGATGGAACCATAGATAAATTAAAAGCTAGATTGGTAGCAAAGGGGTATTCACAAAAAGAAGGTATTGACTATGAGGAAACCTTTGCCCCCATAGCTAAACTAAACACTATCAGAATGTTGATTTCTTTAGCTACTAAGAAACATTGGATGATTCACCAACTAGATGTAAAATCTGTATTTTTAAATGGGGAATTGAAAGAGGAGGTCTACTTAGATCAACCTGAGGGGTTTCTTTAGAAATGGAAAGAACATTTAGTCTGTATATTAAATAAGGCTCCATATGGACTAAAACAAGCACCCAGATCATGGTATGAAAAGATTGATTCATTTTTTCTGCAGCATGGTTACAATAGAAGCAAGAACGATCTTAATTTTTATACCATGAAAGATGAAAAGGGGTGCATAGTGTTGATTTCTTTGTATGTAGATGATCTAATTATTACAGGTGATGCTGGTTATCTAATCAAAGAAATCAAGCAGCAAATGTCACAGATGTTTGAAATGAAAGACCTTGGTGAATTAAGATATTGTTTGGGTCTCAAGATATGGAGAGATTCAAGACAAACCTTTCTGTCCCAGGATAAGTATGTCAAAGGTCTACTGGAAAGATTCAGGATGGATCAGTGCAAGGCTACAACAGTACCAGTACTACAAAGCATTAAACTTCAGAGTGAGGATGGCTCTAAAGAGGCAGATGTGACACTTTATAGACAGCTGGTTGGGAGCCTAATCTACCTAACCACCACTAGACTAGATTTGGCTTATGCAGTCAGTGTGCTAAGTTAGTACATGTCCAAACCACTTGATAGTCATTGGAATGCAGCAAAAGGTGTTTCGAGGTGTCTACAAGGAACTGTAGATTATGGTATTATTTATATTTATTCTTCTGATGCTAGATTGACAGGATTTTCAGATTCCGACTGGGTTGGAAATGTCGACGATCGAAGATCCATAACAGGCTATGCATTCAGCGTTGGATCCAGGGTGATTACATGGTGTAGTAAGAAATAGAACACAATTTCCTTGTCTTCAGCGGAAGCAAAGTATCAAGCCATGTGTGCAACAACATGCGAGGTAGTTTGGTTCCAGAGACTTCTCTAGGACGCCAGGGACGAACAGCGAGATGCAAAAACAATCAGATGCGACAACCGGAGTTCAATCAAACTTTCTAATAATCTGGTGTTTCAGAAGAACACTAAACACACTGATACACAATTCCACTTTGTCAGGGAGAAAGTTCAATCAAAATAAATTCATCGTGTATATTGTAAAACATGTGATAATGTTGCAGACATTTTCACTAAGACTTTTGGCAAAATCAAGTTTGTAATGTTTAGGGAGATGTTAGGCATATTTGTGAACCTCTTCTCCATTAAGGGGGAGTGTTGAAGATAATCGAGAATCTCCTATTTTAGTGAGGTGGTTCATGAGACCTTAGGATAGGAAATTGGTTTCTATTTTTTAGGGTGCAGTTGTAACTTCCTTAGATCTTGTGTGCTATATAAAAGCTGAATTGTATGGAAATTGTAGAGCATTCTACAGAAGCCAGACTCTGCTGGTTCAGACTCTCTTTCTTAGAACTGAACAGAGAAATTGTTGAATAATCCATTCAAACACCATTTTTTATATATTCATTGCATAGTTCCAGTTTTGTATTCCTCGAATATTTCTTAGGTGGAAAACATAGTCCTAAAAATCTGCTATGACCTCTACATCTAAGGTCAAAGCATTGTCGATTGCTACTTCAGCCTTGAGCTCCCATAATTTGTCGTGGACTAAGAAGATTTTCTTAGCGTCTCGCTCCATTGAACCCTCCATTGAAGACAAGCACGCCATCTTTATGGTACCCTGTTGCTGCTACCACCCGTGCTGAGTCATTCGGTTTGACAAACGATGTCAGCTGGCGCACAACCGCAGAATAATGAAGACCAAAAGGGAATAGAATTCCAACGTGCGAAGGAAGAAGCTGCCAGGAGGAGGGAAAGAGCCCTGTTTTCACACACCAAGAAACAATATGAATTAGTTAGTTTTGCATGTATTTAAAAAATATTGACGAGGATAATGGTTTGGAAATGCCAAGTAATTGGGTGGTTGTTAAATCAAATAATTAATTTGAAGAAGGTCAATAATAATAATGAAAGTATCTGTTTTATTTTTAAACTTCTTTAGCTTGATTTTTTTATTTTCGATATGACACATAATGACAGTGATACCGTTTTCGCGAATTAAAATATAGATACATAAGTAGTTAAATTAAGTAAGCAATTTTATAATTTTCATGAAAATAATGTTTGGGAAGTGCAAATTTATTATATGCTTGTTATATCACATAAATAACGTTAATAGAATGAATAATAACGATAATAACATTTAATGTTCGTTTTCTTTTGTTTCTTACTAATCTTATTCTTTTATATATATATATATATATATCAAATTTGTTTTGTTTCTATCTTCCGTTCTCACTTTTTCATGAATTTTCAACTTCTTCCTTCCCTTGGCTTTTCTTTGTTTAATGTTTGCAGCTTTTCGTTTTATAATTCTCTTGTCTTTTCTTTATCTATTTTATTTTTTATTTTATTTTGTCTTCTATTTCTGTTATCTTATCAGTCTGGTGTAAATTTTTGGTATATTTTTATTCTAGTAATTATATATATTTCTGATTACGTTTTTTGTTTTTTTTATTATTTATTTTTATTTCTCATTTATTTTTTGTTTTCCTATTTAATTTTTTCTAAGATTATTTTTATTTTTATTTTTTAACAAATTGTTTTATTTTATTTCAATTAAACAATTTCGATTAATTTTGATTCTCTATATATTTTTAATTGATTTACCAAATCTTTTTAATTAATTTATCATTTTTTTTTAATTAATTTATTATTTTTTTTAAAAGATGTCTTGTTTTTTTACTTTGCTCGTATTTCTATCCTTATTCTTATGGTTTTTTAACTTCTTTATGCTAATCTCCCCTATGGTCTTGCAAATATATCTTTAAGATATGCATTTATATTTATATATTGATTTTTTAAGTCTTATACTGAGTATTTAAAATATAAAATAATAAAAAAATAAGGATTTTGAAATTTTTAGTGTGTATTGATAAAATTGAATATACAAAACATTGAGTAAGAAAAATGTAAATTCATTTTAATGGTAAAAAATAACTAGCGTTAATTACTTTTGAGTTATTTAATAAGATATTTTATTTAACGATAACTATAATTAAATTATATGTAGCTATTACTTTTCATAAATGTATTAAACTACACTTGATCAAATAGTAAATATAGCATTATTAACAGGAACCTTTATGAAAACAACCCACTAACCACTAGAATCTAGGACCTTTCAAACATCCATAAAGATGAGGCTCCCCTTATGCTCATTATTAATATTATAGTTGGGTCCGCTTATCATCTTTCCAAGCACTTAGCCCTAAACTTAAACCCCGTATTGGAAATATCGATTCTTGACGAAACTGCTTTTTTATTATCTCTTTAATAAAATACACATTAATGAGGTTATTGATATTATTAAAAAATTCATCCAGAAATTAGTAAGAATTTGGTGAAGCTCCCATTTTTTAATATTTCAAGATGAAATCTATTGAGTATTTTTGTGGACATTCCATGGGATATCTTGCCTCCCCCATTGCAACAAATATTTTCATGAAGGAAATTGAGAGTAATTATCTCACTTCTTTCACATTATTCTCTAAACTTTAGAAAGGTTTATTGATGACATCTTTATTATCTGCCTAAATGGTCGTCACCAATTACAATTTTTAAATACCATCTAAATTGGCAATCCGATTACATCAAATTCCGCATGGAAGTTGAGATTGAAAGTGAAATTCCCTTCCTTAATGTCCTAGTATTCAAAACAAAGATGGTATCGTTTCCAACCACGTAGAACCTAAGAAAAATCACACTACAAAATATCTCCATGATGTCCCCCACCATCATTATGCCAAGAATTATGGAATTTTAAACACCTTCCTCATGAGGAATTAAGAATTAAAACAAAAATCACCTTAGCACAAAAATACTCATCTCTTCAAGGTGTCTGAAAACAATGGTTATAAGAAGCATCAAGGCCTCGTAGCCTTCCAAGAAAGCAAAAGAGGACCCGAAGAAAATAAAGAATCCAACATTCCTACATTCCATGTCAAACTTCCCTTCATAGAAGGATCAACTAATGAACATTCTTGCATTTTGGGAAAGTGTAACATTTATGGTACATTAAAGCCTCTCAACATTATTCAAAACTCTCTCAAGTGTGTAAAGGACCCCATTGAACCTTCAAATATGAAAGGTGTATACATGATCTTGTGCTCTTGTGGGAAACATTATGTCGGTGATACTATCCACTCCATAAAACTTATATTCTGGTAGCACTCTGCTAACATCAAGTATAATTATTGTCGTTATCTAGTCTTGGTTGAACATTATGAGAAAAATAAACATTGCATTTATATTGAAGAATCTAGTGTCCTTGCTAAAATAGGTCATTCTCATAAAAAAAAATTTAGGGAAGTCATTGAAATTGAAAAGTGGGAAACTATATAAGCATGGATGATGTTTGGAAAATTAGAAAGAACTATATTCCCGATCTTTCCTATAACTTTATTTCTTCTAAATGTTGTTGTTTTCCCTCTCTAGCTTGTACCTTTCACTCTTTCCCGCTAAATGTTGCCCTTTACCCTCCTTCATCCCTTTTCTTTTTCTAAAATGGAGTACCTATATCTTCATTAAAACTAAATCCTTAAGGTTTACATAATTTAATAATTTGTTTTGATAAATCTTATTAATATTACCAACATTAGTAATATGTATTTCCATATGCTTCAATTATGTTGATTAACCTTATTAACTTCTTTATATTGATTTTAGGCCTAACATATTCTTTTAATTTTAGATATTCTTCTTCATTTTTCTAATATTACTAATAACATCAATATTTATAATGGTGCCTAGACACACTCTCTAGCATAGTATGTTAGATATGTTGTGATGTTTAACATTTGGAGGGGGTCAAAATAAAAAACATTAAATTAATAATTATATTTATTTTATTCATTATAATAAATAAGTTAACCAACCTAGATCCATATAAGCTCTAGATATATAAACTACTAATAGGGATCAAACCTCTTGAAATGCAAATCTCTTTTAGAGTGAAAAGAGATTTGGTCCGTCTAGAAACTTGGCAGATATAGAGTTAAGATGGATCTAGGGTGGTATTAACACCAATTAAATGTTACATTGTTAAAAATGAGTAGCACTTTATTTATAATGATTGTTATTGACACTAATTATCAAAATCAACATTATTAGTTAGTATTACTTAAAATTAATTATTATTAATTAAGATACTTTATTATTAGTAAGTATAATAATTATCATTATCAGTAATATTAATGTTGATTATTATCAAAGGATTTTAAATCAAGTGGTTTAGTGAGAAATTTTTTGACCAATAGCATGGGTTCAAGTCTCTAAAGACATGTTGTAAGTGGCGCATTAGTCCAATTTATGAAATAGTTGTGTTTTGTGTAATAGTGACAACCCAATTTGATCAAACATAAAAATTCTCTAGAAATTATCGTTACAATTAAAGAAATTTTTTAATGATTATTATTAAATTTTGTCTTATTTCCTTAAAATGTCAATAATTTTTCCCTTATTTCTTTAGTTTATTAGTTTCCTTATTTTGTTATTATTATTATTATTATTATTATAGATGCAATGATAGGTTTTTTCTATTATTTCAATCTTGTTTGAAGGTGAGAACCTTTTACATATACTATAAAACATCCATCCATTGGATTCAACAATCAAGAAAAACATGAAACTGAAATCGGTTCGACTATATACTATTGTTCGATATGGCCATAGGCTGAAAATATTTAGTTATGTAGAGTTAGTAATTCTAACCCCACATTAATCCACATTGTTCTTTGAGGTTCACCTTTCAAATCAATTTCTAATGATGCCAGAAGCTTTCCATGAGCTATTCGCTTAACTCCTTAATATAAAATTTTACCTTTAAACCTGTCCGCGCCTTCACCTTACCATATCTGGTGCACGACTTCCAATTTAACCAAACCCACTGAACGTGGTTCTGGTTCCCGCATAATTCCTTTATACACACAATGGATATAACATACATACTTTAGCAATCAACATCGTTTAACTTTATAACATAACCCACATAATCGTAATTAACTTACATACATGCGGAACATTAGTTCCATGGTCCCACAATACGACAACCAATCAGGATTCATCGCAAATCACTTTCCCACACATTTAACCCTTTACCGATAATGCTAAATTGTAAATATTGTGAAGTGTGCTCTTGCGCTACACCGACACGTGTTCCCCCTTCACTGCATTGCACTTTTTATCCCTTACTACATCGCAAATAAAATAACATACCTGCAATGTCTTAAACTAAACTTTGAAACCTCTGACGTGCGATCTACCATCCATAGTTGATCTATGCCCATATCTAAGTGCCTAAATCTAACGGTCCTCACCTGCTCGCCCTTCTATGCATCCAAAATTATTTGGTTTAACTTACGAAATCGTATGGACCGTCAATAATTTCCCCTTCGATCAACGCAGAATCATGATAAGCTTCATTCATCAGCGCGGTTCTTTTTCACTTCTTCTACCCACAATGATCTAAACGTTTTCAAACTTAAATCTTCAATATCGTGATTTAATCATTTCCATTGATTTCCCTTTTAATTCTTCGTGCTTCTATATTTAGTCAAATTATATTATTTATATTGTAAATGCTCGTAATACACTTCTCCATGCTACACTTCCCTTCATATCGAATTCTTCCATGCAACATTCCCCGAGGCTTTTTCCGTCCTTAAAGGTGTTGATCCCTCCTGAGCTTATTCTGTCTCCTTTAACACTATCTATTGAATGAATACATAGCACTCTCTGTATTTATCCTCTTCTTCCAGAATTCATAATTAGTTCTTTACTTGGGTTGTACAGACATCTATTAGTTCTAGACTGGAATCATATAGAATCTACCCATCCATTAAGTCCTTTGTCACTCAGAAAGACTTTAAACATTCAATTTGAATTCATTCACCATGGTTTCTCACATAGAAACCATAAATTAATAGTTATGGATCACTCAGAATGTAAAAGGAATGACACACACAGTCACAATGAATTCAATTTTTTCATTCATTAAAAAAATGTACATATACAAATAAAAACCTATTTTACACTCTAGCTTAGGCCTGATCTACTTCTACATGGCCCTTTTCTCTTCACTCTCTCTTTGTGCCCGTAGGCTTATAATCAAACCACCTATAAATGCATCTCCCCCAGACCTAGCTTTTTTCCACATAACATAAAATTTCAAATAACATACTGTTATCCGGTATTTAATTTCTTTTTAGTAAGAATTTCCATAAGAATTTTTGAACTTGACCTCCCCTCTTCTCAGTCCCTCTAGTTTACTTATGTATTCATATATTCTAGTTTGTAGTTTGCAGGTCAGTTTTTCAGAGTTTGCAAGACTTATAGACTTTTCAGCATCTATAATCATAAAGTTCAGCATCAAGGTATAGATGTATGCATCCACATATACATCTATCTATATTAGGTTAACCTCCGTTGCTCCAACTACTTCTTCAGCAGCTTATATGGAAGGTAATTAGATGCTCTTTTCTTAGTAGTTTTAAATAGGCTTACAATCTTCCTTTACACATCCTTTTATCACAGGTAACGGTAGGGCTCTGCCGTTATAATATTGTTATGATTATTCAATATACTTGCAATTCTGATGCCTCTTAAACTCTTCCCTTGGAAATATAGGATTTAGAAATTTTTTTCTCCAATCAACTAGGAGTAAGGAAACCGAAGTTGATATTTTATACTCTCTAGTTTTTGTTCCTCGTTCTTAGTTAGGATTTAAATTTTTGTTACACATAATTACAGTTCCATGACATAAAACGGTACACTTCTGAGTTCTACCATCCTTGTCATTTCAGTATGATCATTCTACTGCCCTCAATACTGTTATGACAGGTTTAGTGGTTTTGTACTTGCTGTTCCTAGTTACTATTTTGCTAACATGTTCTGGTTATACCCACAGCAATTAAATATTCATTTAAAAGACAGCAAGCTACACCTGTACATTGTTATTAGATTAAATATTCAAACAATCTATCATCTCTACTTCATTACTACAAGGTACTCATCCCTATAATCCAACCATTTATCTCTGCTATCAATAGCTCTAGTTTGCAATTCAACAGTGAACCAACAATGACCAACTTCAAACTGTAAAGCAATATCCATAACATAACAATTCATAAATTGCATAACGAACCATAACCTCATAATTCATATGCTGCATCAAATAAATCTCCAAAATTATGCATGCATACCGATATCATATGACTACTCCTTCCCAACCGTAGAGTTCGCTTATTCTTAACTCACTCTTTCTAGCAGAGATCACTTCTCAGAAATGTATCAACCTTCCGTCCGCCTAGGAGCAGCTGTTTTAAGCTCATATTTCCCCAAAGCACAAGCCACCAAGGCCCGGCATTGCCAGGATGCTTTCTTTCCTGTTGAGCCTAGGCTTCCCATCTTGGGATTCTTTAAAGCTGCTTTAAGCTTTCCCTCAGCTTTTTCCAGCTTTTTCTCACCTCTTCCCAACTACTCCTCTTCATTGGGGAAACTTTTAGATTCTTCCTCAAATCTAAATAAATTTCTTTCAAGGATTTCTGAAAGATTTTTGGGGATTTGTTGCCTTATCCATCCTCATGGATTTGGCAAGTGATCTCTATTTCTCACCTGGTCATAGTGCATACACAATGTTAATTATTTATTTTTTCATAAATAAATAATTAACCACATCCACACAAGTATTTATCCATTGGGGTCCACTCCCCTTTGGATTTATGTTCAAATGTCAAATCTGAAAAGCATAGAACTTGGGGGTGTTACATATTCCCCCTCTGAAAACAAACACCATCCTCGGTGTTGACAACTATCTACATAGTTTATTTTTAAAATAATTATGAATGCTTTCCCATCATCTCAGCTTCTCGGTTCCATGTAGCTCTTTCAGCAGTAAAGTGATCCACTGCACCTTTACTCTAGCTACATTTTTTATTTTGCAATTCAATTTCTTCCCGCTCTCAGAGTTGAGGCGGCTCTGGAAGGAATTCCTCTTCTGGTTCCACCTGGATCACATTCCAATCAAAAATGTGAGAAGCATCATGTACAACAATTATTTTTTTCCAACAAGTAGATATGAAACACATCATGAAATTTAATATGCAAGGGTAAGGCTAGTTTATAAGCCATTAGTTTCCCCCCTTTCCAACACCTTCCTCGGTGTTACACTTTAACGTTGCTTTGACAAAAATTTCTTCTTCGTCCTTGATTAGTTTCCAGCAGAGTACTCTCCTGTTTCCACTCTATTTACTGATGCCTTATGCAGTTGGTTTTCTTCCTACTTCTTTGCAAGAAGTCTACCTGGAAGATCTTTTATTCTGTTTCCTCTGTCCACAATTCATACCAATGTAAGTAATACTAGGTACATACAATTGATAATCCACAACAACATTCTGCATTTCAATAAACTTAAGAAATTCAGTTATTAGTCAAACCGTTCAGGTTCATAATAGTTTAGTGCACTTTTAGTACACTACTTATCCTTTCTTGTTTTTCAGTGAGATTCTTTCCTCACTCAACTTGGTCCAGTTCAGCTTTTCTCGATTTTCTAGGTGATTTATCTTCACCTTTTTTCTCCTTGTTTCCAGAGTGCACAATTTCCTGTTACACACTTGGCTAAACAATTTTACAACTTTTCATTAGTACTCATAAATGAAAGAAAACAATTGTATCATATGCATGATTATGCTTACCCTTTCTCAGTTCATCACTGTACTTCCAGTACCTTCTCATTTTTATTTTTATTTTCCTTTTGGTAGCTATATGATGTCACAATATTTCCCCTATCTTTAAATTTAAGACTCAGGAAAAATTACATAAAATTTACACCATCAAAATTTTATAGTGTGAATGCATGTAATTACTATCATTCATCACATTCACAAGTATTACTACTTGATAATGTCAAAATGGAATTTGACACAGTTTCCCCTTTTTCAAAGAATTACCATAATTTATACATTTAAATTTTTTTTTTTTCACATTATACTTTTACCACTTAATCTACCACAATAGTGTTTATTACTCCTTTAACCATAATTAGAGTAATAATATTCGACCATATGGAAAATATGTCCTTCCACTTTACTTGCAGCTTTTAAGGTGAATTCACTTTTAATATTCCCCAGTGAATTATTTCTTCTCCCTAAATCCCGTGGGTATAAAGTTTGAAATTTACGAACTGAATTAAATTAACATGTATGAAGATATTATATTCATACAACTCAACAGGGTTAACATTATAACATATAACAAGGTCACTTATTTTTATAATGTTAATTGTAGATTTAACTTATGTGCCACGTGCAATTTGTTTCATTTTTAATCTATCATTTCTCATGATAATTATTATTATTATATATATATATATATATATATATATATTTAATTAGTAATTTAAGAATTTACGACTTATATTCAACATACCTCTATTAAATATAACTTGTCATTTTTCTATTATCCACCTTTCTCTATATGTTCCAATATAAACTTTCCTTCTTCTTCTTTTTTCCAATAACTATGGTAACACATAGTATTATATAACATTTTTAGGAACATATATCACCCCACAATTATTCATTTATATCTTTTTCATGCTTTTAATCAATTTATTGTTATAATGAATATTAATAAAATTCTAATTTAGTTGTCTTAACACTCCCAACTTTTTAACTTCAGTTTTAATTACATATATCCCTTTCTTAACCTTATCCTGAAGGTTAATTTCCCTATAGATATATATTCTTTCCCACATAATTATTTATACTCAATTCCATCACACTCTACTGGGGTCTATAGGTGTATTAATTTTTCTTTTAAAATTCCTCAACAACCATTCCATATATATACTAATCTAAATTTCATATGTCACATATGAAATTATGTGTTAATTCAAAGCCATTATAATAATTATATATCTATCATCCCAACTTTCGACCTTGAATATTTATTGGTTACGTTGACTTATACTTACATAAGTGCTTGTAATCTTTCTCATTTCACCTCTTCTCTTAACTCATGATGTATATTTCTAGTTGGAATGATCATCCAATTATCCAACCTTATTTATAACATTTCTTCTTAGAGATATTCTTTCTCGATAATAATTGTAAAACCGATAGTTTAACTCGTCTCTTTTTATAATTCACTTCACATGCCATGTTATACATCGACATCTAGTCATAACTTAGTAGGGGGTTATGTTTCACAACCTCCACACGATATTTTATGTTTCTATTAAGTTCTTCACTTTCCATAATAATATGCCATCCTTTTACCGATCTTTAATAAAAATACTAGATAAGAACCCCATGACATCAACTTAAGATCTTAAAATCTCCTTTTTAATAACAAGGGTTTATTCCTTAACTTGTAACACCTCCATTTTTTTTTTTTTTTTCCAACCCTTGGACTTGAAGTAGGGTTAAGAGATAGTAGGCTCTCTTAATTAGTTGTAAATGCAACCTTATACAATTTCTATTTCAAATTGTGATAATTATACAATTTCCATTTCAACATTCCTATGCCCAATGTCTATTTACAAAATTGGGGTAATAAGCATCCCCCCTTTTTGGTTACCAATATATATATGAATATTGGCACTTTGCTCTTTTTACCAACTTCGATAACTTACATATACATGCATATAATGTTAATAACTTATATGTATATGACTTTAACAACTTATATATATATATATATATATATATATACTTTCATAACTCTCATAAATAGTGACCTAATAACCCACTCGTGACATTTAGATAACGATAATGATATGGGTATCAAAATTGAGAACCTTAAGCCACGGTCAAAGGAATGCTGTTATATTTATATATAGCAAATGGATTATTTACATTTTCGCGCCACGTAAGTAGGTACTACGTAGTACGGGCACGCATATACGATCACGACTGTTGCCATTTACCGGTCACGAACCCGTAAAGAAGTTCGGCTCCGAGAAATATTTTTTTCACATCTGACGGCGTCGGGTATCCTATGACCACTCCTTTACACAAACCCTAACCCGCTCGAACTTTTACTACCTGATTTCATGTTTTTCCAGCAATTAATATTGATCTGTTCAAGTTCACATGTAAATGCCATTGTTCGTATTGTGACAGTGGTTGCGTGCAGGAAGAGGAAGGATTTGGTAAATCCGAGATCTGTCTTTTGAGCAGGGACGTCTGCACGCGTCCCTCCCTCTTTTGCCACAGGTTTTCGGGTTCCACATTAACCGGCTTTTGGCTCTGGACCGGGACGACTCATTTTCAATTCTGTACTACACCTCCGGAGCAAGAAACCCCGGCTCCTCGCCAGCTGTAGGCGGGAATAGAAAAGATCATTTTGGTGGCTATACACTTATGAGTTTTTCAGAAATTCTGCGGGTCAGGTACGTCGACCCAATTGTAAATATTATTAAATTTACAGTCGGGTATACTTGCTACTGCTCGGTTTGCTTCTCAAAATCATTCTTGGGATTTCCTATGACGCGACTGCGGAGTGACAGTGTAACCCTACTTGCTTGTACGGTTGACGATTGATTTCTAGGGTTCTCATTCTTATTATTAACCCTTCCTTACCACTGAAGTTATTAAGTTTCATGTCGCCCCTTGTGTCTGGTTGTTCCTTCCTCCAGCTGATCGGGGTTTCAGGTTGTTGGTTTGGTTCAGGAATCAGGTTTTCTGATTTACAGAGTGCGATTTCCGTCTCATAACCATCTAAGGGTTGATTGGAAGGTCGTTTCTTACCTGCATATCTCCTTCGTGGTAAAGGTCTCTTTCTCTCCCTTTTATATTACCCTATTCGTTGCATTTTAATCAGGTTTATCGACCATTCCCTCGATCATAGCATGACACACAATATGGTTCTTTTTTCTTTTTTTTGTTTCCAAGGCTTAAATAGCTAGCTTTAACTTTTTATTTCGATTTTCCTGGTATACAGGTTTCTGGTTCACCGATTCGTCAACCAGTGATTCGAGGAGCAGCTACGATTAGGTTTACTGATTAGCTCATTTCTCTGTTGTTCGCATAACCACTTACCGAGTTCAGGTGAAATGACCTTGCGCCAGATTACTTGGCCATTTTCCTCATTTTATTTCCTCACCGACTCTCTTCGTTCCCTGTTTAGGTTGTGTCGATTTCCATTCAATCATGAAACATTATTGTGTCCTTTGTATGCATATAACTCTAAGGATTTATCTACCACTCTGCCGGGAGTTCGACGTCTTGTTTATCCACGCGGTTTAACTACTCCTCTGCCCAGATTCAGCGTTCACATGCTGCCGAGGATAATTATTCCACACCTCTGTATTTTTTTTTTATCTTCTTACCACAACGGTATCCACATGGGTTATGGCTCGATGATTAGGGCCGCATGTAGATTTTCTGGTTATATCTATGTTTTATCGGTAGGGATATTTATCCATTAACTTTATTTTAACCATACAGATAGCTGTGTACTTCATTCACATTCACCTAGTCATATTCTCTGTCGTTCTGGTTTATTCGACCATACGAAGGGGGTTTAAATAGGAATTCGACTCACCACAGGGATTTGGGAGTTGCGACCAAGCTGTACGCGCAGGAGGGTAATGACTTGACTTGGCGCTCCCAGCTAATTCATGTTTGTGCTACAACAATGGTAGAAATATCGGGGCAAAAGAAATCATAGTTCGTCATTTCGTGTGTGTTTAATAATGCAGGTTTAAAATATATATAGATACATCGTCATTTTCGTTTTATGTTTATGTACACACACATCATCGTTTTATTCTACAACATTCCTTTACGTTTCAAGTTTGAAAAAGACTCAAGCGCTGTGAGCGCAAGTCCCATGCAAAGAAATAAGCATAACCATAATGGACTCGTATAGTTGACCCCTCATTTATTTCGTATCGTTGTATGGTTCGGCTCTATAGTATGTACCACCACTGTTCATTGTACTATGTTATTAACATATACTACTGCGCTAGCTCTCGGCGCTTAATTTTTTATTTTTATTTTGGGGTCGCTTTGCATGTATGTATTCAATAATAATTTGAACAGTGAACATTCCATATGGGTTAAGTTTTACCACTACGTAGTTTGTATATAGGTATAGCTCATTTTTATTTGGTGTTAGAGCACCTATTTGTTTTTAGGTTCTTGATCCCTATTACTATATACAGGTTCTCACCAAATATTTTGATGCAATTGTTGACTGTCCGTGAGTCATTAATTTTACTCACTGCTCTTACGCTTTACTTTCAATGCATATATATATATATCCACTTCCATTGTCATTATTTTTGTTCATGGCTCTTTTATTCGATTTATCTCTTGATATGTACAGGTATGTATTCGGTAGTACTTGAGTAAAGGTCTAATTCTATTTTTTTTTTTTAAGTCTATGGCCATGACCTTTGTTTCAAGGATGGAGGGTAAATCTAGAAATTTAACCATATAAACATATGAAAGTTGTCAAAACCCTATAGACTAGAAATGCTCTTTCTCTTAGCACAAATTTCAAATTTCTTACTATAATGTTTTTACTTTGTTCATTCTGGATTTGTACCATGAGGTCTAAATTCTGCTATAACATTTTTTTTTTCCAGCATATATATAAGCATATGATATCACCTTTGTGCCTACAGGAAACAAAACAATAATTTATCATCTGTAGAGGCTAAGTAACTTCAGATTTAAACCGACCTTGGTTTAGAGTTTCTGGAGTTTCTACTCTATGGATTTCTGATCTACAATTATACAAAATCTGAAGGTGTTTTTAATCTGAAATTTGTGTTGGAGGATGCCGATTGTCTGATATATGATAATCAGAGTGAAGATGACTTCTTTAGACAATATTATTCTCCCTTTGTTGGAGAACCAATAGAACATGGCGGGTGGTTCGATATGAATCTTACCAGCGGAGAACTCCACAATGTCGCAACAACTGATTTCCATCATCAAGAAGAGCTTGCTAGGCCTCCACTTTAATAGATTTGTATCATTAAATTTTGCATAATATAGTATAGCATTTAGACTTGTAATTCCTGAAACATCTGCTACTTTTCTACCATAAATACTTTCTCATTCCATTATGCAAAATTAGAAGTTTTATTTAAGACTATATTCATTAAAAATACTGGAATATACCTATCCTCAGATTAAATCCATCACAGATTTAGAGATTTTGGGAGATGGTTCTTCCCTGCCTTCTCTTATGCAACTCTAGCACTCAAAATTTTCTACTAGCCCAGTTTTTGTTAAATGTATGGACTACATACCTTCAAACTTGTTCAACTAAAACAAATCCAAGGATAGTTATATGCAATCTGGAAATTAAATCATCAGTTCTAACTTCCATTTCTCACCTACACAAGTCTGAAAATAATTTTTTTTTTTGCTGTCTTCAGCCTTAAATGAAAATTGTTCAATGTACAATAACTCAACAATTTTTTCTTAAGTGAGCACATAACTTGCCCAGTTTTCTCAACTTGGGCTCCGATACCATTTGTCACTGCTCTTACGCTTTACTTTCAATGCATATATGTGTCTTTGAGGCTTTACAATTACATGTAAAAGGTTTTGTAACCAATTTCAGTTTAGATCCATAGGTTTCTCAAAAAAATCCCAAAAATCCTCTAAGTCCTCAATTAGTTCCTAAAATATCTTGTTTATCCTCGAGGATCTCAAAATTCAACTAAATCCTAAGAATCCTCCATAGATCCATAAAATCATGAACTACCTTCTAATCTAAGATTTACAATATTTCAGAATATCTCAATCCACACTAATCACTCATCAATCAGTCATGTTCTCCTACATTCGAGAACATTTACAAATATTCTTCTCATTAATTAATTAATTAAACTGTATTCTAAATGTCTCACATAAATCACTCAAAATATTTAAAATTTCATTAATTAAATACAACTCTCTTGAAAATATAAGATCCCCTAGATTCTACTAAATCTATAAAATTTTATAACCATGATGATCCTGCATTAGACTCCCAATGTAGAAAATAATCATGATCTCTAGATCATGTGCTTCCAATATTTGTAGTCCTAGATCCCATACTTTGTTCTGTAATCTTTCTTCAGTTTCTGTTGTTGTTTGTTGTTTTTCTCCAGGTCTCCACACTTTATGTCGCATTTCTCCACTCGCTATTGTCTCACAGAATGATGTTGTCTTTCTCTTGATATTTCTTGCCTTTCTTGTTGCTGTCTTATTCTGAGGTACCTTCATCCTCAATCTTATTATTCCTTCAATCGCTATGTCTAGCTTATCTTCTGACTAATACTCTCTCTTTGCCCATTTTTGTTGCGTTCTGTCCACTCATCTTCAAACTATTGTTTTTTATCTTCTCTTTGAATTTTTTGGATTCTTACTACCACCCTTACATCCTTACCCCATTGTTACTTTTGATATTCTATCTCATCTCCAAAAAACGTCTTTTGAATATCTGCAAATTTACTTTCAAAAAATAAATTTTCCACCAATTCCCTTTTTACTTGATTCTTCTCAAATACATTACTATGTTGTTCATCATTTCCAACATATTTTCCTTCCTCTTCGTTATGATTATCATTCATGAAAATTTCTTTGTCTTCCTTCTTTAGCAATTTATCTTGAGTATATATCCTCTTCTTTTCCAACTTTCTTCTTTGAAGGTATAAATTTCTATATAACTCAACAATTTCAACTAGAGTAGAATTTGGAAACTTTATACATTTTTCATTACCTTCACTTGTTGTTGACCCATCATCAAATGGTCCTTCTTCCTCTGCTAAATCTACACACATGTCTAAATCATCATGTTTAAAAATTCCAAACTCATTAGGTACAATAAATACCTTTTCTTCATATTCATGTCTTAACTCATATCTGCTATTCTAATATTCACGATTACCAACTACAATATTCTGCTGCGTATTTCCATGAGACCTCTTTGTCTCCTTTCCTTTCTAAGATCTTACTATCTCAATATTAATATGAATAGATTTAAGATTTAGCTCCTTCTTCTTAACAAAATCTAAATTTTGTTCATCATCTTGTGATGTACCTGCAATCATACACAAATTATTAGTTTTAAAAATACAGGGCCTTTCCGTCTCATTTGATTCTTCACACACCAATCCTTCACAATGTACTTTCTGCATTTCATCAGATCCTCTTTGTTGTGACTCAACTCCTTTTATTCTCTCTTTCTCCAACAATTCAATATGTCTCTTCTCAAGTTATTTGAACTCACTTATCAGTTTGAAATTACATATTCTTTTCAATAGGTTCCATCTAACCTGTTTCCTCATTTTCCATCCATGTCTTTGGTATCCATCCTCTTTCTCTTGTAGCCATCCCTGTAGTACTTCCAATTGTACTCTCATCACTGCAATATTTCTCTCTCACTCCTCATTACTCATATTAACTTTATGGCATTCTCTAGAACTTCTTCTATGACCCTCCATGGCCATCTTACTCAAGAGCTCATCCATGCTCGATTGGTGATCTGCAACATAGCCTTCTCTTGTAGCAATATCTTCTTACTACTCAATACCCTATCAAGCTTCCTATATGTGCTTGATCCCTTCCTGGGTATTCTCTCTCTTTACCTTGGTTCACTCTCTTGAACCTCTTAGAACTTTACTGATCCTCTGGCTGCTGCACTCAGACACCTTTCTCCTTTCTTCCAACCTCTAGTTGGATAGGTTCATTGCCATCATCATCAAAAACTCTTCTTCTTCTTGGCTACAATGATCAAACATCCTCATAGAAATTATTTCAATCAATAATTCATTATTAATTATCTAAGAACATGAAGACCATACCTCACTGTCCAATTTTAGGAACACACGTTGCTATTGCAGTTTCTCTTTTATGTCTACTAACTTTACCTTCACTAGTTGCAGTTGTCACTATCTCTTCATAAACAATTTTCTCAATCTATCCTTCAATCTGATCTAATCTCTCCCAAAGTAGATTTTTCTCCTATCTCTTTACTGTTCTTTAAAAAATCAATTTATCAGTCACCAAGTTCAAAATCAATAAGAAAATCATTTTCTTTCTTACCTCAATCAGATTCAAATCTGATTCTTCTCTTTTATTCTATTGTGCTATTCTGATTCTTTGAAAAGTATTCTTGATCTTTTCCTTTCAAAGAACTCTTGTTGACTGGATTTCACCTCTGAGAACATACCTGCTCTAACTTCCTCCCAAAATAGATTTGTCTCGCTCTGATACCAAATGATGCAGCCATAGGCCACAAATATTCACTTATGTAGAGTTAGCGGAATTAACCCCACATTAACCCACATTATTCTCTTGAGGTTCAACTTTCAATTGCTAATGATGCGCGAAATCTATCCAAGGGTGGCTTTCAGTTTTAACTCCTTAATATAAAATTTTATCTTTAGACCTTTCCATGCCTTCACCTTACCATATCTGGTGCACGGCTTCCAATCTAACCGAACCCACTGATTGTGGTTCTAGTTCCCGCATAATTCCTTTATACACACAGTCGATATAACATACATACTTTAGCAATCAACCTCGCTTAAATTTATAACAAAACCTACATAATTGTAATTAACTTACATACATGCGGAAAATTAATTCCAGCATCCCACATCACAAAAACCAATCTGGACTGATCGCAAATCCCTTTCTTGCACATTTAACCCGTTACCGATAATGCTAAATCATAAACATTATGAAGTGCGCTCTTGTGCTACATCAACATATGTTCTCCCTTCACCGCATCACACTTTTTTTCCCTTACCACATCTCAAATAAAATAACATACCTGTGATGTATTAAAACTAAACTTTAAAACCTCCGATGTGCGATCTTCCATTCGTCGTTGATCTGTGCCCAAAACTAATGGTCCTCACCTACTTGCCCTTCTTCGCATTGCAAGTTATTTTGTTTAACTTGTGAAATCATATTGACCGTCAATCCTTTCCCCTTCGATCTGCAATAAAATCATGATGGTTCATTCACCTCTGCTCGGTTCTTTTTTGCCTCTTCTCCCAGCAATGATCTCAGCCATAAAACCTTAAATCTTTGATACTGCGATTTAATACTTGCCGTCGATTTCCCATTTTTAGTTCTTCTTCGTGCTTCTATATTTAGTCGATTTCTACTCTTTATATTCTCAATGCTCTAAAATATAGTCTCCTCCACGGTACATCTCCTTTGCTGTTCAGAATTATTCCATGGAAATCTCTCCTTAGCTTTTTTTCTGTCTTTAAAGGTGTTGATCCCTCTTGAGCTTATTCTATCTCCTTAAAGCTATCTCTAACATGAATACAAAGCACTCACTATATTTCTCCTCTTCTTCCAGAATTTGTAATTAGTTCTTTACTTGGCCTGTACACACATCTATCAGTTCCAGAATGGAATCACATAGACTCTACCTGACCATTAAGTCGTTTTTTAGTCAGAAAGACTTTAAACATTCAATTTTAAATCATTCACCATGGTTTATCACACAGAAAGCATAAATTCACAGTTATGGATCACTCAACATGTAAAAGGGATGAGACACACAGTCATAATGAATTCAATTACTTCATTTGTTAAAAAAATGTACAAATACAAATAAAAACCTATTTTACACTCTAGATTTAGCCTGATCTTCCTTTACATGGCCCTTTAATCTTCACTCTCTCTCTGTGCCCATAGGCTTACAATCCTACCGCCTATCTAAGAATAATGGTCCTTTTTTTTTCTAATGTCTGTGCCTTTGAGGTTTTACAATTATATATAAAAGGTTTTGTAACCAATTTTGGTTAAGATCCATAGGTTTCTCAACAAAATCCCAAAAATCCTCTATGTCCTCAATTAGTTCCTAAAATATCTTCTTTATCCCTTGAGGATCTCAATATTCAACTATATCCTAAGGATCCTCCATAAATCCATAAAATCATGAACTACTTTCTAGTCTAATATTTACAATATTTCATAATATCTCAATCCACGCTAATCACTCATCAATTACTCATGTTCTTCTACATTCGAGAACATTTAAAAATATGCCTCTCATTAATTAATTAAACCCTATTCTAAATGTCTCACACAAATAACTCAAAATATTTAAAATTTCGCTAATTAAATACAACTCTCTTGAAAACATAAGATCCCTGAGATTCTACTAAATGTACAAAATTTTGGAACCATGATGCTCCTGCATCATGTTCTAATATGGTTCTTTTTTAATATATTTTTCAACAGCTGTACTAGGAACTACATTACCTCCAATTTGATTTTCTTCATGATGTGCCTATAAAGGAACATAAGCCATATCCATGGTTGTCTCGTCATTTGTCATTGCTTGCTTCTCTGGAACCACACCTTGATTCGCCTTAGTCTCTGCATTCAATTAACTTTTCACCTTGGATATTACTACTTCAAATGAAGGTGCCATTATGTCAAGTTCAATATTTAGGAGATTAAAATCAACTTTCAATTGATCAATTTTGGTATGAAAGAATTAAATTTTTGGTGCAAAAGGGAAAATTGATCTTGCTCTCCTACCATCCCCATTTCCCCTTGTGTAGATAGAAATTTTGGGATATATTCCATGGTTAAAATCATATAATTCAAATTGTGACTAAAATCATCATTCTCTACTTAAGGTGGATGCTCCATTCGAATTCCAACACAATGAATGACTCCTCCTAAAGGACTTGTGAGTAAACAAACCCTATTTTTTGGAGAA
This sequence comes from Pinus albicaulis, assembly GCA_034641835.2. Taxonomy (NCBI): domain Eukaryota; kingdom Viridiplantae; phylum Streptophyta; class Pinopsida; order Pinales; family Pinaceae; genus Pinus; species Pinus albicaulis. The sequence continues at coordinate 596,471,861 of CM076583.1, forward strand.
ATCGGGATGCACATGATCTCTTTATATCCATCTATATTTTTCCCTACTTTAACATAGCTTCTCTCACCAACTGAAAGTCGAGAATAATCACTATACAATGTATGACTCAAGAATTCAATCTTGGATTTAATTTCTTTGCAACATACAATCCACTACATTAAATACTAAGACCCCAATCGTGTTTGATGTGTCTCAATTTTTTAAATACTGTATGTTTTCATCCATCCAACTTTAAAAATGTTATGAACCAATTTCTACCTATACAATAACAAGATGATGAACATATGATCTCTCCATGTGTGCACATGATGAAATTATTTGTGAGTGAATATCACCACCAAATCAATATCAATAGAAACATTAATCCAAAGAACGAATTGAAAATATTACATCGAACCCCCATCCTTGTCATTTTTCCTTTAATGCTCATTAAGAGTTTTATTTACCTTGTAGTCTGCATTGAGATAGGTTTTTCGTGTTATATATTTGATTGAAAGATTTCTAGCATCCTGTTTCATTATTCCATGCTCTAGGTTGACTCCCCAATTTTCTAATGAATATTCCATTGTATTGATATATTTTTTGATGTGGAAGAACTAAACAACCTCAAATTTTAACAATTTAACATTGAATCCATGAAGGATCCTCTTGAAGCTTGCACAAATACTAAGTAAATAGAATGACATCTTCAAACACCATTGATTGCTGATTTTTCCTTATTATTTTCAAATATAAGCCATTCCAGAATGCAATAAATTTGGCCTTATTACTGGTTAATATCTATAGACGATGTGCATATTTAATCTATGTTTATTCATCAGGTAAAAAAGTAACCCCTCCCACTCCTACCTCCTCGTTCTCATTATTATTATTATTGCTTAATATTATATACATTAATTCCAATGGTACGATATTATTATTAATAACAATATTATATATATTAAACATTGTTGGAATTTTTTTGAGACAGGTCATGGAAAAGGAGGACATGATGGTCTAGGGGCATGTATAAAATGAGCACTTTGAAGATATCAAATTTACCACTCTGCAAACCAACTTGTCTCAGCTGAACAAGATGTTCAATGGTGCTTCACTGCACTAAGCCATGATACTAACCCAACAAGTGAAGTACGCAGGCACATGTACATATATACAAATTAACTTGCATATATATATATATATATATATATGATCTAAATTTTATTAATTTTATAATTTTACAATTATTTATCACAACGATTATCTTTGGTATATAAATTGTATTTTAAATAACAAATTTATATTCTTCGTTGAATTTTCCATACAAGTTTTGTTGGCATATTGGAGTCCAATATGTAGATAGATCGATGTATATAAATGTGTTTGCATTTGATAGAAAAAAATATTATTTTTTTTGTCCTCTTTAAATCGAGGACACACAATCAAAAGATGTTTGTGAAAAAAATATGTATGTAAAATCTTGGCAACATACAAAACTAAATACAAAGGGGAAAATCCCAGTTGAAAACTTCGAAGTGATAGAATCAGAGGAGAGTATAGTATCATCTGAAGGTGATCGAGTTTCTGATCTTGTTAGAGAATGTAACATTTAATTTCTTTCGAATGTTACATATCTTTCAATATATAATAAAATCAAGTCCATGCTAATTTTAAAGTAAATTTTTTATGTTAATTATGATCTGAATTTACACTTGTTTTATTGCGCAGGAGATTTTTTTTTCTGTAGTTGCACCTACTAACAACCTAGTATTTTTTGATGTGGTGCACTAAACAAAGATGAAATTACTGGAAGAATATGATGATAATAGGTTTATATATGAAAGAGGGTCTATTATAATGAAAGGTTATTTTTTCTAGCAAACTCATCAAGTTGAGAGTAATTTTTACTTTCAAGACTATAAACCCTATTTCGTAAGTTTTCAATATAGTCACTTCGTATGTGCAGTGTGCATAAAGTTGATGGAAGTTAAATCAAATAAAAAATTGAAAGTTAAGAGATGGAAAATGTCAAAAGATGACCATGAATGGATCATTGAGGATGGGATTCCATTAGAAATTTTTTAATTGAGCTGCCCAACAATTTCTTCTCCTTGGATTCATCTCTAATAAATTAAAGTTCAAGTACATTATTAGCCTTTATTTTTGTGCACTCTTAAGTTGTATATTATTAATAATTTATTGAGTTACAAAGCTATATGTATATTTCTTATTATATACCAGTGTGTTGAGGATTTGATTCTATTGATATTATGTTTGCATGCACGACAAATAATTTATATGTACATGCATTCTCTAGACTTAAACAATTTAATACATGAATGCAATTTGTAATACATTAGTTAAATATATTTGATAAATGAAAAATGCATTTATCTAGCATATTGTATACTGATATTTTAAGTTATGATTGTTTAAAAAATCTACAACAAATTATAATATTCACTCGAATGCAAAATGTGTACCATGTTTTGTAATTTCTAATTTTAATCGATTTAAATTTTAAAGAAATTGACAAAACTTGAGCATAACCCAATAATCATATACTAACTAATTATAAGAATGATTGAATGCAAAATGCACCAACTAAATGAAAATTCACTTCATTGTTACATATTCATGAACTTAAATATATCAAACCTTTAAAATAATGAAACCTTACATCATGCAAACTGTGGGCCATGTTTTATAATGAAATTTTATCTATTACTTGTTTGTGTATACTCAAACAAATTTATATTAAAAGTTAAATATGAAATCACATCCATAATAGCATTTCTTTACATTAATGAAAAATTTTGTATACCATATTTTTTAACACAATTTTAAAATTTTATGATTGTTTTAGACATCTATGTCCTTAATTATAAGATTCATGTTCAAATGAAAAATTTAGTGGATGTAATTTGCAATTTTAATAGATTAATTTTAAATTATAACTTTTGAAACGTTGAAATAACTTTAAACAAAACCTAAGAATCATCTACTAACATTAAATAACAATGATTGAATGCAAAATGTACCAATTAAATGGAAATTTACTTTCATAGAAACATATTCATGAACTTAAATATGTAAAACCTTTAAAATCATCAAACCACATGCACATCATGCAAATTGTATGGTCATGTTTTATAATATGTTTCTGCATGAACAAAGTTATATTAAAATTTTTAACTATCTTGATTGATAGATCCATAATAGCATTTATAGATACATGAATGCAAAATGTACATGTACTAGATTTTAACATTATAAGAATTATTTCATATGCAAAATGTATGAATTAAATACAAATTTACTTTCAACTATACATAATAATGAACTTAAATATGTAAATTTAACCTTTGAAAGCATCAAACCACATTCAGATCATCCAAATTGTATGATCGTGTTTTATAATGCAATTTTATAGTATGTTTGTGCATTTATTTACAACTTTATATTAAAACCTGACTATCACATTTAATAGACATATACACCTAATATAAGATTCATGCTCATCTGCATAATGTACCATGTGTTTTATAATTTTCAATTTCAATCAATTCATTTTAAATAACAAGTGACAAAACAAGTTTAGACAAAACATAAGAATCATCTACTAACATTAAAACAACATGGTCATGCAAAATGTACAAACTAAATGAAAATTTACTTCATTCATTGCTACATATCCATGAAATTAAATATGTAAAACCAAGACTTAAGCATCAATCCATGCATCATGCAAATTGTACCATGCAAAATGTACATAAACTCCAAAATTAACATGTACCAAATGATAATTTAAAGAGTTCTAAATTTAAAATATGTCCAAAATTTATGTCATTCAGTAAAAGTAAATAAAAAATTTACTATATAAAAAGACTGTCGAATAAAATGTTGCATCGTTAAAAAAAGGAAAATATAACATGTACTATAAAAATACTGTTAAATAAAATGTTGCATTAATTTAGAGAATTTGGATGAAAAATACATTCCATCAACTTCCTTGTACTGTCATTTGAATCATGGCAGACATGCACAACATGTGTACTTGTATATATATACATACAATAAATTTATGTACATTGAAATCAAAATTTAATTTCTTAAAAATAAACCAGAATTTAGTTTAAAAAAAAACCATGCAATACCTCATGTTGTTCCCCCTCTATTGTCCTTGTGTGGTGTTCGCCCTGCATCAGAGCCTCATGGATAAACTGTAAAATATACATGTGCAAGTATATATATTAAAAATTTAAAATTTTGCAAATGAAAATGCATAAACTCATGAAATATATTTAAAAAATTCTTATACAAATTCTTCAAATTATTTGGATGTTCCTATCCCCATTGTCGACTCCATCGCTAAAGTCCTTGCAAACAAAAATCATCTCAACAAACCTAAAATTTAAAACTATGTGATTGTACCTTTTTTTTCTCTAGAAATCCAATACTAAAACAATATTTTTCTATGGATGAAAGTGTATATCTTTCTCTAAAAAATATTCCAAAATAATCCTAACATAATAAAGCATGTGATTACCAGTTTTCCTCTCCAAGAATCTAATTCAATAATGCATAGAAGGACATTTTCTCTCTTCTCCTATTTTTGAAGGGTTATAACACAATGAATAATTCTTTGCATACAGATATATATATTTATTTTCCAAGGAATCTAACTCACTATTTATTCTTTTTCCAAAAGTGAGTTAATTCAGTATCTATTATGTATACAATACAAAGTATTTTCCTATCATTTCACACATCTGAAAAATTTGTAATATTTCCTCAAGAAACACATGAATAACAAATCATTCTCAAATAACACAACCAGTTGTATTTTATGTAAGGTTTTATGTGAACTCTTTCTCAAAAAGTTACTTATCTCTTTCTGCATAACTCGAGCTTCCCATGCATGTAAAATCACATATTCATTTCGAGTGGATCCAGTATACCAAATATTATTCCTATGCACATAAACACATATTCTCTTTAAGAGTCCAATATTTCTATTTAAAACATTAATCCATATGCATCATGTGAACATCTTCTGTAATATTTTAAATGAAATAACTCAATTCCTTTTCAAGAAGTTTTAGCATCATTCATCTATTTTTTATGCATGTGAATAACTTATTTCTTTTGAAAAAATATCAATATAATTGTTCTATTTTTTTGCATGTGAATAACTTATTTCTTTTTTATAAATATCAAACTTAATATTTATTTGTTTGTGGATGCAATTAATTAATTTATTTTCAAGAACATTAACACAATATTTATCTCTATATGTACATAACAAATATTCTTATTGTAGTGACAAATCAAATGGCAACACTTTGTTTTTCCTGTTTTAGCCATTAACTTTGGGCACAACTTATGAACAACTAGAAATGAATTTTTTAAAAACAAAATCAGTTTCTGTTGGGATCGGGTTCATTAAGAAAATGCTATTTTAGTATATACACAAGTCTGAGGTTTGGAAGATTCGAATGAATATTTGCAGCGCATGTTTACAGATTTAAATATTAAATAATTTCTTGTTTTTCTCATCAACTTTAGACACAATTTTAAAGAAGTTTAAAATGAAAATTTCAAATCAGTAAGAAGCTTCTCTCAGGATATAGCGCATTCACAAAAACATCTTTTGGTTCTACACATCTAACACAATTTAGGGGATATGAAGACATATTTCGACCCTATTTTTCAATAACTCATGCAATTCGAACAATTATTTAGCCATGAAAATATTTTAATAATTCAATGCATATGAAATATATTAAGAGTTTAATAAACAAAACAGATATTCCTATATGCATGGAAGTCTATGGAGGTTTTCCCAAGAAAATAATCTCGACTCTTTATCATATAAATTTTTTCAAAGAAACGAAATTGATTCTTATTTATTAGTGCACCATATTCAAACAAAATAATATTCAAAGAGCATTGTTACTTATCTTTTAATGATGTTTGGAGACCCTCCTTCCTCTCCCTCAGCTCCATTCTACATGTACTATGTGATTAGATCTAGCATTTTCTCATAGGCTTATAATAAGTAGAATTAAAAAAATGGAATAGTTTTTCTAAATCCTAAAATCATTCCATAAATCACCCATAAATCACTCCATAAGTCATATTTTTCTTAAATCCTAAAATCACTCCATAGTTAATCCATAAATAAATTGGTAAATCATATTTTTTAAATTCTAAAATCACCCAATAAATCATTCATAAATATCTCATGTTTTTTAAAGATAGATTTCATTTGGTCTCATGGACAAAATATCACTTATCCATGGATTTTGTAGAGCTATGACTCATTAGTTCTAAAATTAAAAATATCCTAACTTGGAAATATATTTTAGTTCAATATAAGAACATAAATTATTCTCAATATACGAATTAAGAATTAATTCGTGTAATATTATACTAATTAAGAATTAGAAGAATATTATTCTTGTAATATTCATATAAAAATTAGGAATATTTAATTATTCAACCATACTCATTTTACAAGAGTTTTACGGTAGCTTATGCTAAGGATACTATACTTTTAAAAAAATTCATTGAAAAAAGTCATTTAGACTGCCAAAAAAAACTTTATCCCCTTAACCACTTCCTTTGAATTATTATTCAATTGAATTGTTATTATTTATTTATTGTTATTTTTAAATTTTCAAAAAATATTAAGTTTTATCTTTCTCCTTTGACTTGACCATTAATGGTTTCATTTTTCTAATTTTTCCACATGGCTAATTTTACCAAAGTTAATTAATGTCAGATCTCAAATTTCATAATTCAATATCCTCTAATCCCTTGTGATGGTGGAAACTTTGTACATGATAATAATATTTTACACAGTTCCAACGAGTATGTTTTATGCGTTACGAAAACAATATATAAATCTTGATATACAAAATAGGATAACGTTTTCGGTTTGATATTTATATTTCTGTTTCTCTTTTGTCCCTAATGGATGAGATTATGATAAAATTTAGAAAAAATATAATGATATAAAAAATATTATATTAATGATTTAATAAAATGTTAAAAATAATTAGAAATAATTTGATTAATGATTAAATAAAATGTTAAAAAAAAATTAAAAATATTAATAGATATTAATTATTTCTATTTTCTAATAGGTATATATATAAATTAAATGAATAACAAATATATCAAAATACTTGCCACATTATATATCTCAAATCTCTAAAATTTTAAAAATCTTAAAAACTGAATAAATTATAACTTTCTAGTAAATTATTATTAATAATAATAAATGAGAAAATTAATTAATGTATAATATAAACATATATCGATTTAAAAAATATTGAAATAAAATTCTTAACTATGAAGATTTACTACATTTTACCATGGAAATTCTTTATGTGTAAATAAACTTTGTTACAATAACATGTGCCAATGTAATGGAATAGCAATATCACATGCTCAAAAAGTTATAATTTACTTTAGTTAACAATTATTCATATAATTTTTTTTAATTAACCAATTTAATTAAACGGGTAAAATTGACATAACTACTTTCAAGATAAATCTTCACCTTTCAATTGTGTATACTACTATTAATATAATAGAATATTTTTTGGAACTTAAACTTTAGCATTCCCTTAATAATTATTAATAATTAAATTAAAATTATAAAAATATTATTACAACATAACCACCCTTACCACCCAAAATATAGAAAATTAAAATTAAAAAATACTCCTAATACTTTAAAATATTTAATAACAATTTATAAAATATCAAGTTCTGAATATAATAACCACTACAACTGCTAGAACTATCATTATGACCTTATTTTTTACTTTTTCTCCAAACAAATACGCTATAAGCTTGAGAATAGAAACATGATGAAAAATTCATTCCAATAGGATAGTATTCACTCAAGTACAATTGATAACATATCTCTCACAAAATGTATTTCGAGGCATTACATGTGCTTTGTTTATCTTTATCAGTTGTTGTTAGAACATTTGCGAGAGCACAAATATTATTCAAACAAAACAAATCATACTATATTTTTATTGATCATCACAGTTATATATATAGCATGTAAATCTCTAACTTCCACAGATCTAGATCCCAAGAAATTGGATATAAGATTTTGACATGACACAACAACAACTCATACACATGGAAAAAAACCACATCCATAATAACACCTTAAAATACTCACTAGAAACCTGTAATACACATTACACCAATGGCATGGAAGCATTACTTCCAACACTCTCCCGTAATGATTACATGTAGAAAATATATAAAACACACATTACAACAATAAATAAATCGTCGTCCAACCAGACCTACGAACCCAGGCCCAACTCTTGGAGATTCAGGACAATCAGCAACACCTGAAGATCACTCAATACCAAAGTGCAGACAGGGTTAGCAGATTAGACGAAAAAGTGGGTCGCATGGAGAAGACCCTCCAGAAGATTCTGCAACAACTGAACCAGGCAGAAATACCAGGGTCTAATGTCAAAGACCCTGCCCCAGTGTCCTCATCTGAGGGGTAGATGATGTCTAGATTTGATGAAAAATTGTTAATTTTGAACTTTTAAAATTTCTGTATGGTTGTATATATTAAAGTAGAGGAGCAGTTAGTGCAAGAAAAACATAGACGCAAGAGACAATTCCAATTTTGGGATGCAAACCATGTTTTTAGAAGGTCAATAAACCTGGTTTCCCTCTTGGGAAGGTTGAGACCAAGAATGACTTTATATTTTTTGTAACTTGTCTTAAAATATAAATAGAAATGGCAAGGTCCCACTGAATTTACAAAAAAATAAATAAATAAATCGTCGTCAAATTTGTCTGATATGGTCATCACTAGCACTCATATCCACTCAGAAATCTTACAGTTTCTGCTCTTTTATTCACCACGGTTTCGAGCTTCCCACTATATCCGTTTAATACATAACCACTTTGCAGAATTTACACTACTTAACCTCCCGGAGCGCAACAGGTCAGTATTGGTACTGAAGCATCTTATGGAACTGCCACTAGATGTTAAATATATTGTCTTTTGCTATAATTTTCAGTTATCTAGGATAACATTCTCGGTACAATATGTCTTCAACATAAAATTCTACAACTTGACCTTGTATAAAATAACTTGTACTGACACTCCCAGAGCATGACAGGTCACACTAGCTTCACCTTATTAAGAATTACCTCAAAACATATGTCTTCAACATAAAATTCTACAACTTGACCTTGTATAAAATAACATGTACTAACACTCCCAAAGCATGACAGATCACACTAGCTTAACTTTATTAAAAAATACCTATGACTAATGCTCTAGAAACACGATAAATCACATTATTCCATTAAATAGTTAACCTATTCTTTGTAGTTCTCCATCATTTAAATTTCACACTAAACTTAACAAAAACACACTACACCATAATAAAACAACACCATAAAAGTTTCTACCAATAATTTTTTTTTTAATAAATAAAGCCATGCATATCTACTTCCCACTAGTTAAGCTAGATATGGATCTCACTAAAGAAACCTCTATGGCATTGGATCCTTTCTTTGAGTGGGAGCTACCTAATTTCAATGTGATCTCTGAAATCCAAACACTTTGGTTTTTCTTTAATGAACGAGATTTTATTTAATCAACACTCCATCAATTTATTATACCGAAATCCCTCAACAAGACAAAAAAAAATATCATTATATATAAATATATATAATACAGTAAAGGTTTTGACTTCAGAAAAAGGAGGAAGACTTCTTCCACGTGGCAATCAACTACGAAACAAAAAAAAATTTCCATGTGAAGACTTAAAAAAAAAAAAACTTCTAAATTAATTGTGAACAAGCCTCACGTCCAAATTAATTGAATGAATCAAACCCTTCGAATCAAATCCACGTGATTCATAATCTTGTCTTTTAAAAAATGTGAATAGTATAATTTTGTTTTAAATCAGCCTATCATATTCGAGTGGTCGTTTTGGAAATCACTGAGTTTTCACGCCACTCCCTATTTCGGTGAAATGAATCAAATGATGCAAAACTCTATGCTGCAAGGAATCATGGGACACGATCTGGAACTGATCGCTCGTCTTCAAGCACTACCGTGTACCAGTGACAAGTTTCTGCTACACGTCTTCCAATTCTTTCGTCTTCTGCACAAACATCTCTCCAACGATGAAAATGTGGCGGTCCTTATGCGAATAAGTCGTTGCTGAGCATCCTTTACCATTTGCTACGACATATGGTGTTGTGTGTGTTTCTTGACCGGGATAAATTTGAGTTGGAGGATTACTTTTGAGAGAAAATACCTTATGCCATTACACTGGGTCTCTTGGTAGAAAGAGGAATCTTTCTGCAGGTTAGTTGCTTGTTGCATACGGATGTAAAAATAGGCACACAGATCAGTAAAGCCCAACAAAATTTTCTCTGGAATCCAATCGGGCTTAAACACAGTGAATAGATCTACACATAAAAATGAAATTTATTAACACACACTCCACACAACTACATCTCCTATTTATTCCTTGAAGAATAAATTTCAAGGATTTCTCACTTTTTCCTACATCTCAAGTGAAGGAGTAATCAAATTTTGATACCATGTTAGAAAAATTGAGACAACACAAATACTGTTAACACAACACAAATCACACTATATTTTTATTGATCATTAGGGTTACATATATAAGATGTAAATCATTGACTTCCACATATCTATGTCCTAAAAAAGTGGATCTACTATTTTCGCACAACACTGCAACAACTCATACATATGGGAAAACAGCCACATCTAAAATAACACCTTGAAATACTCAATGGTAACCTTTAATACAAATGAAACATGACATGGAAGCATTACTTCTAACAATTGTAACATTATTTGAAAGTAGTGTTGGAAAATTAATCTCAACCACCACGTTTAATTTTCTGACAACAACCATACGTCAGTGAATTCTTTGCATGTTGTAGATTGTGTTTGTAGTCAAGGACATCACATAAATAAAGTTTTGAACAAATTAGAATTTATCCATTTCGCAGCAGAGTAAATTAATTAAAAGTCCAATTGAAATTCATTAATGGTTAGTAGAAATGCATGTGTAAACATTTACTCATCCACAAAGTTCAGAAAATGATTTTCATGCATCTAGTTGTATTAAATTTTGTCTCTCATGTATTATTGCCTTAGATATATATATTTTGAATTAACAAGCAAGAAAAATTTGAATGATTTGTAGGGGATGTAAGTCTGGAAAGACAAGGACAGAAAATAGTGGAGCGAATCAAAAGTTACAAGTTTTTACTGTGTGTTACTCCGCAACCGGTAGTGAATGTAAATCTTAGTAGGAACAACTATTTTACTGGTGACAGAGTCAACAATGTCCATATGAATTACCTCTACTATTTTTAAAATCATAATATAATATCTAGTTAGTGGACATATGCTTCTAGAAAATTTCAGGTATTGTTTTTACCACAACTAGTATGTTTTACTTAGTTTCACCGTGAATGAATTTGTTTGAAATTTATTTTCTCCACTATAGTTTCAAATTTAATCTTTGCCACTCTTTATTAAAAGGAATTCTTTTAAGGTTTGATTTCTGCAACTGTGTTGTTTCATTTAAGACATTTGAAATGTGTGTGTTGAGGAAGTATCCTCGTATTTCTTTAAAATTTTAACATGGTATCAGAGTTTAAATTTTTATTACCGCAAGTGTTTTTACTGAGGAGCTAAAATATGTTTTGAAATTTTTGTGGAGAGTATTCACTAGTAGGGAGAAAATTTATACACAATAAGAAAGTTTTTTTTCACACAGTGAAAATGACTACAAAAAGCACAATCTTGAATAATCCACAAATACCTTAGTTTAATGGAAAACAATTATGACTATTGGGCTATTATAATGAAAGCTCTGTTTTGTTCTCAATATATTCAGGAATTTGTGGAGAATGGTTTCCAAGAATGAACAGATGTAGTAGCGTACAATTATTTGACACAAACAGAAAATGATGTGTTGAGAGATAACAGGAAGGACTCAAAATCCCCCTTCTATATTTTTTAGGCAGAGCATGAAACTATTTTCCCAAGGGTTGCAACAACAATAAAATCCAATCAAGCAGGAAATACCCTCGAGACAACCTTCCAAATCATGGCAAAGGTGAAGACAAGAAACTTAAAAATGCTGAGAAGAGATTTTGAGACAATTTGTATGAAATATTCTGAGAATGTAGACTCATTTTTTACACATGTAATGGTTACCCAGATCAGGTCTCATGGTAAGACACTTGAGGAAAGGAGAATAGTTGAAAAAATTCTAAGTCTTCTAGCAAGATTTGATGACATAGTTGTGGCCATGGAAGAGACAATGGAATTCTCACAATTTTCAATGGATGAGCTTCATGCATCATTGATTTCTCATGAACGGAGATTGAACATAGGAACAAAATCCTCATTGGATAATTCCTTCAAGAAACAAGTTTCATTTTGTCAAGGTAGAGGTCGAGGAAGATCAAATTATAGAGGAAGAGGAAAAAGGCCACACAGAGGTGGAAGAAGCAGACCTTCAAGCTCAAGTGGAAGGGGCAACAATCAAAATTCAAGTCAACGCCCAAGCCAAAATCAAGAACAAGGTTAGTGGTATGATAAATCTCAAGTTCAATGTCATTATTGTAATAATTATGGTCATTATTAAAATGAACGTAGAAAGAAGAAATATGACATAAGTAGCAAAGCAAGTGAAAATTTCATAAAGGGAAATCAAAACCATGAAAGAATGTTTTTAGCTTGTAATGTAGCACAAGAAAAACAAGGAGATGTATGGTATCTAGATTCAGGGTGTAGTAACGAGATGACTGGGAACATAGAAATGTTTGATAATGAACAGAATAACCTGTTGATGAGTCTCTTACCCGACATTTCAGACTACAGAAATGAGTCCATCTTCAGGGGAGCGCCAAATTTTCCAATTTAGATGAAAGTGTGAAATATGAAGTGACATTAGGGATTGATAGCAAAGTCTCTGTCATGGGAAAAGGAAGAGTTGACATTCTAACAATGAAGGGGGAGAAGAAATACATTTCAGATGTTTTCTCTGTCCCTCGTTTGAATCATAACCTCATAAGCATTGGAAAACTCATGCAAAAGGGCTATAATGTATTTTTCAAAAATGATGTGTGCAAAATCTTTGATAAGCCTCCAAGGAGACAGTTGATTGAAAATGCTCATATGAAAAGCAATTGAATGTTTCCTCTCAAGCTAAGGTTAGGTTTGAAGGAAGAAGGTGCACGAGTACAATTGTTAATGAATTCACAAAAGAATGAAAGAAAAGTTGGAGCTTTCACACAAGCAGAATTTATAATAGAGGTCAAAGATTAAAATTGGTTACAACATTTGATATTTGGTCATATTAACTTTTGAGGTTTAAATTTGTTGCATAGGAAAGGCATGGTGAAGATATTTCCACTCATATAAAAACCGAACAGCCTATGTGAAGGATGCATTTTTGGCAAGCAACATAGCGAATCATTTCTAGCAGGAAAATATATAAGGAAAAATGCACCCTTGGAGATTGTACACTCAGATTTATGTGGACCAATGCATACACAATCAATTGGGTGTAGCTATTAAATTTTGACCTTTATAGATGACTACAAAAGGAAGACATGGATCAACTTAATAAAACATAAAAGTGAAGTGTTTGAGCGCTTCCACCAATACAAAGATCTTGTTGAGAAGCAAAGTGGACACTACATCAAAGTGTTGAGGGTTGACATAGGTGAAAAATACATCACAAATGACTTCGTATGTTTTTGCAGGCATCATGGAATTCACAAACAATTTACAACAAGGTATACACCTCAGCAAAATGGTGTTACAAAATAAAGAATAGGACCATAATGGAAATGGAAAGGAGTATGTTGAAGAGAAAACATTTTTCAAATGATTACTGGTCTGAAGCTCTCGCTTGTGCAACAAACATCATTAATAGGTGTCCAACCACAAGTGTAATGAGCATAGTTGATAAAGACACATGGAGTGGAAGAAAACATAATTTCACTCACATGAGAGTGTTTGGATGTGTGGCATATGCACATGTCTCGGATGAGTTGAGGAAGAAGTTGGACATCAAGGGGGATAAATGTATATTTGTTGGATGCATTGATGAATCAAAGGCATACAAGCTCTATAATCCATCAACTAAGAAATTCATAGTCAGAAGAGATGTTCAGTTCATAAAAGAGGAATCATGGGATGGAAGTTTAGAGAAGACAGTCAATGTGAAGACATGTATACCACATGAGGACAAATAGTAATTGACTGTAGCAAGTAATTACTCAACGGTGACTCCTCCTACACCTACACAAGCTCAACAAACTAGTCAACATGTGACACCACAAACAAATAATATGACAACATTGCGCAACCAAGCAAGTGCTTCTCCAAGAAGACCAGAAAGTTCCCCAACACCATCTAATTCAAGCGCAGCACCAAGTGACATGTCAAGTCCATCTTCAACAACCATAAGAAGACAAAATCCAAAATTGAAATGAAATTTATGAGAAAGATGAAGTTAATAGTAGCGCTAGTCTAAATTCCTTATTTGCATTATTTTTTCATGTAGATGACCCAATTCATTTTGAGGATGCAGTCAAAGAATAAAAATGGTTTTCGGTAATGGATGAAGAGATAGGAGCAATAGAAAAGAACAACACATGGGAGTTAATGGACCTTCCTCAAGGAAACTAAGTCATTAGAGTGAAGTAAGTCTATAAGACCAAGAGCAACAAGGCAATATTGAAAGGCATAAAGCAAGGATAGTTGTCAAAGAATACAAGCAGCAACATGGAAGAGACTATACATGAACATTTGCACGAGTCGTGAGGATGGAGACAATGCGTACAGCGTTGTCGATTTCCATGCAACATAAATCGAAACCGTATCAAATGGATGTAAAATTAGTGTTCTTGAATGGAGCACCGAAAGAGAAGGTGTATGTTGCACAACCTCTTGGTTATGAGATAGAAGGCCAAAAAGACAAGGTGTGTAAGTTGAATAAATCCCTTTATGGGCTGAGGCGAACACCGTGTGCATGGTATAGCGGGATAAATGATTACATTATGGATAATGGGTTCGACAAATGTGACGGTGAGCCTACTCTCTACATCAAAGAAAGTGACAGTAAGCTTGTTATTGTTGTTGTGTATGTAGATGATCTTATTTTTATAGGGAGTGATGATTTCCGCATCGTTGATTTCAAATAAGTCATGAAAAGTGAGCTTGAAATGAATGACTTGGGGTTGCTAAGATATTTTTTGGGCGTAGAAGTGAATCAAAGAGAGAATGGTATTTTTATCTCTCAATAAAAGTATGTTGCATACATTTTAGATAGTTTTAATATGCTAAACAAAAATACAACACCAAATCCAAGATTCATGAGGTTGAAGTTGATCAAGGAAGATCGCATCAGCAATGGAAATCTGACATTATACAAAATTATGGTGGGAAGCCTCATGTATTTGACCACAACTAGGTCTGATATAATGTATGGAGTGACTTTGGTGTCAGGATTCATGGAGACACCCAAATAGACACATTAGCAAGCAACAAAAAGAATTTTAAAGTATGTCAATGGGACAAATGAATATGGCATTTTGTACACCACAACAAATGATTTTAGGCTAGTTAGTTACACTGACAGTGACTAGGCAGGAACTGT
Source organism: Pinus albicaulis (assembly GCA_034641835.2). Taxonomy (NCBI): domain Eukaryota; kingdom Viridiplantae; phylum Streptophyta; class Pinopsida; order Pinales; family Pinaceae; genus Pinus; species Pinus albicaulis. The sequence goes on from CM076583.1 coordinate 596,487,574, forward strand.
TGATGACAGAAAGGGAACGTCAGGATATGTCTTTCATTTGGGTTCAGGATTCATTTCATGGGCCTCCAAGAAGCAACCGATAGTGTCATTTTCAACAACAGATGCTGAATATGTTGCTGCACCAGCAACAACATGTCAAGTAGTTTGGATGAGAAGGATGTTGAGGGATTGATGTCATGAACATGAGGGAACAAAAACTATTTTCTGTGACAACATTTCAACAATTGCATTATCAAAGAATTATTTTTTTCATAAGAGGAAAAATCACATTGATGCTAAATATCATTTCATAAGAGAATTAAGTTAACAATGGTGAGATTAATTCTGTTTTTCATAAGAGGATAAAGAACATTGATGCTAATTATCATTTCATAAGAGAATTAGTTAACAATGGTGAGATTGTGTTGCAACACTCCAGGTCAGAAGAACAATTTGAAATAATATTCACAAAGTCATTGCCACATGAACATTTTGTTTATCTTAGATAGTGTTTGAGACTGGTTTGAGAATGGTTAATGGTGACAACTATTAAGGTGGAGTGTTGGAAAATTAATTTCAACCACCCCTTTTGCATGCAAGGACATCACATAAATGAAGTTATGAGGAAAGTACATTTTACCCATTCCACAACAGAGTAAATTAATTAAAATTAAAATTAAAATTTCTTAATGGTCAGTAGAAACGCATGGGAGAGCGTTTACTCATCCTTAAAGTTCAAAAAATCATGTTCACCCATCTGGTTGTATTAAATTTTGTGTGTCATGTATTAATGTCTTAGATATATATGTTTTAAATTAACAAGAAAGAAGAAGTTGAATGATTTGTAGATATGCCGGATGTAAGTCTGGAAAGACAAGGGGAGAAAATAATGGAGCAAATTTTGGTGGGCACATGAAAACAACAGCTTAAGAAGAATTAAGTTCAAAAAATCATGTTTGCCCATCTGGTTGTATTAATTTTTGTGTGTCATGTATTAATGTCTTAGATATATATGTTTTGAATTAACAAGAAAGAAGAAGTTGAATGATTTAGATATGCCGGATGTAAGTTTGGAAAGACAAGGGGAGAAAATAATGGAGCAAATTTTGGTGGGCGCATGAAAACAACAGCTTAAGAAGAATTCTTTTACAAGTGAAGAAGTCTGAATCTCCATATGAATTACTTCTAGTGTTTTTGAAATCATAATATAATGTTTGGTTAGTCGGGATATGCTTCTAGAAATTTTCAAGTTGTTTTACTAGTGAAGGAGTCTCAATCTCCATATAAATTACTTCTAGTGTTTTTGAAATGATATTGTAATGTTTGGTTAATCCCGATATGCTTCTGGAAAATTTCAAGTATTGTTTTTAGTGCAACTACTAGTTGTAATTTTAATCTCTGCCACTCTTTATTAAAAGACAATGTCTTAAAGTTTGATTTCGAAAACTGTGTTGTTTAGTTTAAGACATTTCCACAAATCTGTGTGGACACTCTCTTTAAAATTTTAACGATTAATTGCACTAAGCTAAATAAAATTTTACACTGCAAATATATGTTATTATTTTGTCTCTATGTGTATTTATTATTTCACAATATATATATAAGCATCTGGATGAAAATATAGAGTGAGCGCATACTGGTTAAGATCAATATAGATTTAAAACTTCACAAGTTGTTAAAGCTTCAATATTATATGTAAAAGTGTTTCTTCTAAATCCTTTAACATGTTGATTAAATATCTCTTTGGATTTAAATAGAGGATACAGGGTTCGACCTTCAAGTAATTTCGATCGTAGTAAAGAAAATTTCTCTTTGGATTTAAACAAACGATATATGGCTTGAGCTTCAAGTAATGTCAATAATAGAAAAGCAAGGGATTAGAAGGAGCTTCGACTGTAGCATTCCCGTATATCAATGTCCCAAGTCTATAATATTCCCTTTCTTGATCCAGTCAAAGTGGATAGAATCGATCCATGGTACTTATCGTGGTATTTTCCCATGGTATTGACCCATAGTATTTGTTGTTGGTTTCTGAGAAAAATAATAAAATAAAGTCTCTAGAAAGTCCATCAGGCCTATAAAAGGGGAGAGAAGCTAGGCATTTAGAGTCATTCTCGTATTATCTATCTTATTATGTTTGGGTTGAGAACCTGGCCTAGACAGTTCTAGCATTGATCCTGGGATGAAAACCCCGCGATGATGTTTATGTGGTGGATCCATCCAGGATTCACAAGTGGGCTTCAGTTTCTTATATTTGTCATTTTCATGCAGTTGTGCATGCCATTTGTAGGATTTTATGGTCTGGGCATGTATTTTACTTTCAGTGAATAATATAAATAAAATGGATGAATTCTTGTGTTCTGGTTCTTGATGAAGGATTTTATTAAATGAGAACACTAAGATGTTTTAGATCTATCAAAATTTTTATTGTTTGGAATCTTACAATGGTATCAAAGTTGTGCATCCTGCTAGCCTCAGAGTTTTATGCAAGGAAATTCGGTGAATTTTTTTTTTCACCCTAGCTAGCATTTCTCACTTCGGTGATATTTATCACCCTAGTTGGATTTTTATTTTTTTAGTAAATTATTTATTTGTAGACATAACTGAAGAGAAAATAATTTATAATTCTGTGGGTTAAATTTGTGAAAATATTTGAAGGCATGATTGACAAAATCATTTATAGCTTGTATATAGCCTCTTATAAATAAATGTACCCATGATATTTATTCATGTGTATGGAAGATTCATATCTTTCTTGCAAATATGGTCATTTTTGAAAGGTTGGAAAGTTATTTCTAGACAGGGATCATTCCTGGGTTTCTCATTAGCTAATTATTGAGATCCATTGATGTCAATGTCGTCATTTTATTTTTGGAAATGCCACAAAAATCAACATAATGATATATCAGTCGGCTCTCTAGGCTAAAATACTTTTGTGGATCAAATATGGCAACAACATACAAATCAGAAGCAAGATAAAAACAACAGACCCTTCTCTCGAAAGGTCCATGTTATCCTTCAGCAGTCAAAAGATACCCGGAAGGAAGATGTAAAAAGTAAGTGTCTCTTTGATCTTGGATCCAAATTGTAGGGTACAAAGTCAAAATATGTTCTCCTACAGCTAAACACATTAAATATGTCTTTGAGCTTGATAGAGAAATCAGAATGGGAAGGGTCATGTTGGGCCTTGAAGCCATCCATGCTTTCTTGGATACAACCTAGGTTCTTAGAGCATTCTTGTGAAGAGGTTAGACTCATGGTTGCCTCTTGTCTCAGTAAAATAATAGCCTTAACAACACCACTATTTTCCTACAATGATGACATCATCAAGAGGACTTTTCAGGTAATGGTAGAAGCACTCCAAGGATTGGAAAACACCCTCGTTCTTACTTTTTTCCAGAAGCGCACAATTTTGGAATGCATGGAGAAATTCAAATTTGGTATGCTTATGCTGGATCTAGAGTGTGATGATTTAATCCTTCAGATGCTCCAATATTTTTGCAATGGAATTACAACGTCTCATCCAAACTTCATCAAAACAGACATGAAAAATATCATGTCTCCTATCTTAAGAGAAGATAGGGCCATCTGCAAACAATTGAGATCCAAATTGTTGGCCATTTGGAGGAAGGAGCTAATTGCATCACCTACTCCTTATGAAATAGCTGAGGGGTTGATAAAAAAGAGCATCAAACTACTTAGAAAGAAGTTCACCAAGGAGGAACTAACAAATATTTGTGGAGACAACAAGAATTAACTATGGAGGAAAGGCTTATGCTTTGTATGAAAGGGAGTTTGGGCACTTGACCATTCATGTCCAGATAATACGAAGGCGACAAAGATATAAAAATTAGAGAATTTTTCAGATCATGGGGATTCATCCATATATGGGTCCGTTGGTTTTTAGGAGAGGACCTATGAAGGATCTGAGCAGTCAAGTACAAATGGTGAGAAGCAACACCATGCTCTTCAAAGAAACTTGCAGGACAAGCTGAGCAGTCAGCTTGACAAAGTACATGATGAAAGGAGAGATGAAATTCCTCCTGATGATGTGGTAGTTGAATCTATAAATACAATGAAGGACATCCATAAAGAGTATGGGAAATCAGGTATAGACAACATTCCACCAGTACATACATGTTTGACAACCAGAGAGGCTGGACAACTCATCCTCACATGTGAAGAGGTCCAAGATGAATACACCCAAGGAGAATCAAATGAGGAGAGGATCATGCATTTTCAGGAAAGGATCATGCATTTCAAGACAGATCTTATGTTTTTTAAGCAAAGAGTTTGGACAGTCTGAGACACTGTCTCACAGGAGAACAAAAAAATTGAGGAACTCATAGGGAAAGGTGCCAAATCATCGACCAAGCTGTCTATTATTGAGGAACAACTCAAGTCCCTCACAAGGCCACATGAGGATAAAAATTGGGAGTCCCATAGCAGCGCTCTACAGGAATACATAGATAAGGCTTGCAACAGCAACAACCCACCTTTATACATTGAGAAGACCAGGGTAGAGTTCTCCAAATACATCATGTTGCGTAACCAAGTAGAGGAGCATGAATCGAGAATCAAACAACATCAACAGAGTAGATTTGCAGATATTTATTCTTTCCCAAGTATGGATTGGCGAGAGATTATGAGTTGGTATTCTATTAATGGGTTGATTATTTGGAGGATACCCATAGCCAAGGAAAAATTACAGCTTGAAACACTTTGTGCAGACAACGATGGAGGGTTGAAATGGTACCATAACCCACAGGTCCCAGGATTTAGGTGGCATTGGGATCCATGAGAATCCATTGGGGAAAGGATTGGCCAAAGGATTGTTTGGGATCCAGGTAAATCTATTGAGGGAAGGATTGGTTAGAGGATTGTTTGGGATCCAGGTATTAAAGGATCCATTCAAGACCATTCAACCTGGAGGGATGGAACAATACATCAGGTTGTATGGGATCTTGGTATCAATGTACAAATGCTTCTGTTGTGGATAGAAGTTGATCACTTGAGGACAAGAAATCTTTGGGCGGGAGGATTTGTAATATTCCCTTTCTTAATCTAGTCAAAGTGGATAGAATCAATCCATGGTACTTACCATGGTATTTTCCCATGGTATTGACCCATGGTATTTGTTGTTGGTTTCCGAGAAAAATAATAAAACAAAGTATCTGGAAAGTCCATCAAGCCTATAAAAGGGGAGAGAAGCTAGGTATTTAGAGGCATTCTTGTATTAGCTATCTTATTATGTTTGGGTTGAGAACCTGGCCTAACCAGTTCTAGCATTGATCCCGGGACAAAAACCCCGCGGTGATGTTTATGTGGTGGATCCATCCAGGATTCACAAGTGGGCTTCAGTTTCTTATATTTGTCATTGTCAAGGAGTTATGCATGCCATTTGTAGGATTTTATGGTCTGGGCATGTATTTTACTTTCAGTGAATAATATAAAATGACTTCATTTCTTGTGTTTTAGATCTTGATGAAAGATTGTATTAAATGAGAACACTAAGATGTTTTAGATCTATCAAAATTTTTATTGTTTGGAATCTTACAAATTCATATAACTTCTTACTAAAATAGCATTTTGATTTTCATTATAACTTACTAAAAGAATTATATTTTAAAACCAACTTGACAATTGTCTTTCACTGTATCCATGTCATTAAAAATACATTAGTATGGAGGCCGAAGCCGATGTATTGCTAACAGGTGAAACTATTTGTTCATAACTTCGAAAATATAGTAGCGTGGATGGAGTTAAATATGCGTAAAATGTAAAACTATTTTATGATAATTTAGTTCATCATAGCAGAAACCCGTAGTTCTTCTATCATAATAGTGTTGATATTCAATATTATTGAAATTCACTTCCAAGCGAAATATAACGTCTAAAAAGCCTTTTCAACTTGAACTACAAGTTTTAAAAAAAGAGGAGTTATTTTATAAATAAAATTTTGTCTTGAGAACAGAATCTCCGAATCTCCAGCAAGGTTAGCTACCCAGACCTTCATTGTTTATTGTCAACTTGTCCACTCGCGAACAAAGAAAAAAAAACAATCTTAAATAGAAATTGCTTGCTTCTGCAATATGTTGTCACTCTCTGTGGCTCTTTGTGACAGAACTCAATCAATATTCAAGAACTTTATCCCCAGTTGCTCTTTATTAAAAATATTAATTAATCAACAAATGCTATCTCAATGAACTAATAAAAAAATATTTCCTATGTGACTAAATCAATGTGAAAAGATGAAGAGGGGCTCATGAAGGCGGTCCAATGCTCCGAAACATTTAATTTCCGCAACAGATATTGTTACGTACTAGGAGTGGGAAGGTATGATTGCTGTCCTAAATGGAATTTAACAGGTCAGCCTAGTAGTTACTTTCACGGTCCTCGTGCTATGTGAACTACTTATCGCTGATCTGAACGGATCGTCGAAGTTATATTGAATAGTGTTTTCTGTAATTTCTGCTCCTCCGTTGCCTGAATTTGTAGATGTTGTGGATGAAGATAACTTATCGTTGTAGTAGTTATGATCATTCTGATGAGTGCTACTGGATGGCATTAAAATGGGCATTGGATTCCAACCAGTAATTTCTGTGTCAAAAGTTGGGGGCCATTCCTCAATACACGACGATGCTGTTCTATTTTCATTCCTGTAATAAGTGTTCGTGGGTAGGTTATTTCCTTTGGATTTCTTCGGCGGGTTGGAAAATTGAAAGGGTTCTTGTGAAAAATAATTGTACTCCATAGAATCATCCTTCTGCCTCGAAATGAATCCCTGATTTATCTGATTCTGGGAGCCATTAGACCATCTTAATGCATCGGGTTAGAGGAATTCATCCTTTGAGATCGAAGATAATAACCCTGATGGACCTGCCAACACAGGGTTATTATGCTCGCCCAAGAGATTCAAAATTTGGGACAGTTGACACATGTAGTGATGATCGGCACTGCCGGTAGAGATATGAGAATTATTGACATAGTCTCTGGCCAGACATCCTAATTGAGCTTCAAGCAATGCACTATTCAATCGAGCAGCTATGGTAGTCAAAGACGACGCCATGAAATATCACGACATATCTAGTGTAGGCAGCAACATGTGGGTTACGGAATCTATTTCCAACAAAACAGTCGTTTTTTCAGTTTAGTGTTCCAGTGATTCTTGATCTCGTTATCCGTTCTTCCAGGAAGATGGGAGGCTATAGCCGACCATCTAAAATTTAGAAAAAAACATATATAGGACTTAATAGTATGCTAGAGAAGAAAAGCACATACAAACTTGTATATGAACCATTCTAACTCCTATATAAAACCAATATATAAAACATTGAGTTGAGAAAATATAATTATAATATACTAGAAGTTCAAAGGTACTACTTATTTCCAAGGACAACATGAAGACGAATTATGGTAAGATCGTCAGACATGGATAATTCTCCATGCTTGATATCAGGTCCCAAATAATTTTCCCATCTCAGTCTGCAACTTTTCCCACATCTCGATAAACCTGCACTCAGCACAAAAAACATGTCTGGTCTGGTTGTTGCTGCTGCAGAAAGGGTTTAACAAAATTATATACCAAATTTACCTTTTGTTACGATATATATGACAGGAATTTGATAAAACCTAGACATTTTCGGAATGATATTTCTGTAATTTAATTAATGTTTCATTTTAATTTAATCAAAACCGTGTGACTATTAAAATTCATCACATTAAATTAAAATTCTATATCCGAAGGGCGTAAAAACGTTTGATACCTGCCGAAAGCCTTCCTCTAAATCCCGTCAAGGTTCTGTATTCCGACAAGCGGAAAATTGTTTCAACAACCACCTAAAACCTTGCTAAAACCCATGTCGTGGATTTTAAAATTGAATATATAGTACGAAACAAGAGAGTACCTGCAAGTTTGGGAAGGTTGCACCAATTGCCGAGGCCATGGCTTTAAACATGATGGATGAGCTTCTGATCCTCTTCAGCCATCCAGGGTCCTCTCTTCAACCCTTCGTGATCACCACAGCAAGGCGCGCACCCCATTATCAGATGTATATCTACACTTCTCCATACAGATTACTATTGAAGTTGTGGTTGTCTCTGTCTAGTCTAGGGTCACATATATAAAGGCAGGATAATGCAGGCGGTGCCTTACTGTATTCTTATTATGTTTCGTGAGGGCGGAAGTGGGAGTTTAGGGTTGGTAAAGTTTGAATTGACGAGTCCTGTCATCATTCTTTCGCATCATAATGACAATGACGTAAGGAGCAAGATCTTGAAGGGACTCAGAAAATCAAGTATAGTTTCAGAAAAAATTGTGAGTAGGTCCCATGAATTTTTTATGAAAAGGCTTTCCTAAATATTGCAATTTTTATGCTGGATAGCCTTCAATCTCCCACGTTGTTACCTAATCAACATTAGAAAATAATACTCCTGTATTTATGCATTTGTCTGTTTCATGGTTGCCTTTCTTCTGCTCCACAAATATGACTCGTGCGGTCAACTCCATGATATTCAATGGGGTTTGTTGTATATATCATTTTACTACTTTAACAAGTGTTCATTGCATCTAGACTGCGATCAAGAAGCTATGAAAGTAAAACTGGAAACAGAACTTCAACTTTAAATTTCTATGAAACTACAAAGCAGGTTTGGACTTCAGTGAAAAATAAGTCGGTAGCAACCAATGGAAATGGAAATTATAGACATGGATTCCGAGAAACAATTCCACCATTTTTAATTGAAATAAAGTTACTAACATTAATAGAGTGAAACATAACTAATATTAAATAGTTACATTTAGTGATTCTGAATCAATTTTTATTTTTTTTTAAATTTTTTATATCTTTACTATTTTCTATTTATCAAAAAAGCAGATTGCTATACATATACTGATGCATTTAGTGGCTTCAACCTGTCCGAAGGAAATTAGGTGTGTTGGCTAGGGTAGTGAATTAAAAGCCAACTAGTATTGAAATTTTTTTTTCCTTCTACTTGCTGCTATATCTACTCTACTATGTCCATAAAAGTTATAGTTTAGCCATTGGCTGTAAAAACTTTCCGCAAAAATCATTAAAAGAAACTAAAAGACTAAAAATATCAAATGTCACCCATCAGAAGAGTCAATAGGAGCCGGGTCTTTTGCAGTAGAACCCGACATCTCTACTTGTTGCATTACTTGGAGTAGTTTTTCAATTCCTCCGAGGGTCTTTTGCAGTAGAACCCGACATCTCTACTTGCTGCATTTCTTGGAGTAGTTTTTCAATTCTTCCGATTCTTGCCGTAGCATGGTACTAAGACATGGAAATTTCTCGGATATCCTGTTTGATTTGCTGTAACTCTGAGACCATTGTTGGGGTTCCTTCTGTTTCTTGCATGCTAGTCATGGGCTTTGCCAAGACACAGTTGAGCTTCCAATAGGTGTTGACAGATTGGTGGAAGAGGGATAGCCTTCATCTTGTATTTTCAGGGTCGTGGAGGAAGTCCATGATGTCCTCCTGATGTTTCATATCCTCATCTTCTTGGTTACTCTCTCTTTCCCATCCTTGGATAGTATTTCAGATCTAAGTTGTGTTTCCAGCTTCATAAAGATTGAAGTTTTTTTCCCTAATTTCTTTATTGGTTTTCCTTCCGCACTTACTAGGTCCCTCATTTTGAATTGGTTCTTTCTGTTTCCCATTTCTAGTTCCCTTGCGTTTCCCATATTGACCTTTTGTCATTGCTTTGGTTTGACAGACAGACTCCAACCGCTCTTCTGTTATCCCTGTAATACTTTGGAACGGGCCTGTATAAGGAAACATAACATCAATAACAATTTGTGGGTGATTTTTGATGGAACTCACTCCACCCTTACAATCAGGTGGATCCTTAGACATTGCGGAGCAACCTGCATCTTTCGTGGTAATAATATAAAAGACAGAGACATTTAGAATATCTTTGTAACAATTGAGATTAGGATTAATACTGAGGTTTTTTGAATAGTGATACTGAAGGTAAGAAGTCACAAAACCACACAATAGAAAGATTTGTTGAGAGGGGTGAATATGGTTGTGGAGGTTGTCATCTCTGAGCATGCAAGCCAGCTCATGTGCTTGACGGGATACTTCATTGTTGATGGTGCAAGGACCCCAAATTTTGGGGTGAATCTCCCATAGAGGGGGTTTCCAGGGAGCGTGCCTGAGGGGTTCATCAAGAGGCGCGGTTGTCAAGTGAGGCGACAGACCGACAGGGTTAATGCCACGAATAGGCTCGGCTCTATTCTTAAAACACCGACTGGGGTTTAACTGGGTTTCTACACTAAACCACAAGCCTGACGGAGCCTCCTTGAGACTTAAGGGCAGGCTTCTAAAACAAGGTTCAATAAATAGAGACCATGCATTAGCATTGGAACGGAAAAATCGAAAGAAAATTTCATACTTGTAAACAAGCCCGCTACAGGAGTGAAGAACTTCCTTCATGGCATTACAATCACCTTCCAAATTGATGTTGATTTCAAAACTCATGACAGTAATAGGAAATTGATAGATAAGAGTGGTAATAGCCATAACATACCAAATTTCGATACATCGCCATAGCTCTACCTCTGTTTCCTCGGACTGTTTAGGGGATCGCTTCCTTAGAACCTTACCTCTTTGAGGTTTTCTTTTTTTTTTAACTCCGCCCACAGGCTCTGTTTCCCACCTCTACCTGACAAGATATGCTGGCATCCTTACTCTCTGCAGGCTTCCATTATGGTTGAGCGTGTGACTGTATACCTTCACCGTCATCCAGCAAACATTTCAATTACTCGTTATGGTGGACGGTCAAGTGCACGCCTCCTCGTCGCACTGATCTTTTTTTTGTTCAAAGCAACGTGGCACCCTGATCGAGGATAAATGGCTCATTGTTTGTCTCTTTCTATAATGATTTGTAACGGATGGAGCTCTATATTCCAGGCTTGATTGGCTTTGTTTATACCTAACTATTGGCCTTCATTCTTACAGGCCTAGTTAGCCAGATAATCTGTAGCTTCATTCCCCCCTCTGCGGACGTGTAAGGGAATTATGTAGCCAATATCGTGTATTTTTTGATCGATTTCTTGTATTAGGCTCATTGTGCACCAACTTTTGCTTATCTTTTCCCAGGGTGTCCCTTATTGAATTTTACATAATACTCTTGTAACCATCGCCGAATCTCCTTCGACTATAATTCTATTGAAATTTTCTCGAACCGCCATTAAGAGTCTGTGTTTAACTGCCATTAGCTCAGCTTCGTTGTTGATTGCAAGCCCAATGTCCATCGCATGTGATCTACACAAAGATCCTTGAGAGTTTCAAAATAAACCTCCTATTCCTGCTTTCTTTGGGTTTCCTTTGGAATCCACATCATAATTTAGCTTGAGAAATCTCACTTGGGGAAACTAGAAGATGTCCATGGGTTTTTTCCTTTGCGGTTTGAACTTCCATAAAGATTTCGCTACCATTTGGGGTTTTAATTTAAGCATAGTTAGGATCCGCTCTTCATTTCCTGTTACCACCTAGCCTTCTTCAGTCCATTGTTCTGCTAATATTGTCTCTCGGATATTATCCACAATCACCTTCCATATTTGATTGATATCCCTGGCTTCATTTATGAAGTTTCGATGATTTCTTTCTTTCCATATTCCCCAGAAAAGAAATCCTATCGATAGCCTCCATGCTTGATTCAAGACTTCACTTTTGTATCCCCCTTTTCGCCATTTTATGCTGGTCTCATTTATACTTGTGATGTCTATTTCTGTTTGTTGAAAGATCGCAACAGCGTTTTTCCATAGATAACCTGCCAGGGCACAAGTATTAAATAAATGTTCTATACTTTCAGCATTCTCATTACACATTTTGCAAAGTGAAAGGCCCTGCATTCCTCTATGTTGCAGTTGATCCCATGTAAGGATCTTACGATGGCTTCGTAACCAGAGGAAGTGCTCTAGTTTTGGCCAAAATTTGGCCACCCATGCTTTTTTGCATATCGGGATTGTCCTGTTTTGATGATTGTTGGATCTAATAAGGTAGCCTTCTTCTATGGTGAACATGCCTTTATTTTGATAGCCCCATCTTAAGATATCTTCCCCATTTGTCGAAAAAAATTTCTCGGTTTTCATTTCTTTATCAAAATTGTTCAATTGTAGTGTTTCTGGCGCATGCTGCCATTGCCCTTTCCCCTTCCATTTCCTCCATTGCCCTTCCTTCTCACGACTCCAATAGTTAACAAATGATATTTGGTTAGGTAATTTTCTGAATAGAAAAATTTCTCCCAATTCCAAACGACTAAATAATTTCTCCCTTTGTTTGTAGGAGTATTCCCAAAAAATATTTGTCCTCCCTCCTCGCACTTCCCATAAGCTATGGTATCTTATGAGGTCTCTGTTGGTCACAGCTAGGTTCCAAATATTTGATTCTTTAGGCATGACATCTACTTTTAGTTTCCCTGTAATTGTTGCAGACATATCGTACTTTTTTTTTCCAGATGAGCTTCCAAAGGTCAGTACCGCCATGGAGCCATCTCCATCATAGGTTTGCGCCCATTACCTGGTTTAACAAATAGGGATCGCTAAGTCCTATCCCCCCCACATTTTTTTTTTTAATGAGCTTATCCCATGAAAGGAGAGCCCATTTGCAAGTGTCTTGAGCTCCTTGTCATAATGTGTTTTTCAAAATCTTCATCATGTTATTGCAAATTTTTTTTAGTGCTGCTCTCTGAGAGAAATAATATATGGGGATAGTTTGAAGGATGGATCGAAGGAGGATGACTTGACTAGGGGAATTGAGAGTTCGGAGAGCCCAGTTTTGGATGCGTTTCTAGAGGTTGGTGAGAAGCTCCTTCTATCCTGCTACCCTGAGGGATGAAAGGTTGAGTGGAAACCCATATACTTCATTGGGAATGTTCCCAGCTTAAACCCCAAAGATCTGGCTATGAATCGTTGAGTGGCATCGTTGGCATTGAAGAAATAGGCATTTTACTTGTCATTATTTATCAGAGTTACTGAGGCTTCAATGAATATTTTAAGGATTGAAAAAATGGATTTTGCTTCACTTAATGAGGTATGACAGAATAAAATTATATCATCTATAAACTGTTGATGTGATAGGGTGATGTCTGGTCCCCATAACTTCAGGGTTTTTAGATGCCCTGTTGCTAGTTACGATTTGATGAGGCGGAAAAGACCTTCTGCTGCTATAAAGAAGAGAAAAGGTGATATTGGATCTCCTTGATGCATAACCATAGAAGAATTAAAAGGTTGAGAGGGGGTACCATTTAGTAGGATTGAAAATTTTGGGGAGGAAACAAACGACATCACCCATTGTATCCATCTTTGATCAAAACCAAAAGTTGATAGAACGACCCTCAAATAAGACCAACTTAGACGATCGTAGGCTTTTGAGATATCTAGTTTAATCAACATACCTTTAACCTTTAGAGTGCAAAGAGAATGCATTACTTCTTGAACTGTGACAATCCCAACCAGAATTTGTCTTCTTTTCACAAATCCTATTTGTTCTGGTGATATAATATTTAGAAGGATTGGCTTCAGGCAGTTGATGATTATTGTTGATAGGATCTTAGAGATAACATTACATAATCAAATTGGTCTGAAGCCCGCAGGAGTAACCGTATTATATTGTTTGGGGATGAGTGAGATGAGCGTAGAGTTTAATTCTGGATACAAATATCGTGAGTGCCGAGATTCCTCGACCAATTCCCACATATCCTTTCCCAAGAAATTCCATGTTGCTTGATATAATTCTGTTGTAAACCCATCTGGGCCCAGAGCCTTATTTTTTGGGATATTTTTAACTACCTCTTCTAGCTCTTCGGAGGTAATTTCCCTCATTAAAGCTAAGTTCTGATCCTTGTTGACCTTGGAAGGGATATGTTGAGTAATCCTGTCTATAGCTGCTTCTCTATTTGGATCAGGGTCAGTAAGCATATCCTTGAATTGATTTACTAAAAGTGCTTCCATTTTTTAGTGTTGCAAAACTTGATTTCCATTTGCATCGTTCATCTAGAAAATCCTGTTATGCTGTCTTCTCTGGATCAATGATTTATGGAAGAAATTTGTATTTTTTTCTCCTTCTTTGAGCCACTGTATGTGCGATTTTTGTTTCCATAGTATTTCTTCCTGTTTTCTCCTTTTCTCCTATTGACTTAAGAGGTTTCCTTCTTCTAAGGCTAATGCTTCTATCCAACCATTTAAAATCATCTGTTGTTGGTTCCTCTTCATATTTTCATATAATATAAGGAGATTAGCATGGATTTTCCCAAATTTTGTTTTGTTCCACTTTTTTATTTCCCTTTTTAAGTTTCTCAACCTTAGCTGAAATGAATGCATTCTGTTCCTTCCCTGAATAATTGTGGGTTCACACCATTGCTTTTCTTTTTCCAACAAGGATCGATCTCATAGCCAAAATAATTCAAATCTAAAAGGTTGTTTTTTTTGGATTTCTTTTACGTCAATTTCCAGCCCTATGGACCAATGGTCAAATCCTAGAGAAGGGATAATTATTGCTTCATAAAAATGATATAAACTAACAAGGTCTTTAGAGACTACAAATCTGTCTAATTTGGAAGCTCTTTGGTGTGCCATCCCCACAGGGGTTTCACTTAATTAACCACTAACATATCACGTGCGATCATAGTATATTAAACAACACCCTTAATTTGAGTACATATTGGAAAATACCTCTAAAAGTCACAATATTTAACCCCCTCCCAATATAAACCCAATACACCTTCCCAATTTAAAAAGCCCCTACTTTCACTATATATTTTAGGTATCCATTTTTTCATTAACATTTTTTATACCCCTTTATATTTTTTCATTAACTTTGAACTCCATTTTTTACACTTTCCAATATAGAAACCCTTTACCCCCTATATATCCCTCAATATATAATGTCATTTTTTCCTCATTATATATCCCCCAATATGAACCCACGTGGTATGATATTGCTCCCGTAGTGAAGCCCCTGTGGCCATCCCTCTCTAATTATTCCAAGTAAATGTGCCATTCACTGTTGGAATTTCTACTAGTTTGAGATCTGTTATTATGTCCCTAAATAAGTCCATTTCCAGTTCTTCTCGTCTAATTCCTCTCTTTTTTCTGTGAGATTCAAGATCATATTAAAATCTCCACCTATCAGCTACTATTTTTCCTGGTACAAATTTTGAAGTTTTCTAATATTGTTAAGAAATGCCTCATGTTCTCCTTGGATATGAGGACCATAAAACGCTGATATGAGCAGGTGTTCCTTCATGCCCACTAGCCTAAATCGTCCTGTCAAGATCCGCGGTAAGCCAATCCTGTCTTCTGCTATTATCTCTTCTGGGTTCCATGGTATAGCAATACCTCCTGATGTTCCTCTAGCATCTATGGCCATGACTTCATAATGAGGTTTGTATGATTGCAGTATTGTTTCTAATTTTTGGCTAGAGACTTTCATTTCTTGGATCAACATCACTTTCAACTTTCAACCTTTCTTTTAAATATCTCTGCTTACCTCGGCTGTTCAGGCCTCTTATATTCCAGGAGATTAATTTCATTGATTAACTTTTGGAATTTGTTGGAATATCATTATTAACGGTATTATATTCCCAAAATTGACTAACATTTCTTCCACTAATTGGATTGAATCATGCAAGGTTCTTCTTCGTTTTTTCATGGCCCCTTTTATTTGGGTATTTGTGTCTTTAGAGGAATGCATATCAGTAGTACTTACTTGTTTTCTAGCTTGGGATAGAAGGTAATGTTCAAATGTTTCCTTGTACTCTGAATCAATTTGAAAAGTGTTTTATATCGATGAAAAGGTCATTTTTTACTTCACAAAAAAGTTTAGGTAAAGGGAAAAAATTAAGAAGATACACTATTGTTTACTAAAAGTATTATGGGATGATTCATATTTTACGAATATAAAATATTTTTTTACAAATTTGAACCTGGGTCTAGTGGGTCTCACCAAGTGAGATTTGTCATTAAACCACATATCACTAATTCTTAAAAGATCATAGGTTCAAAACAAGAAGGGGTAGAATATGTATGTTTTCGTATGCTTAGTAGTCAAATACCTTCGCAGAGATGGGTCCCTTGTCCCACAAGCAAGAGGGTCTCGTACACTAATTTGGTGTGCATCCCTTGTCCCACAAACAATAAAGCCTCGAACACGAATTTGGTGTGGGTCCCTTGTCCCACAAAAAAAAAGTCCTCGTACACTAATTTGATGTAATACTCTCCTAAAATTTATACATTTTACAAATGATAAATTGTATGTCATGTCTCCCCATTTAACCATAAAAAAAAAAATTTCAAACACTAATAATATAAAAAGGTATATTCCTATGCCACTTTTGCTCGTATATTCACTTCTCTACCACATCATTCACTACCAATTACACCCACGATGTAATTGATTTCATTTCTTGATATATGATTAAAATTTATTTTCGTTGTGTATCATTATATACATTTGCACCATAATTTGATTTTCCCCTTTTTAAGTACATATCACAGTGGCATGAGAGTACATATATATCATCCTCTGCATTGGTAGTTGGTTGCATGTATTTAAATGATGGTTTACCACATTTACTTGTGTTAATAGAACTCATCACTTCTTTAGAATTAACATGCATTCCATTTTACTATTTGAATTTATATGGCGAGATCGACTTTCATTTAAGTTCAATAGGAATGTTTTATGGGATTATTACGTGGACTATATGAATATATGGTTTACCCATATTGTTATGGTCTGGAACCACATTAAATCGATATATATTTGATTGTCACGTCTGGCTTGGGTGAGATGGTACATGAAATCTGGAATTGATTTGTAACGATCCCAAGATATTTACCCAGAGCACGGTTCATTTTATTGCGTCGACTCCCATGGAGATTTCGTCTCACTCTAAACTACATTTAATTGTTCTTGTGTACTGTTTTTCTACGGCTTTTGAGCACCAAACCTTTGTTAACCTTACCTTGCATCTGCTACCCTTCTCGAAGTGAGGATTTGTACATGGAAATCGTGTTCACATTTATTTATTGGGCTCGCATGCGTAAATGCTATCAGTCTGCCATTACAGCCTTCGATTTCTATTGAATTAACCCTAGATTTCAGTACGCATCTCCCAGATCATGCCATCTGTATGGTTTGGATGCGTTAGGGTTTGACGTCTACTTAATGGAGAATTTTCTCTTGTTGCTACCTCCACTTGGTTGTTGCCAGTTTCGTGGCTAGGTTTTCCTCGCAGGGTATCGACAGACTTGCCATTGAACCTCTGGAGACGCACAGTTGCTCGTTTGGCACACAGAAGCGAGGTTCACAGGTAACTTGCTCTTCTCAAAATTCCACCTCTAGTTTGAATTTGTTTGTGATCTCCGTTGTATACATCTGTTACTATGCTCACGACTTTATTTTCTTTTCTCCACAGAAGAAGTTTGGACTTTTGATCCTCTGTCATGTATATGGTTAGCTCCACTGTCTGAGCATATTCATATTATAGCAAACCCCTCACAGTTATTTAAGTAATTTTTTTTCCGTGACGTAATGCCATATTTCATATTCAGGCTTCGATTGTTTTTTTTTTCCACTGCCGTTGACTATCATAAAGCCGCGTGAGTTTTTTTTGTTTGTTTTTATTTAACTACTCCTGGTTCATTTCCCATTTCAGGGTTGGGACTCGCCCATACATCTTCATACGCCCTCTTTTCCAAGGTAATTTCTGAAATGGTTATGGAGTTTATTAATTTTTATTGATAAATTATACTAGCTTCTTTTTTCCATATTAACCTTGCGTTGGGTTTCTTGTTTCTACAGGTAACATAACTACTTCCCGCCATCACAATTGTTTCCCTGTCCACGCTCTCATCAATTATTACAATTGCGAGCTAAGGTGTTTGTCTTCGTGTGTGTATTCAGGTAGGTTCTCCTTCTCGCCGCAGAGAAGTTCGATTTCTCTAGTACGCTCATCCCATAGGCATGGGTCGGCTTTAGTTCTAGTTTATTTTTCCATCTGAGATTTTTCTTCGAGTTGTTTGGTTGTGGGGTAGAGTTTATAAATCTCGTTGTGCATATATATGTAATTGGGACTGTTTAAACGTCAGTTCTTGGCCTTTATACTATTTATACTCTATACAATAGTCTGGTCGTATAGTATTCTTTTCCATTAGAGCTAATATACATGGATTTTCATCACTCGGCGAGGCCTATCGAGCTCATTTTAAGGCTCAGTTTAGTTATTCCATATTAGTAGATAGGGTTTTCTCATGCTTGCCATGGTCGCCACGCACTGGTTATTTATTTCCAGATTGATTCTACATTTCCATTTGATAGTTATACACATTTTAAACTATGGTATTTTTAATGTTCTCCATGGCTACATGTAAGCAGAATGTTTGAGTTCTCTTTCTACTATTTGTTTTGTTTTCTTTCATGGTGTCTATATGCTGCCCTAAAATTTATATCTTTTCTCTGTGTAACATCTATACCAATAACTATAGTTCTTTTTTTTATACCTTTAATCAGTGTACTAGCTTAATAGTTCGGTATAACATTCTGGAGAGTACAATTTTCCTTTCATTATAGGATTAGGAGAGGTGAAAATATCTACCTGAGTGCTTATTCGTTTAACTCCTGGATTACAAGGGGTTCTGTACTTAGTCTTTCTTATCATTATGAGTACAATTGGAATAGTGGAAATAGATTAATAAAACCCTTAACAAAGTTTAAGTGAATACTTTTTCCGAATACCTGGTTTACATTTGTCGTAACAAAATGAAATCTATTTAAACTAAAATCCATTACATAATTTCAGATAACAGTATTTATGTGTTCATGGATTGTTTACTTGTTTTACCTTTCCTGTCAAGTAAGTAGAATTAATAGAACTTCTCTTATTAAGGACATATCAATGACATCTATCTTTCTGTTGTAAAAAATTCATTTCTAGCACAACAATTTAGCTCTCTCTCTCTCTCTCTCTCTCTCTCGCTATATATATATATATATATATATATATATATATATATATATCCTAGATAGTTTTATGATATGAGAATGTATTAACCCAGAATTTCATTCTTTGCCTTGTATTGGTCAATTATACTTATTCATATCAGTCTTGCAAATGATTTAACTTATCATTTCTGCTTTCTTCCTTCTTCACTGCTGTACAATTCTATCTCATATTTTGACTCATGCAACAAGAATTATTTACTTCGTAGTGCAAATAATAATAATTGATTTCTGTCTTTTTTTTTAAATGATTATCATGTACCTATATGCAAGTCAATAAAGTAATTTTGCAATGTCAGTAATGTATTCACTCACTTAGCTCTTCACTTTTAATATTTGGTTTTTCAGCCTCAGATTCTACATTTTTCCTATTTCAATACAAAATTTGATTTCTTCTTCTACAGCATTATAGTACAACTATACAATAATAAATTAAGCGAGTAAAATAAATCTCCAGATTTAAATATTTAGCAAGTTTAGAACTTCTAGTTGATTTTTCCCTTAACTACTATCCATACAACTACACATAATGGAGAGGATTAAGTTCCTATGACCAATTCTGTAAATGTATGGCTACGAGTTTCAACATTTAAATAAAATAACATCTAATGCATTTAATCACACTACACAGTAACAACCAAATTCAACCATCCATAAGCATGTTAGACATACCACTTCTGTTATTGACCAGTCCTCCCAACTTTAGAGTTCTTTTATCCACAGAACTCACCCCCAAGCTGAGATCATCTCCCAGGACAGACCAACTTCAATCTGTTCTGGAATAGCTCCTTTAAGCTTTTGCTTCCCAAAGTCTGTTTCTAATTCTACGTCCAGAATTACAGGATGATTTTATTCCTGTTTGCCTAGGCCTCCCTTATTTAGGGACTTTTAAAGTTGTTTTCTACTTTTCCAGCTTTTTACCTCTTCCCAAATACTCTCCACTTCATTGGGGAAATCTAGATTTTTCCTCAGAAATCTAAATTAGAATTAATTTCTTTCAAGGATTTTTGAAAGATTTTTGGGGAAAGTCTTAGCTTCTTTCCATATCTCATGGATTTGGCAAGTGATCTCATAATTCTCATTTGGTGTATATGCACAGAATTATTTCATTTATTTTCCATAATTAAAATTTAATTACATCCATACAATACTTATCCATTGGGGTCCACTCCCTTTTGAATTAAAGTTCAATCGTCTAACTTGAAAAAAAAACATAAACTAGGGGTGTTGCATTGTATATATAATTAGTATTCTTTTTTGTTAAAATTTATATGGTATAAAAAAGATATGAAAATTTTAAGCCTCCTTTGTGAGTGTTACGTTATTAAGGAAATCACATGGGTCACAAAACAAGGAGTCAATAGTTAGGAGGGTTTTGAGTGATAAATTAAGATTTATAGAATGACATAGTGTTTTACTATATAAAATTATTTTATTTCTTTTAAAAGAGTTTTGTTGATTTAGAGGGTTTTGAGTGATAAATTAAGATTTATAGAATGACATAGTTTTTTAGTATATAAAATTATTTTATTTTTTCTTAAAAATGTTGTTTATTTTATTTTATTTAAAAGAGTTTTGTTGACTTATAATCGTGCTTAGTTTAAAAAAAAACTAATATAATTAAAAACTTTTGTAAGATTCCAAACAATAAAATTATGATAGATCTAATACATCTTAGTGTTCTCATTTAATACAATATTTCATCAAGAACCAGAACACAAGAAATGTAGCCATTTTATTCATATTATTATTCACTGAAAGTAAAATACATGCCCAGACCATAAAATCCTACAAATGGCATGCACAGCTGCTTGACAATGACAAATATAAGTTTGAAAATGACAAATATAAGAAACTGGAGCTCACTTGTGAATCGTGGATGGATCCACCACATAAACATCACCGCGAAGTTTTTGTCCTGGGATCAATGCTAGAACTGGCCAGGCCAGGTTCTCAACCCAAACACAATAAGATAGATAATCCAGAATGCTCTAAATGCCTAGCTTCTCTCCCCTTTTATAGGCTTGATGGGTCAATACCAACAAGAAATACCATGGGTCAATACCATTGGTCAATACTAACAATAAATACCATGGGTCAATACCATGAGAAAATACCATGGTAAGTACCATGGATCAATTCTATCCACTTTGACTCGATCAAGAAAGGGAATATTACAACTTTAAATTCATAAAATCTAAGGAAAGCCTAAAGCATCCATTTTTATGAAATTGAGATGATCCTTGTTGTCAGCACTCGAACAGAAACTGCTTGAGGCAACTGCTCTTATGTATGTTGGAGATAGAGCACTATTTTTTTTAATTCAACATCACCTTTTGTACCATAGGTAGGATTTCCCCTTTTACTTCATGTCCGTCCATAATAAATTTTCCCAGCAATGTTTTAATCTTCTAATAAAGATGATTGATCTATAAAGAAAATATACATGTTTTGTATTCCTTGCATTGGTTTTAGGTGGAAAACGTTGTGCTAAAAAGCTGTATCTTTTTAGGTAGAAAATGTTGTCCTAAAAAGCTGCTATGATTTCTGCATCTAAGGTCAAAGCATTGTTGATTTCGGCTTTAGGCAATATATATTTAGTATTTTAGGAGGATATAGTTTATTGTTATTTAATGTTGATGGGCAGTATATATCTACTAAATTTAAATTTATTTAAATCTAAAAATGAGCATATAAGCCCCACAGCATTAAATAACCTCTGGCCTGACCTGGAAAATAATGCTCGCCGTCGATTTCTACTTCAGCCTTGATCTCCCATAATTGGTCGTGGGCTAGGGAGTTTTTCTTAGCGTACCTTTCCATTGAAGCCTTCGAAAGCACGCTACCTTCCCTGCTGACTAGTGCGCATCGACCAACCGTGTCTGTTGGCGAACCACTGCAGAATAATGAAGACCAAAAAGGAATAGAATCCCAGAGTGCGAAGGAAGCAGCGCCAAAGAGACGGAAACAGCCCCCTTTTCGCTCACCAAGAAACAATATGAAATAGCTAGTTTTTTTTTTTTTTGATGTATTTTAAAAATATTGATCAGGATGATGGTTTGGAAATGCCAAGTAATGGGTTGCTGTTAAATCAAAGAATTAATGAAAGTAATTTCTTTTTTCCGTAATTCTTTCCCTTACTTATTTTGACTTATTTTGATATGATACATAATGATAGTGATACTGTTTTTGCGAATTGAAAAGTAAATAGATAAGTAGTTAAATTAAGTTAGCATTTTTATAATTTTAATGAAAATAATGGTTTGGAACTGCAAAGTAATTATATGCATCTTACATCACATAACTAATGTTAAATGTGTGAATAATAGTAACGATAATAACTTTTAAATTTTTTTCTCTTTCTGTTTCTTCTCCCTAATCTTATTTTCATTACAGATTATTTGTTTTCTAATGTTTGCATAAATCTATCTCTCAAATTTGCTTTGTTTCTTTTCTTCCTTCAAAGGTTTTTTAATGATTTTTTTCCTTTTGTTTCATCTTTTTCTTTTATTTTTTATTTAACCCTTTTTTTAAATATTATTTACGTTGCCTCTTTCCATCTCTTTGTTTAATGCTTGAAGCCTTCCTTTTTATAATTCTATATTTTCTTCTTTACACATTTTATTTTTTATCTCTTATTTGTTTGCCCTTTATATATGTTGTTCGAATGCTTGTTATATTACTATTTAGCAGTTATATAAATTTCTGATTGCTCTTTTATTTTTTTCATTTTGTTATTTATTTTTATTTTTATTTATTTTTTATCTTTTTTATTTAATTTTTTTATAGAATTATATTTTTTTTATAATTGTTATTTTTATTTTATTTAATTGTGACTTATTATATATATATATATATATATATATATATATATATATATATATTAATTGATTTATTATTAATTTTAATTCATTCATTAATTTTTTTTAAGTGTGTCTTGTTTTTTTATTCTCACTGTATTTGTATCCTTATTCCCGTGTCTTGTTTTTTTACTTTTCGTGTATTTGTATCCTTATTCTTATAACTTTTTAATCTTTTTTTCTTTTTTATCCTAACCTCCCTTATGGTTGTGAAAATGACATTTATAAAATTTGTATTTGTATTTATATATTTATTTTTAATGTATTAATAAAAGTGAGTATTTAAAATACTAAATAATAAAAATATACGTGTTTTTTTTAATAGTATAAAATAGTTAACCATCATTATTTTAAATTTTATTAAATATAATATTTTATTTATTTATTTAATAAGATAATTAGTTTATATATATATAAAGTATTAGTGAAATTTAATACTTAAAACATTGAGTAAAATATAAAATCCATTTTAATTTTATTGGTACAATTTAGCTAACATTCATTACCTTAAATTTACTTAATAGAATATTTTGTTTAAGCATTAAGATAATTAAATTATATGTATTCATTACATTTCATATATGTATTGAACTACATCTAATCAAATAGTAAATATATCATTATTAGATAGAATCTTAATGAAAAAAACCTACTCACTCTTAGAATCTATAACTTATTAAATATACATACATACAAAGCTTTTGTTATGATCATCATTAATATTATAGTTGGGTCTACTTATCTTCTTTATAAGCACTTAGCCCTGAACTTCTTGTTTTAATGAAATTAAGAAATTTAAATTGGAAACAAACAATATTTTGGTCAATTTCGATGTTGATTATCTCTATACTAAAATACCAATTATTGAGGACATTGATATTATTAACAACATCACTGACAACAATACCACAAATTACTTAGAACTTTATCAAGCTCCCATTTTGTAAGGTTTCAAGATGAAATCTATGAGTAGGCTTGTGGAAATTCCATGGGATCTCCTCCCTCCCCCATTGCAACAAAATTTTCATGAAGGACTTTGAGACTAAATGCCTCATTTCTTCCACATTCTGCCCTAAACGTTGGAAAATGTTCTTTGAGGACACCTTTATCATTTAGCCATATGGTCCTGACTAATTACAAATTGTCAATACCATCTAAATTGGAAATATGATTACATCAAATTCCCCATCGAACTTGAATTTAACAATGATATTTCCTTCATTAATGTCCTCATATTGAAAGACAAAGATGGTACCATTTCCAACCACATAGTGTGTAAGAAAACTCACACTCAATAATATCTCCATGATGTCTCCCACCATCACTATGCCTAGAAACATGGAATTTCAAACACCTTAGTGATGAGGGAATTAATAATTTAAAAAAAATCACCTTAACGCATAAAAACTCATTTCTTCAAGGTGATTGAAAATAATGGTTACAAGAAGCATCAAGGCCTCAGAGCCTTCGAAAAAACCAAAGAATTACCAAAACCAAATAAAGAATCCAACATTCTTACTTTCCATGTCTAACTTCCCTCCATCTATGGATCAAATCACAAAATTTATTTCATTTTGAGAAAGTAACATTTATGCTATCTTCAAGCCTCTCAACACTATTCCAAATTCACTCAGGTATTTAAAGGATCCCATCTACCCTTAAAATATGAAAGGTGCATATATGATATTATTCTCTTGTGGGAAACACTATGTCAGTGAGACTGGTCACTCCACAAAAATTATATTCTAGGAGCACTATACTAAGATCAACTAAAATAGTTCTCGTTCTTCAGCATTGGTTGAAAATTATGAGAGAGACTAGCATTGCATCTATATTCAAGAATCTAGTGTTCTTTTGAAACAAGGTCATTCTCATCACAAACATTTTATAGAAGTCATTGAAATTTAAAAGAGGGACAACTATCTAAACATGGATGATGGTTGGAAAATTACAAAGAACTAGATTCCTGATATTTCCTATAACTTTGTTTCTTCATAATGTTGTTTTTGTTTTCCCTCTCTAGCTTGTCCCTTTCACCCTTTCCCGCTAAATGTTTCCATTTTCCTTGCTTCATTCATTTTCTTTTTCCTTGCTTCGTTAATTATTATTTTTAGGTCAATTATTAATAAGGGTATTTTTTATCTTTCACATCATTATTATTACTTATATGTAGTGCTTACAGTTTAATTATAGCTAAATCCTTAAGGTTTATTTAATTTGATAAAAAAAATTTATAAATCTTATTAGTCTTAGCAACATTAGTAATATATATTTCCATATACTTCAATTATGTTGATTAACCTTATTAACTTATTTATATTTATTTTAGGAATATCATTCTAACATCTCCAACTTACCCAATTTTTTTTTTCATAATTATAGTAATTCTCGTCTCTTTTTCCACCATGTTCTTCATGCCATATTTTTACATTATCAATGCAAATGAAAGATGCCATCATTTTAACTTTTTGTTCTGTATTGAAATATATTAATTGTGTTCCACATGCAATTACCATTTTGGTTTTCTTAATAGCTACCACTATTGATAAATTAAGAAGTTCTGTTAGCTTGTCTAACATACATAATACATCAGGTATTAAGTTTCTTTAATCCTAACTCCTATGGAATTTTAATTTTACTTTAGAAGGCACAAATCTTCCTAGTTGAAACATGCGGATGGTTTTTCAATTATCACCTCCAATTTATACATAAAATTATTATCCCACTATATTAAAATTTTATTAACTTATAGTGGATCTATTGTACTTCTTAACACCTTTTTGGTTACGATCATATGAGATATGGCTACTACCTCTACCATATCTATGTTCCCTCGTGCTTGCACTTTTATATATGAATATAAATTTCATTTCATAATTGAAATCACCCTCATATATGCCTTACATTTTTATCTTAGGTTACTATCTCAATTTCCATATATTATATTCCGTACCTCAGAATACATATATGTCTATCATATGGGCTCTAAATAAGTGATTTATTATGACATACTCATCATTTATTTTTGGTTAACAATAGTACTTCCAACTCAAGGACTGCTTTGGTTTTAATTTTCGCAACCTCATCCTTCATAAAAAATTATATTTTCCTGGCTTAATAGTTATTCTTTAGGTTGATTGTGTAACTAACCTGTCCAAAATTTTTATGATAGCCATATTTATCTCTTATAAAAGGAAATTTCGTTAATGGAATTTTGTTATACATCCGTGACACAACACATGTATTTGGTACCAAGAAAATCTTTTTTTTTTTTTTAATTTATCTTCCTAAGGACAATAGAATACCAAGTCCTATGCCCTTCATTCAAAACTATTGTCAAATTATAATTATCAATTTACAATTCCCCCAACGACATTTAAACTTTAACTCTTTTATTTCATGATTCATTGTAGTATTAAAATTAAAATCCTTTATACAAAAATGTTTAATTCTATTAAACCCTTAATAAATTCAAATCCCCATTCGAATTTCCATAATTCAGAGCTCATCATTAAATATGTTAATCTCATACCCTAACTAACGTTATTATATAACCTTATTTAATTTTAACGAACCCTTACAACATGGGATTAATAGACTTATGAATCTTTATCCCTCTCCCCTATTAACCTCATCAAGCCAAGTTGAATTTCCCATTTAAAACACCACTTTCCATATATCACAATTTTAACATATGCCACATTTAATTTAATACACATGGATATACAACCACAATGGGAATAGGTAAATTTAATCGAAGATTGATCGTGCTATATGTTCACCATATTAAGAAGGTTAATATATATGACATAAGTTGTTATAAAGGTAACGATACATCCCTCATTGCAGTGCTTATTAATGCTAAGTCAATTATTTTTAATCCACTTTCCATAGTCTCGTTCTCATTATGATGCGATACTCTATTTAATGGATGTGTTAAATGCCCTGTTGTACGTGACTATCAATAGATATTTAGATAGGATTTTCACCATACCATCCCCACCTCATTTCTAACATGAAATTAAGATTTGGTACTATGAGATAGTCTGGTCACATGAGCTTCATAATGGTCTTATCCTCCTTCGTTATGAAATTGATGTTTTCATAAACCCTAATAGTCATCGTTTTTCCCCAATTTCTTCTCACTGTATTCATTTAGTCTCTTTGTTTCCAGATTTCTTCTAGCACAGAGAAATAATTACAGAGAGGTAAATTTTGTAACAGTGTTTGGAATTAATCCCTACAGACCGCTCTCGCTCTATGTTCATTTTTTTTTTCCAGCGTTTAAGTTCTCTACTTACACTTACGACTTATTCCAACATTTCTCAACTAAAATTTTAACTTCAATCACCCTGTTTTATTTTTGTTGTTCTCTGATAGTTAATTTAATTTTCATTCATATATTTAAGCATGATTTCTATGGTTTTGAAAGAGTATTATTCTTTTCCTGAGGCAGAGTTATGACCTCGCATTACCTTCAGCATTTGCCTCTCAGAGAAACACTAAAAAATGTAATTCGTTTCTAGACCTTGTGATTCAAATTCCTTGAAGTCGCACTTAGAACTTTAGCCAGAGACTTCATAGTTCAATTTATTTGTTGAATTTGTCGGTAGTGAAATACCTTGTATTGAATTTCGATTTATGAAATGTCATTTTACGTTCTGGGAATTTTTTCTTATTTACATTTCGAAGGAAATTTCATATTTATTAACTCTACATAGGTACCCTCTGAACGGATTTCCCTAAATTGTATATGGCCGAGGCATTTCTATAAACCTTTATGGATACCTTGTGGAAATGTATAACGAATCATTGTTTTTAATTATTGTCTGAGTTATTAATTTATAATTTCCTCAGAAAATTCAAATTGGAAAGAGATTCCAACTCGGTTGGGTTTTATAAGAAATTATTTTAGTTTCTTATCCAGCAAGAATGAGTTGATAATTTACTCTCCATGCCCATATGATTCCAAAATCATTTATTGGTATATTGCCAAATTTAATTAGTTTGTTAACATAGATAGAATTGTATTTTTTCTTATTCGTTGTGATAAATTTGTAAACGATTTCTTGTGAGCTATAATTTCGATCTCGGTCGTTATCCTATCCCTCTTAGACTAAATTAGGCGAGGAACTGTGTTACTTCTTCACATAATGAAGGGTAATATTTCATATCATTCATTTATAACTCTTTCATTTTAATAGTCATTGTTATAGGTAGGTATTCCTAGATTTCATTTCATCTTGCCTCTATTTAACCAATCTTTCCATTTCAGACAGTCATGACAACTTTCCATTTATATAGCATAGACACTGCATACAAAGTTTAATTTTCAAACCCTTCTGATTTCCTCTCGTAAGAGATAATTTTGACGATGTCGATATAATACCACTTCTGAGTTTTAATTATTGTAGCATTCTATATCAGTAATATAATTGTTGACGAACTCATTAATTTTCAATTTTAATTATGAAAATTTAATTCATTTTAAATTTTCATTATATAATAAGATGGGAACTCTTCTTTCGAGATGGTCATATGCTACTGCCATTCTAAATGATACTAATCTATTACCAGAATACCTCTTCCTCCAGGTCAATATATTGGTTATTCACTTTATCACATTAATTTCTAGCACACAGTAATTATGTTCTAATTCAACTACTGGTGATTTACAATTTATTTGTTTTATCTGCAGGAAGACATTTCACTCTAGAAAATTAATTACATAGGTACTGTTACTCCCTGTGCTTCTTTTAAGTTTTATTCTTTTCATTTTTATCCAAAAAATATAACTCTTATCCTTTGATTTCTTTCAGGTTTATTCTATGATATTTATCTTTAAAGATGAATCTCTATGATCAGCAGTTAAAGTATGTGATCATCTCTCAATTCCTCTTTCAAGTTGGTCACGAGATCAATGGAAGCTCTCCACTGTTTGAGTCCACTTTTCAGAATTTATCTTTATATATTGTATATGATAATTGGACAAGGACTCTAATGTACTAGAAATTAAAATTATGTTTGATATATTTTTTATAATAATTTTATTAGGATTGTTCTCACTCCATTCCGCGTTTTTATTCAAATGTGACTGGTAAATATATCGAAGGTTTTAACATAGTTCCATACTTTCCTACAGTATGTATTTATCAATATGACTGAGTTTATAAATAGAATTGTGTAATACTTTCTTGATGAAAGTCAATCAATTATTATTATTATTATTTTTTGGTTTACATCTGATTTTAATACTCATTGCAATTAATTCCAATATATATTACAATACATATAATATAGCTACATTATGTCTTGTTTGGAATTATTTGTTTACTGATACTCTTTTACTAGTTTTCTTCCTGAAGTAACACATATATTTTAATGATACGTGTTTTGTAAATTCAACTAGCTATTTTTTAGATATAAATTATGGGATTCAAGAAATAGACTTAGACCCTAACAAGGGTTTAGACATTTGTAACACCCCAAATTTATGTGTTGAAATTGAAAAATTAGACATGTGAACTGTAAGTCCTAAGGGGAGTGGACCCCAAATGATAAATATGGTGTGAAGGTATTTGAATATTTAATTTGAAGAAATAAATAAATTGATTGTGCATTTTGACCAAGATGAGAATTAGAGATCACTTGCCAAATCCATGAGGATGGATAAGGCAACAAATCCCCACAATCTTTCAAAAATCCTTGAAAGAAATTAATTTAGATTTTGAGGAGAAATCTAAATTTCCCCAATGAAGAGGAAAGTAGTTGGGAAGAGGTAAGAAAAGCTGGAAAAGCTGAGGAAAAGCATAAAACAACTTTAAAGAGTCCCAAATGGGAAGCCTAGGCTAAACAGGAAAGAAAGCATCCTGCTATTCTGGACGCAGAATTAGAAACATGCTTTGGGGAAAACATGAGCTTAAATAAGCTGCTCCTAAGCAGATCAGAGGTTGATCTGTGATGGAGGTGATCTCAGCTCGGGGGTGAGTTCTGGGAGACAAATAGAACTCTAAGGTTGGGAGGTTGGTCATTTGCAGTAGTGGTATGTTTCTGAAATTTTTGGTTAGTTTGAATTATTATGGTATGAATTAGCTACATATAAAATTTTATGAAATTATATGATGGTGTTAGTACTACATTTAACAGAATCTATCTTCAGGCATTCACCTTCCAGATTTTGTTTAGTTGTAGACCAGTAGTCCATAGAGTAGAAACCTCCAGAACCTCTAAACCAAAGATGGTTTAAATCTGAAGGTACTTAGTCTCCACAGAAAATTTAATATTAACTTGCTCCCTATATATTTACAATGGTGAAATTTTATGCTCATATGCAAGGTGGAAAACTATATTAGCAGATCTGAAGTTATATGATATCATAGAAGAAAATCAAGGATGTTAGATTTTGTATGTCGACATTTTCTCGATTGAAAAGAAATTCTATTCTATATAAAGGGCTATATCATTCATAGCATTTATAGTGCATATTATATTTGAAATCTACCTTTAATTCTTGAACTAAGCATCATAGTCAAAGAATTAATCTACAATTAAGATACACGACTCAATGACTATTGAATACCTATATATATGTTCATTCAAAACAATTTATAGAAGCCGTGAGCTAAAGTCCTAACAACATATATATATATTGGCATCATACAAAATTTATCAAAAGATGCGCGCTACTACTTAGGACCCATGGAAACAATTAAAAATAAAATAAAATAGAGTAGCGTGTGAGAGAATATATATAAACCAAACATTTATGCGAAATATTAAAAGGTCAAACCTAATAACCGTATGATGATATGTAAAGTTCTATGAGTGGGGCCAGCTCATTTTAATACCCTCTAATGGTACAGACCTAATTATCCACGGCATGTGAGGCCTTTGCAATGAACAGATTGAAAAAAAAAAGCAAAACGACGAGTTTTGTTAAATAGGTAACTTTCAACCATGCATGCGCCTATCTATGACCTCTGTTCATATCGGATTCAAGTCATCTGTCATAGGACTATTCATATTGTAAGCGATGAAATACACAACAATAAAAAATTAGGAAACAACGCATAGGTAATACATGCCACAGTGAAACTAGGAATGAACGCGCAGAAACGAGTGGCCAATATGCATGCAGGGTATCCCGAATTCATATGCCACGGTGAAAGGAGGTTAGGTGACAGAAGGTATTATATTAAGTTACCAAGGCGATGCAGCCCGGTGTGTGTTTCAAAAAATATATATATATATATAGATTAAAGACCACAGAAATACAGTGGCGCAACCATTGAAAGGGAGTAAGTTACCGAAGAAGAAGATCGACTTTTCCCTTGGCCACGCTCGCTGATTAAGATCGCCATCTACAGCGGAGAAAATCGACGTAGGTTGTAGGCAACCGGCCAGTAAGCCGTCGATCATAGCCACGTCTGAACTAGGTTAGAGAAAAACATATACACGTCGCCATAACATCTATCCTAGCTGTTAGGGTTGATTTCAAACAATATCATATGCTGAAAGCCAATAAAAATAAATTCAATGAGAACATCTCTGCATATGGATCACAAAAATAGTGGGTCACTGATAATGGGTTTCTCTTTCCACTCTGAAATCGATTTGATTAACCAGGAAAAAAAAAAAAAACGAAGCAAGTAGCCAATACACAAAAAACAACAGCACGACAGCCACGGTGAGGCTGCTACGCCGAGGCGTATAGAAACCTAAGGATCCGGCTTCAGGACGTAGGATGAAACGTGAACGAGGGTTCAGCGTTTCAACAGAAAGAAAACCCATGCGATGGATTTTATCCATAGCGATGTCACCGAGTGCTGCACAAAACAATCCGTAAAGGATTTAGGTTCAACACTATAACATCAAAACGAATTGCAGAAGGTAAATAAATATAGAGATGTTACACTCGGGCTCTCATACCTTCGAGCTGATCTGGAAGGCTCCGCGCCTTGACGAACGAAGGGTGAATAAAACTATCCAACGCAACCAGAATAAACTGCAACTGCAACAGGAGCGAGCCATATAAATAATAACCAGCCGAGAGAGCAGAGAATAGACGTTGCTGAGGTAAACCGGACGGGCAGTAGAAACCCTAATCCCACTGCCCCAGACGGGTATCGAGAATCCCTAAGCCGATTGGGAAAACAACCCCGCGGTGTCGATTCAGTGGTACTCGATTTGGTTGATGAGCTACAATGAGGTACTGAAACGTAGGGTTTGGCTCGCCTGGTACCGGGCCTGGCGGGAATGAAAACAGAAACGTTACACGTAGCCTATTTGCGGGACAGGGATCTGGAACCACCGGCGCCGGGCACATCAGTCGCTACAGAAAAACGTCGTCCCTGTGTACAAACCATCAAACGTAAAAAAGAAACCCACACGCCACCACAGACCTATTCGATCATCACGCTAAGTTGCTGCCACTATCAGTAGCCAGTACGCATGGTGCGTACTAAGCGTATCACAAACCAGATGGTATAGGAGCGGCTCACACCAAAACAATGATGACTTGAAGCCGGAAGCAATGAACGCCAAAACGCGTAGTTGGTAGCATCATCGCCGGCGAAAATACTCATACGAATACAAACCATAATAATATAACCGACCTCTATGAACTATACAAAGGGTGGAATGGTAAATCAATGCCCACAAGCGTTATGATTCGGGATAGGTAACGGCATGGTTCATTTGGGAGCCGAATCACGGTTACAGCTATTACTTCTCCGTTTCAACGTGGCATAATTAACCACAGATTTACAGTTAGCTATATCAACGCGGCATAATTAAACTATGACCGAAGCTCGAGCGATGAGAATAATTCACTGTATTGTATACACACGCGACATTTCCACCAGAAATCGGAATATAGGTATGTTAGATATCGTACAGGTGAGGTGCGGTTTTAATCCTATTATCAAATGGTATAAATATTTCGTGTTCACCGCTGTGAGAAATCCATGATAATACCAATGGGAATATGATAAACATATATAAAGTTAAGAAGCAATCATATATGTGTGCCTTCACGTAATATCTTCAAAGGACATAAATAATTACATGCATTATATATCTATATACATATGCGGCTTCAAGGGTATTAACAAGAGGCGTGTTGTATATATATATATTGATCAAAGGACATATTCGATATATGTATTATATATATATGTGACATAAGATAGATATAGGTGTGTTTCCAATTCATAGTATAAAAGGGTGAAGATATGTATGTGTCACATAATGTTAGCAAAGTATGTGTTATATATATATATTTTATATGTGGTATAAATATATGTGGTATATATATGTGGATCAACTATCTTAATAAGAGGATTATTACATATATATCTGGGGTTTATAAGGACTCAAAATATATGGTTGATAAATGCATTTTAGATACATATGTTACCTATATATATATATATATATATATATATATATATATATATAGGTGATATATATATATATATAGATCCCAAGATCTATGCGTTGAATATATATATGTGTTAGGTGGTGTTATTGAAAAGTATACAGGGGGAATGATCAATGTTTTTAATAGAAGAGAGATACTAGAGGGTTAAATGAACTTTAGCAAGAGTGAACTAAAGTGAAATTCCTGAAGTCATTATTCAAAATGTCCAGTGGTACTTCTATATGCACATGGGTTTAAATATAAAGGTTATTAAGAAGGAACTTAGTATTCAGACAACCAGGTGCATAACGATGGAATCCAAGTATAAAAAAAAATAAAAAAAATTCCTTAAACTGGAGGTGTTACAAATGGTATCGGAGCTCAAGTGCAAAAACTGGGCTGTTGTTATTGTGCTCACTGAATTATGAATATTATTGAACATTGTAGAGATTGGTTTTGTTGTCTTACTAATCAAATGTATGAGTGTGTACAGTGGTGCTAGAATGGCTGAAGAGGGAGGAATTTATGTGGATCTGCATGATGAGTTTGCTACTCCAGATCCCAATGCCCCGGTAATGGCCATGTTGCAGAGGATGAAACGAGAATTGGTTGAACTAAGAAGCCAGAATGACATGCTGTCATCAGCCAGTAAGGAGCAGAAAAGCTCATCAGAGAGCTAACTTCCCGGAACAGCCAGGAAGGCGAAGGTTCTGGAAAAAGAAAGATGGATGAGTCTGAGGATGAGGATGCAGCTAGACATCAACATAAGAAGAAAAGAGAATTGCAGGGAGAATTTAGAAAGATCAAACCTCCCTCCTATGATGGGGAGAAGGAAGAAGATGCAGAAGCTTGGTTGTTGAACATGATCAAGTATTTTCAAGTATATGAATATGAGAGCAACCTGAAGGCCAGATTAGTTGTGTATCAGCTACAAGGAAAGGCTACACTTTGGTGGGAAGAGACAAAAATGGTGCATGCCATTGACGAAAAGACAGTTACTTGGGAAGATTTTCAGACTAAGTTCAAGAATCGTTATTTGAACGAACGTTATTATGATGATAAAGCAAAAGAATTCCATGAACTCAGACTAGGACAGCTCACTATCGATGAGTTTGTCACGAAGTTTACCAATTTACTGAGGTATGTCCCTTACATTAGGGAAGAAAAGGCAAAAGTGCAAAGGTTTTTAAATTGTTTGCCTACTGTGTACAAGGAGAAAATTGAGTTTGACAATCCAAAGACAATGGATGAGGCTGTTAGAAAAGCAAGATTATGCTATCAGCAGTTTAAAGGTAAAGATGAACAAGGGAAGAGCTGGCTGAACAAGGGTGAGTTCAAAGGTAAAAGACCAAAACCAGCATATCTAAGAAATTTTGGTAGAGATCATCAGCGGAAAAAATTCAATAAACCAAGAGAAAGTCAAACTGCTCAGTCCCAAGTGGCTTCAAAACCGGTAGAAGGGAATAAAAAGGAAGGGACAGTCAGAATGAAGGAACCTTTGAAATGTTGGGGCTGTGGAGAACCCCATATGATGAGGGACTGCCCCCATCGAAATATACACATGATCAGTAGAGAGCGAGAGGCAACAACAGTAAATGACATAGCCATAAATATACCAACTATCAGTGCAGCCTTGGAAAATCGGCAAGCAGAACATCAAGCAACCATGGTGGAAATGGAGGGTAAGATTTCTAACCTACCTATTACTGTTTTGATTGATCCAGGTGCTTCTTTTAGTTACATGAGTCCTAGAATTGTAGAGAAATGTAAAATTAAACCTGAAAAATTTCAGCAGTCATGGTTGGTACAACTAGCCACTGGAACTAAGAGGAAAGTCACACATAAGTTGCCCAAAACAGCAATACAATTAAATGGGTTTCCAACAGAAGTAAATTTAAACATATTGCCATTAGGATCCTATGATCTGCTGATAGGAATGGATTGGCTGGAAAAGAAGAAAGCTCTGATGAACTGCTGGGATAAAACCCTGCATTGTGTGGATGAAGAAGGGAAACCTTTTACACTGAAAGGGAAACCAAAATCCATTTCAGTAAGACAAATATCAGCCCTACAATTGAAAAGAACAGCTCGAAAGGGATACCAAGTCTATGCGGTACATGTGGAAGAAGTAGAACAGAAAACTGAATAAAATATGCTGAGTGATCTACTTGTGGTAAGAGAATTTAAAGAAGTTTTCCCAGAGGA
This sequence comes from Pinus albicaulis, assembly GCA_034641835.2. NCBI lineage: Eukaryota > Viridiplantae > Streptophyta > Pinopsida > Pinales > Pinaceae > Pinus > Pinus albicaulis. The sequence continues at coordinate 596,523,066 of CM076583.1, forward strand.
GATTCCTCATCTTCCCCCCAAAAGAGAAATTGACTTTTCCATAGATCTGGTGCCGGGAGCCACACCTGTTTCCCGAGCCCCCTATCGGATGAGTCCGCTAGAACTTATGGAGCTGAAGATGCAGCTGCAAGAATTACTGGATAAAGGTTACATTAGACCAAGTGTGTCTCCGTGGGGAGCACCTGTCTTATTTGTGAAAAAGAAGGATGGAACTTTTAGGATGTGCATTGACTATCGTCAGCTGAACAAGTTGACCATTAAGAATAGATATCCCCTTCCTAGAATTGATGATCTTTTTGATCAAGTGAGAGGGGCCTCAGTCTTTTCCAAGATTGACTTAAGAACTGGGTATCACCAGCTCAGAATCAAGGAAGAAGATATCAGCAAAACAGCCTTTCGAACCAGGTATGGACACTACAAATTTGTAGTCCTACCTTTTGGTCTGACGAATGCCCCTGCCACCTTTATGTGCCTGATGAATAGTGTGTTGAAAAAATATTTGGATAAATTTGTTTTGGTGTTCATAGATGATATTTTAGTTTACTCTAAAAACAAAGAGGAACACAAGGAACATCTGCGGATAGTGTTGCAAACTCTGAAAGAAAATCAGCTATATGCCAAGTTCAGTAAATGTGAATTTTACAAGGATAAGATTCAATATTTGGGTCATATTATTTCTGAAAAAGGGCTTGCAGTTGACCCTGAAAAGATAAAAGCAATTAAGGAATGGCCAGTCCCAACTGATGTTTCAGCAGTAAGGCCATTCATGGGGATGGAAGGCTACTATCGTAGATTTGTGGAAAGATTTTCTGCCATAGCACATCCCATCACTTCATTGCAAAGAAAGGGTGTCAAGTTTGTGTGGACTGAAAAATGTCAACATAGTTTCGAGCAGTTAAAAAAAAAACTTATTTCAGCCCCTATATTAAAAATTGTTGATCCTGATAAAGAGTTTGTGGTATGTACAGATGCTTGCAGAGAAGGGCTGGGAGGAGTCCTGTTGCAGGAAAATTCAGTCATTGCCTATGAATCTAGGAAACTGAAAATACATGAACATAATTATAGTGCATATGATTTGGAATTTGCAGTTGTTATCCATGCTTTAAAAATGTGGAGGCATTATCTTTTGGGGAAGAAGTTCACATTGATGACTGATCATATTAGTCTTAAATATTTCTTTTCTCAAACTGATCTGAATGCAAGGCAATCCAGATGGCTGTCCTTTTTAAGTGAATTTGATATGGACATAAAACATATCAAGGGGAAAGAAAATAAAGTTGCTGATGCCTTAAGTAGAAATTCTTGTCAAAATTTAAACAGTATTGGGAGTAGTGGCCAGATTGAGATAGAAGAGTTGGTGAGAAAAGAAGCCAGCCAAGACCCAAACTATGAAACACTCTTGGTGAAACTACAGAAAAGGGATAAAACTGACTTTACACAAAATCAAAAAGGGCTACTATATTACAAAAACAGGTTGTATATTCCTAATGTAGAGTCATTAAAAAGGGAAATTTTGGATGAATATCACAAACAGCCTTATGCAGGACATCCAGGATACCAGAAGATGTTAACAGCCTTGAAAAAGAAGATGTTCTGGCTATGAATGAAGAGAGATGTGGCAGAGTATCTAAGTAGGTGTATGGAATGTCAACTGGTCAAGGTTGAGCATCAACATCCAGCAAGTCTTCTAAACCCTTTGCCAATTGCAGAATGGAAATGGGACACAGTTTCCATGGATTTTATAACAGGACTACCTAAAACCAAATATCAACATGATTCTGTAATGGTAGTGGTAGACACTTTAACCAAAGCTGCCCACTTTATACCAGTGAAATCTACCTTCGGAACAGCTCAAGTAGCAAATGTTTTCCTAAAGGAGATAGTAAGGCTTCATGGAGTTCCTAAAGTAATTGTTTCAGATCGAGATGCTAAGTTTACAGCAACATTTTGGAAAGGATTGTTTGGAGGGATGGGTACTAAGCTGAATTTTAGTACTGCCTATCACCCTCAAACAGATGGGCAGACAGAAAGGACGAATCAAATTTTGGAGGATATGTTGCGAATGTATGTGATGGATAGACCATCAAAGTGGGAGGAGTATCTGCATTTAGCTGAGTTTGACTATAATAACAGTTACCAATCTTCTATTAAAATGAGTCCGTTTGAGGCACTATATGGAAGGAAGTGTCGTACTCCTTTGAGCTGGAGCCAACCAGAAGATAAATTAATGCTGGGACCTGATGCCTTACAAGAGATGGAGAGAATTGTTAAACATATACAAAAAAATATCAAGATAGCACAGGATCGCCAGAAAAGCTATGCAGATAAGAAAAGAGTGCACCGAGAATTCAAAGTGGGGGATCATGTGTATTTGCGCATCAAACCAAAAAAGAGCACACTTTATGCTGGAAGTTGTGCAAAACTTGCTCCTAGATATTGTGGGCCTTTTGAAATTTTAGAAAGGGTGGGACCAGTGGCCTACAAGCTGGCCTTACCACCCCATGTTAGAGTGCATGATGTGTTTCATATTTCATTACTAAAAAGATATGTGCATGATGCTTCTCACATAGTTGATTGGAATGTTGTACAGGGGGAACCAGAAGGGGAGTTTCTGCCAGAACCGCTTCAAATATTGGAGCGGGAAGAAATTGAATTGAGAAACATAACAGTGGCTAGAGTAAAAGTGTAGTGGAAGCACTTTACTGCTGACGAAGCTACCTGGGAAAGGGAAGCTGAAATGATGGAGAAATATCCGTTTTTGTTTAAATGAACTCTAGTAGTTGAATAACAACACCGAGGACGGTGTTTATTTTCAGAGGGGGAATATGTAACACCCCCAATTTCTGTGTTGAAATTGAAAAATTAGACATGTGAACTTTAAGTCCTAAGGGGAGTGGACCCCAAAGGATAAATATGGTGTGAATGTATTTGAATATTTAATTTGAAGAAATAAAAAAATTGATTGTGCATTTTGACCAAGATGAGAATTAGAGATCACTTGCCAAATCCATGAGGATGGATAAGGCAACAAATCCCCACAATCTTTCAAAAATCCTTGAAAAAAATTAATTTAGATTTTGAGGAGGAATCTAAATTTCCCCAATGAAGAGGAAAGTAGTTGGGAAGAGGTGAGAAAAGCTGGAAAAGCTAAGGAAAAGCATAAAACAGCTTTAAAGAGTCCCAAAATGGGAAGCCTAGGCTAAACAGGAAAGAAAGCATCCTGCTATTCTGGACGCAGAAGTAGAAACATGCTTTGGGGAAATATGAGCTTAAATAAGTTGCTCCTAAGCAGATCAGAGGTTGATCTGTGATGGAGGTGATCTCAGCTCGGGGGTGAGTTCTGGGAGACAAAGAGAACTCTAAGGTTGGGAGGTTGGTCATTTGCAGTAGTGGTATGTTTCTGAAATTTTTGGTTAGTTTGAATTATTATGGTATGAATTAGCTACATATAAAATTTTATGAAATTATATGATGGTGTTAGTACTACATTTAACAGAATCTATCTTCAGGCATTCACCTTCCAGATTTTGTTTAGTTGTAGACCAGTAGTCCATAGAGTAGAAACCTCCAGAACCTCTAAACCAAATATGGTTTAAATTTGAAGGTACTTAGTCTCCACAGGAAATTTAATATTAACTTGCTCCCTATATATTTACAATGGTGAAATTTTATGCTCATATGCAAGGTGGAAAACTATATTAGCAGATCTGAAGTTATATGATATCATAGAAGAAAATCAAGGATGTTAGATTTTGTATGTCGAAATTTTCTCAATTGAAAAGAAATTCTATTCTATATAAAGGGCTATATCATTCATAGCATTTATAGTGCATATTATATTTGAAATCTACCTTTAATTCTTGAACTAAGCATCATAGTCAAAGACTTAATCTACAATTAAGATACACGACTCAATGACTATTGAATACCTATATATATGTTCATTCAAAACAATTTATAGAAGCCGTGAGCTAAATTCCTAACAACATATATATATATTGGCATCATACAAAATTTATCAAAAGATGCGCGCTACTACTTAGGACCCATGGAAACAATTAAAAAAAAAAAATAGAGTAGCGTGTGAGAGAATATATATAAACCAAACATTTATGCGAAATATTAAAAGGTCAAACCTAATAACCGTATGATGATACGTAAAGTTCTATGAGTGGGGCCAGCTCATTTGAATACCCTCTAATGGTACAGACCTAATTATCCACGGCATGTGAGGCCTTTGCAACGAACAGATTGAAAAAAGAAGCAAAACGACGAGTTTTGTTAAATAGGTAACTTTCAACCATGCATGCGCCTATCTATGACCTCTGTTCATATCGGATTCAAGTCATCTGTCATAGGACTATTCATATTGTAAACGATGACATACACAACAATAAAAAGTTAGGAAACAACACATAGGTAATACATGCCACAGTGAAACTAGGAATGAACGTGCAGAAACGAGTGGCCAATATGCATGCAGGGTATCCCGAATTCATATGCCGCGGTGAAAGGAGGTTAGGTGACAGAAGGTATTATATTAAGTTACCAAGGCGATGCAGCCCGGCGTGTGTTTCAAAAAAAAAAAAAATATAGATTAAAGACCACAAAAATACAGTGGCGCAACCATTGAAAGGGAGTAAGTTACCGAAGAAGAAGATCGGCTTTTCCCTTGGCCACGCTCGCTGATTAAGATCGCCATCTACAGCGAAGCAAATCGACGTAGGTTGTAGGCAACCGGCCAGTAAGCCGTCGATCATAGCCACGTCTGAACTAGGTTAGAGAAAAACATATACACGTCGCCATAACATCTATCCTAGCTGTTAGGGTTGATTTCAAACAATATCATATGCTGAAAGCCAATACAAATAAATTCAATGAGAACATCTCTGCATACGGATCACAAAAATAGTGGGTCACTGAGAATGGGTTTCTCTTTCCACTCTGAGATCGATTTGATTAACCAGGAAAAAAAAAAAAACGAAGCAAGTAGCCAATACACAACAAACAGCAGCACGACAGCCACGGTGAGGCTGCTACGCCCAGGCGTATAGAAACCTAAGGATCCGGCTTCAGGACGTAGGATGAAACGTGAACCAGGGTTCAGTGTTTCAACAGAAAGAAAACCCATGCGATGGATTTTATCCATAGCGATGTCACCGAGCGCTGCACAAAACAATCCGTAAAGGATTTAGGTTCAACACTATAACATCAAAATGAATTGCAGAAGGTAAATAAATATAGAGATGTTACACTCGGGCTCTCATACCTTCGAGCCGATCTGGAAGGCTCCGCGCCTTGACGAACGAAGGGTGAATAAAACTATCCAACGCAACCAGAATAAACTGCAACTGCAACAGGAGCGAGCCATATAAATAATAACGAGCTGAGAGAGAAGAGAATAGACGTTTCCGAGGTAAACCGGACGGGCAGTAGAAACCCTAATCCCACTGCCCCAGACGGGTATCAAGAATCCCTAAGCCAATTGGGAAAACAACCCCGCGGTGTCAATTCAGTGGTACTCGATTTGGTTGATGAGCTACAACGAGGTACTGAAACGCAGGGTTTGGCTCGCCTGGTACTGGGCCTGGCGGGAATGCAAACAGAAACGTTACACGTAGCCTATTTGCGACACAGGGATCTGGAACCGCCGGCGCCAGGCACATCAGTCGCTACAGAAAAACGCCGTCCCTGTGTACAAACCATCAAACTTCAAAAAGAAACCCACACGCCACCACAGACCTATTCGATCATCACGCTAAGTTGCTGCCACTATCAGTAGCCAGTACGCATGGTGCGTACTAAGCGTATCACAAACCAGATGGTATAGGAGCGGCTCACACCAAAACAATGATGACTTGAAGCCGAAAGCAATGAACGCCAAAACACGTAGTTGGTAGCATCATCGCCGGCGAAAATACTCATACAAATACAAACCATAATAATATAACCGACCGCTATGAACTATACAAAGGGTGGAATGGTAAATCAATGCCCACAAGCGCTATGATTCGGGATAGGTAACGGCGTGGTTCATTTGGGAGCCGAATCACGGTTACAGCTATTACTTCTCCGTTTCAACGTGGCATAATTAACCACAGATTTACAGTTAGCTATATCAATGTGGCATAATTAAACTATGACCGAAGCTCGAGCGATGAGAATAATTCACTGTATTGTATACACACGCGACATTTCCACGAGAAATCGGAATATAGGTATGTTAGATATCGTACAGGTGAGGTGCGGTTTTAATCCTATTATCAAATGGTATAAAGATTTCGTGTTCACCACTGTGAGAAATCCATGATAATACCAATGGGAATATGATAAACATATATAAAGTTAAGAAGCAATCATATATGTGTGCCTTCACGTAATATCTTCAAAGAACATAAATAATTACATGCATTATATATCTATATACATATGCGGCTTCAAGGGTATTAACAAGGGGCGTGTTGTATATATATATATTGATCAAAGGACATATTCGATATATGTATTATATATATATGTGACATAAGATAGATATAGGTGTGTTTCCAATTCATAGTATAAAAGGGTGAAGATATGTATGTGTCACATAATGTTAGCAAAGTATGTGTTATATATATATGTATATATATATATATATTTTATATGTGGTATAATATATGTGGTATATATATGTGGATCAACTATCTTAATAAGAGGATTATTACATATATATCTGGGGTTTATAAGGACTCAAAAGATATGGTTGATAAATGCATTTTAGATACATATGTTACCTATATATATATATATATAGGTGATATATATATATAGATCCCAAGATCTATGCGTTGAATATATATATGTGTTAGGTGGTGTTATTGAAAAGTATACAGGGGGAATGATCAATGTTTTTAATAGAAGAGAGATACTAGAGGGTTAAATGAACTTTAGCAAGAGTGAACTAAAGTGAAATTCCTGAACTCATTATTCAAAATGTCCAGTGGTACTTCTATATGCACATGGGTTTAAATATAAAGGTTATTAAGAAGGAACTTAGTATTCAGACAACCAGGTGCATAACGATGGAATCCAAGTATAAAAAAAAATTAAAAAAAAATTCCTTAAACTGGAGGTGTTACAATATTCTTTCTTCTTACCCTGAATTTCTAATTTGTCTATGTAACAACACATAAAGATTAACTATTTTCATCTATAGTTAATTTATGTCTAACACATATGACATTTACTTCATTCAATTTGGACATTGTACAATACATAGAACCTATAAGATTTAAAATAAATAATTTGAATTCAGAATCTGTAATTTAAAAATTTATCTACCTTCCTTACATAACTAGATAATAAATACTGACAGTAGTATACAATAGAAACTTCACAGAATGTTCATACAACTGTAATAAAGACTATTTGCCTACCAACCATTAGCTTAATCCACAATTCTCCCCTGAGGCGAGATAAATTCCTCCAACGTGTAGAGAACCTCTTCTCTAACTAGGAATAGCTTATTTAAGCCTTCTTTCCTTCAGCACGTTTCCATAACTGTGTCCAGTTAATTTGGGATGTTGTTTCCATTATCCTAGGCTTTAATTTTACTTCTTCCACAAAAGCTTCTTTAAGGCTAGATTTTCCACTTTCTAGTTTTATTTTTACCTCTTATTAGTAACTTTCCACTTTACTAAGGCTTTTATTACATCTTTTTCTCCCATCTAATAAAATTCAATTTATTTTATTTTTCTCCAAGTTTTTTTTGGAGAATTTTTGGAAAGTCTTAGGAATCTAGTTCAACCTCATTGATTTTGACTTCCTGGTCTCAATTTACTCTGTCTTTACTCTATGGTATTATTTAGATATTTATATATTAATTTCCACAATTAATATATATTTACATATTTTATTATGAGGTCCCCCTGACCTTTATGTATATTCTCTATTTATAGAATGCTAAAAATAGGGATATTACATAGTCCCCCTCTAAAACAAAACATTGTCCTCGGTGTTTTCCAATCTCTCTATTTATTTAATTAACCTGAACTTGTTATGTTTCTTTCACCATAACTTCTAGCTCCCAAGTAGCTTACTCAGTTGCAAAGTGTTTCCCGTGCACTTCCAACTACTAGTGTTTTATTTGGATAAAATTTCATTTCTTTCTACACTTGTATCATAATCCAATCAAGTGAGTAGGTATTATATATATATATATATATATATATATATATATATTTATATTTATATTTATTCTAGCTATAAAATATGAAACGAAATTTTCATACCACGAAGTAGAGTGATTTTATACCCTCACTCCAATTGTCATGGCCCAACAATTTTGAGGTGGTTCTTAGCAAAATATTTTTGAATTCTCTGTGCAATCCTGCATACTCCTCTGATGAGCTGAACGTACTTTATTACTTTGATGATTCTTTCTATAGTCTGTTTCTACCTACTGTAGTACTTTTACTATTAGAACCAATTTTTTCTTCTGTTAATTTCCACTAAGTGGAATATGGCCCTTTTTCTGACTTGTATCATTGGATATTTGATACTTGTATTTGTGTACAGTTTCTAGCATTACAGAAAGTCTCCTCCACTATTATATTTTATCTGTTTCATACTGATACCGTATGTTTGCTAGTTTTTGTTTTGATCTCTCTTTCTGTCTAACTATGTGAAGATATAATTTGTACTGCAAATTTAGCTTTGCCCCTTCCTGCTTCGGGGCTTGATTTTTCCAAAAGTATATGTAATTTTGGTATCTCTATCAGAGAGATCCATTATGTGATTCTATGGAGTTAAACATTTCTTTCCTAAATCTTTTGGTCACATATGATGTGCTCTTTGTAAAAACAGAAGTGTACTGTTTTCGTTAGATTCTCCATTGTTCCCAGTATTTTTGTCAAACTGTTACTTGGACTTGCTACTTAGTAGTCCCGAATTATATTCCCTTTCTAATATATTTTTTTTCTATTTTCAAGAAGGAATTTAATGTATGAGCAGGATACTGAAGTTCTAATTTACCTTGTTGATTATTCAACCCTTTACCAAGATATTTTTTTTACCTCCTTTATCCCTGGTCTAAGTAAAATCTTCTTCAGAGGGGTTATTATCTTAATATATCCCAATGACCTACATAAGGTCTCTGATGACATTCTAATGGTATTCATCCATTGTTTTAGGGCTCATCATTCACACCTTAAAATTTTACACGCTTCACTTGTGAAAATTAATTTTTTAGACTGAATTATTATTTATCATTAAGTTTCATATTACTGAATTCTTGCATATTGAGGTTTTTTCAAAAATGCCCCTTGCCTTTGTTCTCTCACTTCCATTTTTCAACTTTTGTTTGTATGTGGCAGAATTTGATGAATCTGTTTACTTTCAGATCAATAATTCAGTTTTATTTTCCTTCTACTAATTTTTCTAAGGAATTTTTCCACCTTGCTTATATGAAATATTATCACTAACTTTAACTTTCTCTTAGCTCTATTTCCATGTTATAAGGTAATTATTTCATTAGCCGCTTCTACTTCGTAGGCTATAGAACTTTATTCATGTTTCTTTGAAATTCAACTTTCGATTTCATACACTAATTCGGTGTTATTTTGCAGCAATATTTCTCTCAATATCTATATATATATATATTTTTTAAATATATACTACCACTCCTTAGCTAAATTAGAAACTTTCGGTGCAGTATAAATTTTCAGTTTTAATTTTCAAACTAATTTGACATTTATTCTTTCCACTCAAGTTTACATCCTCATTTTTTTGCAGTGTAGAAATACTTTTTCAATTTTATGACATTATTTGGAAATACGTCTGATTGATTGTATTGCTAGTGTCTTGTTGGACTTAGGCCAAAACAGTATTACCTATTTATGATTTATCACCAATTCTTCTTTCGAATTTTCATGTGAAATTCACATTGGTTTAGTTTTACATCTATTTACAGTTCTCTAAGTGTTTGTAACACTATTTTACTATGTTCTTACCCCCTTTCCCGAAGTACATCATAACATCTTCTGTTAATACTTAGGTTACTTTTTCAAGTGTTTTCGCAAGAATATTGTTTATTAGGTACATGTATGTATGAATATAGCATGATTTTTGTACGGACAAAGGTTAAATTTCTTTCAACCTTATAATGTACTTTTCCAGTTTAGAATACTGTCTTTACTTCCCATTTGATCAATTCGTTTATCTATTTTTACAAAATTTAACTATTTCTTGATATTTAACTAGTGTAACTATCTAATGCTATAGACACCCATAAGGTATCATCCTCATTTTTGGAAATCCATCTTAGTGCTTAAACCCTAGAGACATGTTTGGTTTAATATAATTCTTGTCTATCTCAATTATATCACTTCTAATTGAACTTTCAATTGTTACTATTCAGAAGTATTCACCCTATACATCCTTGAAATTTTTGCTAGACTTTCATAACTATATAGATGTCTCCCGCAGACTCCTTCCTATTAGCAGTCCCAATTCCCCAACTTAGAGAACATATTTGACAACTTGTTCCTTGTTGTTCGTTCTTGTTAAAACGTAAAAATATGTTTAATGGTTTCTTTTACTGCAACAAATTTTACTATTTATTTAGTGTAAGTACGTGCTTTTCAAGAAATTCCCTAATGCTTTATGTGGTTCCATTCCCACTAAAAAATCATACCACTCTATACAAAGAATATTGGAATTATATACCATTCAAAAGTATTTATCTTTTTCTACGATGTTGAGGCTGATACTATTTAAAATTTTCCATTGAATCAAGTAAACAAAACTAAATATTTGTTAGAATGTGTACCTACAATTTTAGTCATTGCTAACTAATTTTTAGTTTGTCTTCCTCTTGCTTCCGCTAGATTTTAAGCTCATCGATCCGGTATTTTTATAGCTAATAACACATTTATTTTTTTCAAACAACTATTTATAGTTGTCACTTTCAATTCTGTCTATAGTGAGTTGTCCCACCTTAGCTCATACCTTTGGTTTCTTTCACCAAAGTGTGAATTTACCTTGCCACTGGTAACTCACAATTCTTATTTTCAGATTTCTTCTGTATTCATATACCTGGAAGTAATATTGGTTAGGAATCAGATTTCCACATCTCTTTCCTTTTCTTATTTAACGACTAGAGATTTAATTTCGGAATTCTTCGTGCCACCGATTTTTCCCCACTCTCAGAACTGTTTGAGTTGTGTTCTCTTTCATTTGAAACTATACTTTGAGGTAATTTCTTTACCAACTTCTTTTCCTCAATACTGAAACAACCATTCATAGTTAGTCTTTAACTAAACTAATTATTTCTGAAATTTTATTTTTAGCATTTTATTATTTGTATCTATTAGGGACCCTACGCTTACCAGTTCTACACAAATTTACTCTATTTTTCTTAACAACAACTGGTGTTTTCTACACTAATTCTTGCACTAATTTTTTCTTCATAGAAATTAGTAATCATAAATAAAAATCTTAAGTAAATTTGACAGCAAATTTTTATTTTTTTTCTTTTCTGTGTTGTGACCCATAAGCCCAAAGCTGTAACATGGGCTTTGATACCAATTGCAACATCTCCAACTTACCCAATTTTTTTTTCTAATTATAGTAATTCTTATCACTTTTTCCACCATGTTTTTCATGCCATCTTTTTAAATTAATCAATGCAAATGAAATTTTTCATCATTTTAACTTCAAGTTCTGTATTGAAAGCTATTAATTGTGTTCCACATCCACTTACCATTTTGGTTTTCTTAATATCTACCACTATTGATACATTAAGAGGTTATGTTAGCTTGTCTATAATAAATAATACATTAGGTATTAAATTTCTTTAATATTAACTCCTATGTCATTTTATTTAACTTTAGAAGGCACAATTTTCCTAGTTAAAACCTAAGGATGGTTTTTCAATTATCACCTCCAATTTATACATAAACTTCTTATCCCACTATATTAAAATATTATTCAAGTTATAGTGTATCGCTCGTACTTCTTAACACCTTTTTGGTTAGGATCATATGAGATATAGAAACTACCTCTACCATATCTATGTTCCCTCATGCTTGCACTTTTATGTATGAATATAAATTTCATTTCATAATTGAAATCACCCACATATATGCATTACCTTTCAATCTTAGGTTACTATCTCAATTCTAGTATATTATATTCCATACCTCGGAATACATATATGTCTATTATATTGGCTCTAAATCAGTGATTTATTATGACATACTTGACATTTATTTTTGGTTAACAATAGTACTGCCAACTCAAGGACTACTTTGGTTTTAATTTCCGCAACCTCATCCTTCATAAAAACTTATATTTTCTTGGCTTAAAATTTATTCCTAAGGTTGATGCTATAACTAACATGTCCCAGAATTTTATGATAGCCATATTTATCTCTTACAGAAGGAAATTCTATTAATGGAATGTCATTATACCTCCATGACACAACACATCTATTTGGTACGAAGAAATTCCCCTTTTAAAAAAAAATGATCTTTCTAAGGACAATAGAATACAAAGTCCATTTCCCTTCATTTAGAACTATTGTTAAATTATATTTCTTAATTTACCATTCCCTCAATGGAATTTACACTTTAACTCTTTTATTTCATGAGTCATTATAGTATTAAGAATTAAAATACTTTATAAAAATCTATTTAATTATATTAAACCATTAATAAATCAGAGTCTCCATTCAAATTACCATAATTCATAACTCATAATTAAATATATTAAGCTCATACCCTAACTAACGTGAGTATATAACCTTCTTTAATTTTAATGAACCCGTACAACATGGGCTTAAAAGACTTATGAATCTTTATCCCACTCTCCTATTTACCTCATCAAGCCAATTTGAAATTCCCATTTGAAACACCACCTTCCATATATCACAATTTTAACATATGCCACATTTTAATGTAATCCACATGGATATACAACCATTAGGGGAGTAGGTAAATTTAATCGAAGGTTGATTGAGCTATATGTTCAACATATTAACAAGGTTAATATATATTACATATGTTTTTATAAAGGTAAATATACATCCCTCATTGAAATGCTTATTAATGCTAAGTTATTTATTATTAATCCGCTGTCCATAGTCTGGTTCTCATTATGATGCAGTACTCTATTTAATGGATGTGTTAAATTCAATTTTGTATGTGATTATCAACAGATATTTAGATGGGATTTTCACCATACCATCCTCGCCTTGTTTCTAATACACAATTAAGATTTGGTCCTTTGAGATAGTCTGGTCACATGCGCTTCATAATGGTATTATCATCCTTCCTGGTAGCGTTGATGTTTTTAGAAACCCTAAGAGTCATCATTTTTCCCCAATTTATTTTCAGTGTAGTCATTTAGTCTCGGCGTTTCCAGAGTTATGCTAGCACAAAGAAAGAATTACACAGAGGTAAATTTTGTATCAACGTTTGCAATGAATCATTATAGACCACTCTTGCTCTGTGTTCATTTTGAGTTTTCCAGCATTTAACTGCTCTACTTACCCTCACAGCTTATTTAAGCATTTCCCAACTGAAATGTTAACTTCGCTCACCCTGTTTTATTTGTGTTATTCTCTGATAATTTAATTTCATTTTCATTTATATATTTAACCATGGGTTATACGGTTTTGACAGAGTCTTCTTTTTTTCCTGGACTAGAGGTTCAAAATCGCATTCCCTTCAGCCTTTTCTCCTGAGAGCAACACGAAAAAAACTATTTCCTTTCCTAAACTTGCTATTCAAATTCCTTGAATCGTACTTAGAACCTTAGACAAATACTTCATAGTTTTATTTATTCATTAAATTTCTCAGTAGTGAAAGACCTCAAATTCAATTTTGATTTTTGAAATTTCATTTTATGTTCTGGGAATTTTTTCTTATTTATTTTCCGAAGGAACTTTCATATTTATTGACTCTTCGTAGCTACCCTCTGAATAGATTTTCCCAAAATGTATAGGGCTGAGGCATTTTTATTAACCTTTATGGCTAACTTGTGGAAATGTAGAATGAATCATTGTTCTTAATTTATTTTCTAAGTTATTAATTTATAATTTCCTTAGCACATTCAAATTGGAAAGAGATTCCAACTATGTTGGGTTTTATACAAAATTATTTTAGTTTCTTATCTGACTACAACGAGTTGATAATTTACTCCCCATACCCATACAATTCAAAATTCATTTATTGGTATATTTCCGAAGTTAACTAGCTTTTTAACACAGAAAAAATTGTATTTTTGCTTATTCGTCATGATAAGTTTGTAAACTATTTCTTGTGGGTTAGAATCTCGATCTAGTTCATTATCCTATTCCTATTAGCCTAAATTAGACTAGGAACTCCATTATTTCTTTACATAACGATGTGTAATATTATATATAGTTCATTTATATGCCTTTCATTTTTGTAGTTACTGTTATAGGTACGTATTCCTTGCTTTCATTTCATGTTGCCTCTATTTTCCCAGTCTCTCCAGTCGACACAGTCATGAAAAAATTTCATTTATATAACATAGAAACTACATACAGAGTTTAATTTTCAAACCGTTAGATTTCCTCTAGTTAGAGACAATTTTGACGATGTCAGTATAAGACCAGTTTTGAGTTTTCATTATTGTAGCATTCTATATCAGTAATATAACTATTAGTGAACTCATTCATTTTGAATCTTAATTATGAAAATTTACTTCATTTTAAATTTTCATTAGACAAGGAAATTATTCTTCCTAGATGGTCATATGATAGAACCATTTTGAATGATATTGATCTGTTTCCAGAGTACCTCTTCCTTTAGGTTAGTATACTAGTTATTCACTTTATCACATTAATTTCTATCACACATAACTATGTTCTAATTCAACTATTAATGATTTACAATTTCTTTGTTTTATCTGCACAGGAAGACATTTCACTCCGGATAATTAATTACACAGGTACTCTTACTCCTTGTGATTCTTTTAACTTTTATTCTTTTCATTTTTATTAGAAAAATCCTCACCCTTATCGTTTGATTTGTTTCAAGTTTATTCTAACATATTTATCTTCAAAGATGAATATGTATGATCAACAGTTAAAGTAGTTGATCATCTCTCCCTTCCTCTTTCAGGTTGGTCACCAGATAAATGGAAGATCTCCACTGTTTGAGTCCACCTTCCAAAATTTATCTTTATAACTTGTATATGACAATTGGATAAACACTATGATGTACTTGAAAGTACAATTATGTTTGATACAATTTTTATAATAATTTTATTAAGATTGTTCTCACTCCATTCCCTTGGAGGTTTTTATTCGAATGTGATGACTAAATGTAAATAAGGTTTTAACATAGTTACATACCTTTATACATTATGTATTTATCAGTATGACTGATTTTATAAATATAATTGTGTAATCCTTTCTTGATGAAAGTCAATGAAAATTAATTTTTGTTCTACATCTGATTTTAATACCAAGTGAACTAAATTAAAATATATATTACAATACATTTAATATAGCTATATTATGTCTTGTTTGGAATTATCTCTTTACTGATACTCTTTACTAGTTTTCTTGCTGAAGTAACACATATCTTTTAATCATACATGTTTTGTAAATTCAACTAGTAATTTTTTAGATATAAATTATGGGATTTAAGCAACGGGTCTAGATCCTAACAAGGGTTTAGAGATTCCGTCTACTTACCCTTAATTTATAATTTGTCTATGTAACATCACAGAGAGATTAACTATTTTCATATATGGTTAATTTCTTTGAAATACATATCATGTTTACTTCATTGAATTAGGACATTTTACAATACACATAACCTATAAGATTTAAATTAAATAATTTCAATTCAGAATCTGTAATTTAACAATTTATCTACATTCCTTATAGAATAAGATAATAAATACTGACACTGCTATAAAAAAGAAACTTCATAGAATGTGCATACCACTGTAATAAAGGCTATTTGTCTCCCAACCTTCAACTTAATCCACAACTCTCCCCCGAGCAGAGACCACATCCTCCAGAGTGTAGAAAAACTCTTTTCTAACTATGAATAGCTTATTTAAGCTTGCTTTCCCTCAACATGTTTCCATAACCATGTCCAGTTAATTTGGGATGTTGTTTCCCTTAGCCTAGGCTTTACTTTTTTTCTTCTACAAAAGCTTCTTTAAAACTAGTTTTTCCACTTTGTAATTTTATTCTTACCTCTTCTCAGTAAATTTCCACTTTAGTGAGAATTTTATTAGATATTTTTGTCCTATCTAATAAAATTCAATTTATTTTATTTTTCTCCTCAGTTTTTTGGAGAATTTTGGGAAAGTCTTAGGAATCTAGTCCAACCTCATGGATTTTGAATTCCTTGTCTCAATTTACTCCATCTTTACTCTATGGTATCATTTCCACATTTATATATTAATTTCCACAATTAATATATATTTACATATTTTATTTCTAAGGTCCCCCTGACCTTTATGTATATCCTCTATTTATAGAATGCTAAAAATAGGGATACTGTAATCATATTATTTTAATTTTAGTTATTCTTCTTCCTTTTTTTAATATTAATAATAAAATTTATATTTATAATTGTTTCGAGAGGAATCCTTTAGCCTAGTATGTTAGGGATGTTCTAGTGTTTGATAATTAATTATAATTAATAAGTAAACCAACCTAGATCCATATTAGCTCGATATAAAAAGCGATGAGAGGGATAAAATATCTTGAAATGGAAACCTCTCTTAGAGTGAAAAGGGATTTGATGAACTTGGTAGATATAGAGTTAACATGGATCTAGGCTCGTAATAACACCAATTAAATGTTACAATCTTAATAATGAGTAGCACTTTATTTATAATGATTGTTATTGACACTAATTATCAAAATCAACATTATTAGTTAGTATTACTTAAAATTAATTATTATTAATTAAGATACTTTATTATTAGTAAGTATAATAATTATCATTATCAGTAATATTAATGTTGATTATTATCAAAGGATTTTAAATCAAGTGGTTTAGTGAGAAATTTTTTGACCAATAGCATGGGTTCAAGTCTCTAAAGACATGTTGTAAGTGGCGCATTAGTCCAATTTATGAAATAGTTGTGTTTTGTGTAATAGTGACAACCGATGAAACATACAATTCTCATTCCAATTAAAGAAAAGGTATAATGATTATTGTTAAATTTAGTTTTATTTCTTTGAAATATCAATAAAATGTCCCTTATTTATTTAGTTTAATATTTTCCTTATTTTTGTATTATTATTATTATTATTATACATGTAATGATAATATAATATGCCTCTATTGTTATGGGAACATTTCTTTCTTTGCATTAAACTATTTTTGGTATGTTGACTAGTAAACCATGATGCCATGGAGTTAAAAACAATGATGTAATAAATAAATTTTATAAATAATGCTGGAAAATTTGTGGGAAAGAAACACTTCAGTCAAAAATGCTTGCAAAATACAGAAACAAATGTGGTCAATCATATTATGATAAAGTTCCTTAAAATACTCATTTGAATAAAGTACTAAAAAAAGCGTTGCGCGAGAGAAAATAAGGGTTTAAAGGAAAAAAATAACCTAAGAAAAATCCTAGGCTGGTGGGTTAGAAAAACCCTAAAAAGTGTGACGCTACCAAGGAAAAATATGTTAAGGAATAATGTATAAAATCCATTATTTGGAATCAAAGAAGGGTGTTTATTCCAAGCAAGGACATCCCAACTCGGGGGAAGCAGAGGTTGGTTCAATGTTGGGTGGAAAAGTACTTTCCCAAGTGTATTTTATAGCAAGAAACGTCGGTTAGAGGTTTTTTTTACATTCATATTTTCCTTAATACATTTGGAACTTTCAATAATTGAAATATAACTGTGTTTTTCTTATCTTTGAACATATATTTTTTTATGCGTGTCAAGTACAAAAAAAATGTATGAGGATTAATCTGGTGGATATCATTGTCAGTATTTTTTTCAAAATGTCTCAGGAAGAAAAAAAACATTAATATAGCTATTAAGAACAAGGTTAATATTGTATTTCTATTATCCTGGTTTCATATATAAACTTAATCAGTAAGTTTCTTATTACGAGTGTTTCTTATATTTTTGTTTGATGGGTAGACAAATTGTTCCATGAGTTAAAGTGTTAGTAGAAATATTAGCTCTAATAGTTTGGGGTCTGGAAGAGTTACAAAAACTTTTGAAATAGTTTATTGATTCTTTAAATCCATGTAATACTCAATAAATGTATTGTTCAAATAGCATGATTTGTTAGAATACTTATATGCACCACATATCAAAGAAGATAGATCATAAATGTTGTGTCTATGGTAGAGTGAAGGCTATTAAATTACGTGAATAATATCAAACAAAGATATTATTTTAGCGAGATTTGCATGGCTAAGACCCTAATAGGAAAACCAAATTAGGTAAAGGAAACAAGAACGATGTTTCCTATAAGTCTTCACTTAACTTACAAAGTGAGAACAAAATCCTTTTCACTTGAATCATGGAAAAATTTGTCTTCATAAGTGACTGAAAAAAAATTGTATGCATCAACTTAGATATACAAATTTGGTTGAGGTAATAGCTGACACCATGAAGATTTTATCGTTTAACCCGTGACCAGTTTATATAACTAGGTTTATGTAAGGAATCAAACCCTTATTTTTTATTGATAATAACGTAAGTGGAATTACGCAAACAGGTTAAGCAACTAATTTTAATATTGAAAAATAATTCAAAACATAGCATAAACCTTTCAAATTTTTAGCTCGGAAGGAGATAACCTAACAAAAATTTTTCACTATAACATTTTGAGTCGAGATATGTATATTATCTAATATATTAGTGTGTAAAATAATTTTTCAAAAAATCAGAAGGAAATTCAATATGGTGGCAGACTTTTCCAAATGGATGACAAAAAAATAATTCTTGTAGATAATGGAAATAGGTATGAACAGAAGATACACATATATATACATCATTATTTGTCTGAAAATAGTAGTAATATCATTATGAATAATACAAGAAACAAAGAAAACCAATGTCCAAAATCCATTTATGAAGGGAAGGCGTAGCCCTCAGTTTGATATCGGGAGACATTCTATAGCAACACAAAATGTTTGGTATATAATAAAAATAAACAGCACTAAAATAAAAATAAATATGTTCACAACCCTTTAATAAGGGTGTACAAAGCTCATTGCAATCCCTGTATTTCTAGGAAAAAAAAATACAGAGTCAAAATATCTGGAATGAGGCTACAACTGCCTTAACAAACCAATACCCTTCTTCTCATTTCAATTAAATAGTACCAAGAAACAAGTAATGGAGATATATCTTTTCATAGAGCCAAGAAAATAAAAAGCATCGACCTAAGAAGGGAGGGGAGCTGAGAGTTTCACTCCTTTTCTAACAAAATGAAAATATGGTGGAGTTCATACCCTAAGAATATTGAAACTTAACCCTTTTACCTATGTGATAAATTTTCCCACATAAGATCAATAAGTGTTTCGTCGAGGTCCAAGCCACCATATGGGTTCCACACAATAGAAAAGAAGTAAGATGAATAAATGGACATACTAGAAGAAATATCCTGAGACCATGCATCATGTAGAATACAAAGTAGGGAAATGCTAAAATAATTATTGTAGTGTTATGATTACCACGTTAAGGAAATCCTACATAGGTGAAGTAAATGTGTTTCAGTATATGTACAAGGGGGTTAGCTGGAAAGATTTGTTCAGATCCCCAAACCTAATTTAGGCTATCCAAACCTCCACAAACTAAAGAATCGCTCTTGCACTCCTATAGGACTATTTAACAAGAAAACAAACACCAATAGGTTAATTTTAGGTGCACAGATAAATCTCTGTCTTATGTACTAAATTAAATGTACCCAATGAAATAGTTTACCTGTAGATGAGAAAATAAAGTGGAACATGGCCAGGAGATTCATTGTAAGTGAGTCTTGTGAGGCATGGAACACCTAAATGACCAAGGTAGTGAGAAAAAATTAAAGGAGGAAATACGATATTATATAGCATTCAACCTCTGTAGGAGAAAAAATATTACCATTGATTCCAATGAACACTTAATAGAATAACTTTCCACAGACAGAGATAAGTATATTACGTAGCGATGGAGGAAGTATATCTACCTTTGAATTCTAGAGCCATCGCCTAAATGTAGTGACAGAATGACAGTAGGGTTTCCATTCATGTTACTAATGACAAACATTATCAGAGAAAACTATAGAAAATTCCAACGTATGCACAAGAACTGGGTTTTAATTTGGGGCTTTAATTTAAAATTGTCGATATTTATCTTGGAATCGTGACCATTCATGGAGGAGGGAGAGAACCAGATACTGCCAGGTGAACAGAGATTACTTGGCATATATTCATTGATCCAGTCATGTGTGATCACATGGGACTAGTAAGCGCGCAAAAAAATTAGGTCAAGCACGATAAAGAAGAGGCATACGAAGTTAATATGGATTTAATATCTGGTGGACTCCATAAAGACATGAGGCGGCCTTGATAAATATACTCTCCATTGTGACAAAAAAATACCCTTACATTTCATGACAAAGTCCAAATAAAACTATATATATGCGCACCGAAATAAGACTTACGAACATACCTTTAATAGTAATTAAATAATTTAAACCAACATAAAGACTATTAATAAGCCTCGAAAACAAAAATATGTTAACAAACACATTAATTCGATAGTACTCCACTACCCTCTCAGTTTATGGATATCATGAAAAAATTTCAACAAGAGCTAGAATATCTCAAGAGTAGTGATGAATTTCTATTGAAAGCTAGTGCAGAGCAAGAAAGAATGATAAGGGAAGGGATTGAGAAGTCCAACCATAGAAATATAGAACTATAAGGGATGAAAAGAAAAAATGTTGAAATAGAATTGGAGAAATATAAAGGTGGAGTGAGCCAGGTTGGATATCTCGAAAAGTGTGGAAAGGAAAGAAGAAAATGGAGGTATAAGGAGCTTTTAGGAAGATCAAACCCACTACTTTTGATCGGTAAAAAGAGGAGGACACAAAATAATATCTTATAAACATGATAAATTATTTCTAGGTGTACGAATATGAGAGTAACTTAAAGGCCCCACTAGCTATTTATCAGATGCAAGGCAAGGCTACTCTTATGTGGGAAGAAGTGAAAAGTGTATATTGGTTAGAAGAAAAGATAGTTTCTTGGGAGGAATTCCATAAAAAAATTAAGTATCGGTACCTCAGTGAGCGATAATATGATGATCGTGCTAAGGAATTCCATGAATTAAGGTCGGGACAACTAAGCATTGATGAATTTGTAGAAAAAATTATAAACTGGTTACATTACGTGCCTTATATTAAATAAGAAAATTCCAAAGTACAAGGACTTTTAAATTGTTTTCCAGCCTCTAATAAAGAAAGGATTGAATTATACAATCATAAATCAATGGATGAATCTATAAGAAAGTCTAGGTTGTGCTATCAGCAGTTCAAGAATAGAGGTGAAGATGCAAATTCATGCCAAAACAAGGTTAGAACCAAGCCTGGAATGAGTGAAAAAATGTAGAAGCCTCCTTACCTTAATAATTTTGGTAAGGATCATCAAAGGAATAAGTTCAATAAGGGAAATTAACTTCCTCCTACACATTCTATGCTAAATTGAATCCCACAAAGTTGAAAAACAAGAAGAAAAATGGCATAAAGGAGAGGGAACCACTGATGTGTTGGGGTTGTGGTGAACCACCGTTACTAAGCGATTTTCGGCATAATCCAAGATTTGTCGAGAATATTCAAGAAATTCTGGAGGAAACCACTATGAATGATGTTGCAAGAAATATTCCTAGGATTAGCGTAACACTAGAAGATAGGTAGGTTGAGCATCAATCTACTATTATTAAGATTGAAGTTACCATTCTAAAAAAGATTTTATTTGTTTTAATTGATCCAAGGGATATTTTAATTTATATCAATCCCCAAATTGTAGAAATATGTAATTTGAAATCTGGAAATTTTAGAATGTATGGTTGGTATAGTTGGCTACTGGTACCAAAAGAAAAGTGACCAGTCAAAGAAAAAAATGTTCCCTTAATTTAAATGGTTATACTATAAGAATATATTTTAAATTTTATCCCTTAGGATCTTATTATTTTTTGATAGGCATGGATTGGTTAGATGAATAGGGAGTTGTTCCAAACTTTTTAGAGAAAACAGTAAGTTGTATAAGTTAAGGTGGGAAAATTGGGTTGATTAGAGTAAAACTAAAACTAATATTAGTTCAACAAATATCAACTTCAAAGATGAAAAGGAGTGCAAGCAAATGATCTAAGTTATACATGGGGAAGGTGGAAACAACGGAACAATAAACATAAAAAGAAAGTTTAAATAGCTTACTTGTCATTGGTGACCTTCAAGATGATCTTCTAGAAGAGATTCCAAGGTTACCCTCTCGTAGGGACATATATTTCACCAGTGATATGGTACCAAGTTCCACTCTTGTGTCTAGAGCTTTGTATCGAATGAGGATACTGGAGCTACTGGAAATGAAAAGGCAGTTACAAGAGTTGTTAAACAAATTTTATATCAGACCAAGTGTCTCACCATGGGTGGGTTGTGCAGTTTTTGTCAAAAAAATATTATACATTTATAATGTGTATTGATTATCTTCAATTGAATAATATAACTCTCAAGAAAAAATACCCATTTCTCTGAATCAATTATTTTTTTAGTCAAGTGAGGGGAGAAACTATATTTTCAAAAATTCACTTAAGAAATGGTTACCATCAACTATGAATAAAGATGAATATATTCAGAAAACAACCTTTACAACCACATATAGTTACTATGAGTTCATAATTTTACCTTTCAATCACACTAATGCACCAACAATTTTTATGTGCTTGATGAAAAATATACTCCACCAATACCTTGATAGGTTTTTGTTAGTATACAGATGACATTTTAGCGTATTCAGAAAATATAAAAGAGTAGAAAGAGAATCTGAGACTAGTATCAAAAATGTTGAGAGAACAATTGTATGAAAAACTCAACAAATGTGATTTTTAAAAAGATAGAATACAATATTTGGCACATGTTATTTTTAAGGATGGATTATTTTTTGATCCCGAAAAGGTTAGGGATATCATGAATTGGACCATACCTAAGGATGTGTTAGTATTTCACTCATTTTTAGGGATCATAGGGTATTATCTAAGGTTTATAGAGGTTTTTTCAATATTGAATTATCCTATCACTTATAGAAAAATTGTACAAAGTTTGAGTGGAGAACCGAATGTCAATAAAATTTTGACAAGTTAAGAAAATGTTAACCGAAACCCATATATTAAAAATCACAGGCCGAAATAAGGAATTAACTATTTATACATATGGTTGTTTGGAACGCCTTTCGGGAGTGTTGATGCAGGAAAATGCAGTAATAAATTATGAGTCTAGAAAGTTGAAATTAGATGAAAAACATTATGGTGTGTATGACTTATAGCTAGCAGTAGAGATACAAGCGCTCAAAATGTGGAGACACTATCTATTAAAAAAAAAATACATCGATAAGATATCACTTTAGTAAGACATATGTTCTTAGCTAACCTGATTTAAATGCTACACAGGCAAGTGGTTAACATTCCTCAGTGAGTTTGAATTTGAGAAAAAACTTATAAAAGGGAAAGAAAATAAAATTGTAGATTCTTTAAGTGGAAATGCTTATGTTGCGATAGGGATGTCTATTAGTAGCTTGAGTACATATTTTTTGGAACAAATTCGAAAATCAAGGCAACAAGATCTTCAATATCTTGAAATTTGAAAAAAAAATACATGAAACAAAAATTCCAAAATATGCTGAAAATTTAAAATAATTACTCACCTACCAAAATAGGTTGTATGTTCCCAATTTTATGGCACTACAACAAGTAATACTAGATGAGTATGAAATGAAACCATATGCAAGCCATCCTTGATACCATAAAATGGTCATTGAATTAAGGAAAAACTTATTTTGGCCAGAAATGAAGAAGGATGTGGCTGAGTATTTAGAAAAATGCATAGAATGTCAAGAAGTAAAGGGTGAACATCAACACCCCTTGGAATTTTAATTCCCCTAAACATTCTCGAATGGAAGTCGAAATTAATTTCAAAGGACTTTATCACTGGATTACCAAGGACAAAACTCCACCATTATTCTATCATGGTGGTGGATGATGTTTTGAATAAAGAAATACACTCTATACTAGTGCATTGTACATTTGCGATTTCTTGGATCACAAATATTTTCATTATGGAAATATTCCAAATACATGGGGTACCAAAATAAATAGTGTTAGACAGAGATAATAAAGTTACCTCCAACTTTTGGAAACCTTTGTTTGGGGTTATTGGGGCTCAATTAAATTTCAATGTTGCTTATCACCCTGAAACAGACGGGTAGAGGGAAAGGATTAATCAAATCTTCGAGGATTGGCTACGAGTCGATGTCATGGATCGACCTACTAAGTGGGAGTATTTTCTGCATTTATCATAATTTTATTATAACAATAGCAACCAAAATTCCATTAAAATGAGTCCTTTTGAAGCTTTATATGGCATAAAATGTCGCAAACCACTTAGTTGGAGTCAACTGAAAGATAGAATAAAATTTGGGCCAAAGCTTCGCAGGAAATGGAACATATAGTGTAGAAGATTAAACAGAACATGAAAAGAACACAATATTTAAAAAAGCATTATGTAAACAAGAAGAGGGTTGATAAAGAATTCAGCATTGGACACCATGTTTATTTACAAGTAAAATGTAGAAAAACTACTCTAAGAAGCATAACTTCTAAAAAGTTAGCACCACGATTTTGTGGGCATTTTGAAATCCCTGAAAATTCAGGCAACTTGCATATCAATTGGCTTTGCCTAGCCATATGATAACGTTTTTCATTTTTGTTTGTTAAAAAAGTATATCCATGATAACTCTCATGTGATTGATGGAAACTTGATAAAGGTAGAACCTGAATGAGATTTTCTATGAGAGCCACTCCACATCTTGGATCCGAAAGAGAATGTGCTCTAGAATCGATTCATTTGTTAGGTTAAAGTTCCTACAACAAAAAATTTCAATGGTGAGAGTTGAAAAATGTCACCATAAGCTCATTGGTGATGGTCAAAAGAGTCTCAGTCACTAAAAGCTAAATGTCACCAAAGGTGGTGTCGCCAATAGTACAGTCGTTGTGGTGACATTCAAAGTCCATCACCAATAATGATTTTTAATGACAGATAGTGATCATCACCATTTCATATGAGCAATGGTGACAGACCTTAGCTTCTGTCACCAAAAATATGAATGTCACCAAAGGTGATGTCGCCAAAAATATATTTGTTGTGGTGACATTCAAAGTCCGTCACCAGAATTATTATAATGACAGAGAGTGATCGTCCCGATTTCATATGAATAACAATGATTTATTGTGATGGACCTTTCATGGTTTTCACTACTGATGCATATATATGGTGACGCTCGTTGACCATCACCATTTCATATTTTGGTGAGGGTTGAAAAATTTCACCATAAGCTCATTGGTGATGGTAAAGAAAAACTCTATCACCAAAAATTGAACATCAGCAAAGGTGACTTCGACAAAAGTAGAGGTGTTGTGGTGACATTCAATATATGTCATGAAAAATGTCATCATAAGCTCATTGGTGGTGGTCCAAAGAGTCTTCGTCACCAAAAATTAATCGTCACCATTCCATATGAATATCAGGGCATGACGGAATCGAGCCACCAACCTCCTGCTTGTAAAGCATATGCTCTTCCATTGAGCTAGCACCCTTTAAAGAAATAGACTTCAAAAATTTAGACCTTGAAATTTATAAATTGTAAATTCTACCACTTTGAATAAATTATAAAACTTTATGAAGTCTTCGCAAATATTTTACTAAACAAGAAAAATAGCATCAAAGTTGCAATTCCCTACCTAATTGTTATGGAAATTATCAAAGGTGGGTGGAGGAAAAAATACTTAGGTATAAGATAATAAATATGTTCAGTTGAATACTCAATTAGAAGTGAAACTTTAAATATATTTATAGCCTATAAATGACATATAATTATCAAACCTAAAATATGCAACCACACCAAAGATTAATTTCTCACCTTGTGAATCATACACAAATTTTCTCACAACATAAAAATCTACCTATAAAAGAGTGATTTGCATGCCAAAAAGTAAAAAATAGTGAGCATGTATGATGTAATTTTGAATAATGAGCTACATTCTTGAATCATACTCGCTACAGGGTCTAAGAACCTAACTGTGAGTGTTTCGCATTTTTAATTAATTCAAGATGTCAAAACATAAGGATCAATAACAATGATCTTGAAATGTAACAACTAAATATATGTTAAAGTTGTAAGCAAAAACTTTAGCTAATATCTCTTAAGAAAAATATCCAAGGGGAATTCAAAAACTTCCAAATCCACACCAAGCATGATTATCCAAAGATGCAATTGCATGGATACATGGAAAGGACTCTCTACCTCTCAATGACAATTGTGTCCTCCCACAAGTACTTTAACTAGCAAAGTAGTGTGAAGACAATAACCTCAAAGAAAAAAGAACTACACAATACAAAAATGCACTCCCCTACCCCCTCTAACTTTATAAAATATATCTAGGGGAAAAAAAAAGATCCATAGAGAATAGGATTAGAGTGGGAAAAAAAAAAGTATAAGAAAAAAAAACCAACAATGAAATCTACTAATTTGAACATGTTTAAAGTACATTAAAGTGAGATGGAATCCATAGTACAATAAAGTTCCATTACCATTTAGAGCAATCATAAGTTTTGAGGTCATAAAGTTGTGTTACATTTCTTCCAAACCACAATTTTTCCATTACCATCTATCACATCCTGATCTTTCTGTCACCTTTTGCATTCTTTATAGTGACCTAAAAGATATGCACATTATTAGCATGCACATGAAATGAAGGAAAGAAATCCTAATAAACTCTCTAAGAGTCTAGAAAAGGTAATTGTCAAATATAGAATAAGAAATAATAATTATCCAAAATAATAAATACCAAGGATATTTTCCAAACATGTGGGTCTTTCAAAGCATACTAAGTTGGATAGATATTTGAAATATTCTAAGGCAAGCTTCATAAAAGAATCCAATTTTTTCCTCATGACTTCCTGAATAATAAATATTTTATCCAAGGATTTTGTAAAAAACAAATTTTTCTTTCCTCCTTAATGTCCCCATTTCTTGCAGTGACTTAGTGGCAATCTAAAGCTCATTTATTTTGGAAAACACGTTTTCCTAAGAGCATCAAACTATTTTTCATAGTAACAAGTTACCGAGTACTTAAATTCTTTGGGAGGACCCTCATCATGAAAGGATATATTTTCATGTGTATATTTTGTACATAGTGATAAATGTAAATCCCCATTCCCTTTGGATCCATATGTATAAAGATACTCTGATCATGAACTTCTCTTTTTGGAAATAAATTTACTCATGTCTCAGGAACCATCTGACGGGCAAATTGGATTTGAAATAATTCCACCCATATCAATCGCATTTACCTACATGGTTGATATACACCAATAGGCGTATATGAAATATATTTACAACCAAATTCACCAATGTTGTTGATATACGCTGATATTCCTATATTAGACACCCACCACATGTATTTTACCAAAATAATCATTATATATCTATGAATATAATTACCAATATATTTTATATATATACTTATAATATATTAATAATATTAGCTATATGCATACTATATATTAAACTAATATATCTATATATATATATAGAAAATAATATAATATATTAGAATATGTAATATTATATTATCTAATAATAGAATATTATTAAAAAATCTCAATATATTAATAGTTCGAACTCAAACTATACTATAATTCAAATATAACATAATAATAGTATTTTATTATTATTTATAATGAATATATA
Source organism: Pinus albicaulis (assembly GCA_034641835.2). Classification (NCBI taxonomy): domain Eukaryota; kingdom Viridiplantae; phylum Streptophyta; class Pinopsida; order Pinales; family Pinaceae; genus Pinus; species Pinus albicaulis. The sequence goes on from CM076583.1 coordinate 596,551,080, forward strand.
TCTCTTACCAATATCCCGTGGGATTATCAATATTATAAAATAAAATAACTAATAAAATCAAGGGTCTAATATTATAAACCCAAGGAATTTGTGAACCTAAGGGAATAATATTAAAACCTAAGAGATCAAGAAGGCCAAGGGATCCATAGTAAAAATAGAAGAGATTAATAAAGCCTAGGAATTAATATTGTAAATACAAATGGATGATAAAATGACATGATTATTAATAATATAAACCAAAGAGAACACTCAACCGTAGTGATTGTTAATATTATAAACCCAATGAATTGATAAACAAAAGGATACAAAAACCCAATGGATTTATATTAAAAAAATAAGGAAATAATAAACCCAAGGAATTAATACTAAAAAACCAAGGGTTTATAAACCCTATGGGAATAATATTAAACCTAAGAGATTAATATTATAAACCCTTAGATAAATACAATAAACCATGAAACAAACATTAATATTCTAAAGTGAAGGGATTAAAAAACCCAAGGGATTAAATGAAAAACCAAAAGAATTATTAATATTCTAAAGTTAAGGAACAAATAAACCAAAGCATTTAATATTATAAACCCAAGAAATTAGTAAAATCAAGGGAAAAATATTATAAACCCAAGGGATAAATATTAATATTCTAATCCAAGGAATTAATAAACCATAAGAATTAATATTTTAAAGTGAAGAGATTAATACATCCTAAGAATTGATATTTTAAACTCAAAAAGGTAAGAAAATAGTAAACCCTAAGAATTAATATTTTAAACTCAAGAGATTAAAAAACCCAATGGATTATTAATATTATAAACAGAAAGAAAAAATAAACCCAAGGGTTTAATATTATAAACCTAAGGAATTGGTGAACCCAAGGGATAAATATTAACAACCTAAGGGATCATTAAGGCGAATGGATGGATATTAAAAGCATAAGAGATTAATAAATCCCACAAAATAATATTTAAAACACAAAGGATTGATAAACTCACATGATTACTAATATTATAAACCCAGGGGATAATATTAAACCTAAGAGATTAATAATATAAACCTGATGTATATAAAAACCCTTTGATAAATTATATAAAGCGTAAAATAAGCATGGTGGAATATGATTAATTTAAACATTGATTCAATTGTTGTCAAAATGCAACTTTGGATGAAGAATGACCATTGTTCACAATGGTTTATTTTCATATTGAGACAATCTTTGTCACAACATGACATTCAAACATGGAAGACCTAAGAAGATTATGGCTAACGATGATTAACAATGGTTGCCCATGGTTGATTTTAATATTGAGACAATAGAAAGTATTAGAAAACTCAAGGGATGAATTTTATAAACCCAATGGCTCAATAAACCTAGGGAATTATGAATATGATAAACATAAAACATCAATAATTCCAAGGGATTATTAATATTATAAACCCAACAGATAATATTATAAATAAAAAGTATTAATAGACATAAGTGACCAATAAACCATAAGAATTAAAATTTTAAACTCAAGACATTAATAAACCCAACGGAATATTAATATTATAAACCAAAAGAAGTAATAAGCCCAAGGTTTTAATATTATAAACCCAAGGAATTGGTAAACCCAAGCGATAAATATGAAAAACATAAGAGATAAAAAAGGACAAGGGATCCATATTAGAAACATAAGATATTAGTAAATCCTAGGAATTAATGTTTTAAATACAAATTATTGAGAAACTCTCATGATTATTGACATTATAAATTGAATCCATCAATCAACCTTAGGGATTGTTAATATTATAAACCCAATTAATTAATAAAAGAAATGATCAATAAACCCAATTGATTGATATTAAAAACCCAATGGATTGATATTAAAAACCTATTGAAATAATAAAACCAATGGATAATACTAAAAAACCAAGGGTTTATGAACCTAAGGGAATAATATTAAACCTAAGAGATTAATATTAAAAACCCTTTAGTATATAAACCCTTAGATATTTATTATACTATAAATCGTGAAATAAACATTAATATTTTAAACTAACTCAACTAATAAACCCAAGGGATTAAATGATAAACAAGAGGAATTATTAATATTATAAAGTTAAGGAACAAACAAACCCAATTGTTTAATATTATAAACCCAAGAAATTAGTAAACCTAAGGGAACTAATAAACCCAAGGGTTTAATATTATAAACCAAAGGAATCAGTGAATCCAATGGATACATATTAAAAACCTAAGGGATCAATAAGGCCAAGGGATAAATATTAAAACACAAGAGACTGATAAAACCTAAGAATTAATATTAAAAACTAAAAAACCTAAGAAACTAATAAACCCTAAGACCTAATATTTTAAAATCAAGAGATTAATGAACCCAAGGGATCATTAATATTATAAACCAAAATAACTAATAAAACCAAGGGTTTAATATTAGAACCAACGAAATTGGTGAACCCAAGTCATAAATCTTAAAAACCTAATGGATAAATAAGGAAAAGGGATAAATATTAAGAACACAAGAGATTAAAAAACATTAAGAACTAATATTTTAAACTCAAAAGCCTAAGAAATTAATAAACCCAAAGACTTAATATTTTAAATTCAAGAGATTAATAAACCTAAGGAATTAATAATTTAATAATCCAAAAGAAATAATAAACCCAAGGGTTTAACATTATAAACCGAAGGAATCATTTAACCCAAGGGATACATATTAAAAACCTAAAGGATAAATAAGGACAACCGATCATTACTAAAAGCATAAGGGATTAATAAACCCCAATAATTAATATTTTAAACTGAGAAACCTAAAAAATTAATAAACCCCAAGAATTAATATTTTAAATTCAAGAGATTAATAAACCTAAGGGATTATTAATTTTATAAAACAAAAGAATAATAAATCCAAGGGTTTAATATTATAAACCAAAGGAATCAATCAACCCAAGGGATACACATAATAAACATAATGGATCAATAAGGCGAATGGATCAATATTAAAAACAAAAGATATTAAAAACACTAAGTATTAATATTTTAAACTCAAAATTCTATGAAATCAATAAACCTTAAGAATAATTTTTTTAAAGTGAAGAGATTAATTAACCGAAGGGATTATTAATATTATAAACCAAAAGAACCAACAAACTAAACGGTTTAATATTATAAGCCAATGGAATTTGTGAACCCAAGAGAAAAACATTAAAAACCTCACGGATCTATAAGGAAAAGGGATCAATATTAAAAACACAAGAGATTAATAAACCCTAAGAATTTATATTTTAAAATAAAAAACACAAGAAATTAATAAACCATAAGAATCAATATTTGAAACTCAAGAGATTAATAAACCGAACATATTATTAATATTATAAACCAAAATAACTAATAAACCCAAGGGTTTAATATTATAAACCAAAGTAATCGGTTGACCCAAGGGATACATATGAAAGACCTAAGGGATCAATAAGGCCAAGGGATCAATATTAAAAGCAAAAAAGATTAATAAACACTAAGAATTAATATTTTAAACTCAAATACCTACGAAATTAGAAAACCCTAATAATTAATATTTTAAATTCAAGAGATTAATAAACCCTAGGGATTATAAATATTATAAACCAAAAGAAGTAATAAAGCCGAGGGTTTGATATTTTAAAGCAGTCAAATTGGTGAACCCAAGGGATAAATATTAATTTTTTAAACCAAGAAATTAATAAACCCTAAGAATTAATATCGTAAACCCAAAAACATAAGAACTTAATATAACCTAATAATTCATGTTTTAAATTCGAGAGATCAATAAACCCAAGGGATTATTAATAAATAAAAACCAAAAGAACTAATAAACCCAAGGGTTTAATATTATAAACCAAAGGAATTGGTGAACACAGGGGATAAATATTAAAAACCTAAAGGCTAAATAAGGCCAATGGATCAATATTTAAAACACAAGAGATTAATAAACCCTCAAAATCAATATGTTAAGCTCAAAAACCTAGGAAATTAATCAACCATAAGAATGAATATCTTAAACTCAAGAGATTAGTAAACCAAAGCGATTATTAACACTATAAACCAAAAGAACTAAAAATATCACGGGTTTAATTTACAAACCAAAGAAATCGGTGAATGCAAGGGATAAATATTAAAAACCTAAGGGATCAATAAGGCTAAGGGATCAATAGTAAAAAAATATATTAATAAACCGTAAGAATTAATATTTTAAACTCAAAAACCTAATAAATTACTAAAACCATAAAAATTAATATTTTAAATTCAAGAGAATAATAAACCCAAGGGATCAATATTAAAAACACAAGAGATTAATAAACCCTAAGAATTAATTTTTTAAACTCAAAAACCTAAGAAATTATTAAACCCTAAGGATTAATATTTTTAACTCCAGATATTAATAAAACCAAGGGATTATCAATATTGAAAACCAAAATAACTAATAAACCAAAGGAATTCTTAGTATTATGAATTTAAGGAACAAATAAACCCAAACATTTTATATTACAAACCCAAGAAATTATTAAACCTAACAGAAAAATATTATAAACCTAAGGGAAAAATATTAATATTATAAGCCAAGAAATTATTAATCCCTAAGAATTAATATTTTAAACTACAGACATTGATAAACCCTAATAATTATAATTGTTAACCCAAAAACTTAAGATATTAATAAACCCTAAGAATTAATATTTTATACTCGAGAGATTAATAAACCCAAAGGATTATTAATAATATAAACGAAAATAATTAATAAACCCAAGGGTTTAATATTATAAACCAAAGCAATTGATGAATCGAAGGGAAAAATATTAAAAACGTATGGGATCCATAAGGCCAAGGGACAATATTAAAAATGCAGGAGAATAACAAACCCAAAGAATTAATATTTTAGACTAAAAAACCTAAGAAATTAATAAACCATAAGAATAAATATTTTAAACTCAAGAGACTAATAAACCGAAGTGATTATTAATATTATAAACCAAAAGAATTAATAAACCCAAGGGTTTAATACTATACACCAATTGAATTGGTGACCCCAAACGATAAATGCTAAAAACCCAAGGGATCAATAAGGCCAAGGGATGAATATTAAAAACACAAGAGATTAATAAACCCTAAGAAATATTATTTTAAACTCAAAAACCTAATAAATTAATAAGCACTAAGAATTAATAGTTTAAACTCAAGATATTAATAAACCCAAGGGATTATTAATATTGTAAACCAAAAGAACTAATAAACCCAAGTGTTTAATATTATAAACCAAATGAATTGGTGAACCCAAGGGAGAAATATTAAAAACATAAGAGATCAACAAGCCCAAGGGATCCATATTAAAAATAGAAAAGATTAATAAAGCCTAGGAATGAATATTTTAAATAAAAATGAATGAGAAACTAACATGATTAATAAAAAAATTAATAAATACAATGAATTAATATTTTAAACAAAAAAAGAGAGATAAAATCACATGATTATTAATATTATAAATCGAAGGGAATAATATAAAACCTAAGAGATTAATATTATAAACCCGAAGTATATAAAAACCATTAGATAATTACAATAAACCATGAAATAAACATGGTTTACCATGCGTGATTTAAATAATGAGATAATTATTGTCACAATGTGACATTGGACAAAGTATGACCATTGCTGGACATGGTTGATTTTCATATTGAGAAAGTATTGGTCACAATGTGACATTCGACCATGGAATACCTTGATCAGCTATGGTTAACAATGATTAATGATGGATGCCCATAATTTATTTTCATATTGAGACAATTTTTTTCATAATGTGAAATTGGACCATGCATTAATATCAAATTGTAGGACTAATATTTAACCCCTAATATTTGGATTTAATAAACCGAGGGTACTAATACTACCAACCTAAATAAATAGAAAACTTAAGGGCACAATGTTATAAACCTAATGGATCAACAAATTTAGGGAAATATTAATATCATAAACCCAAAAAATTAATATTATAAATACAAATTATTAATAAACCCAAGTGATTAATAAATATGGAGGATCAATAAATCCAACAAAGAAATATAAAAAGACTAAGAAATTAATAAACCCTAAGAACAAATATTTTAAACTGAAGAGATTGATAAACCCAAAGGATTATTAATATTATAAACCAAAAGAAATAATAAACCCAAAGGTTTTTTATTATAAACCTAAGGGTTTATTTTTATAAACCCAAGGAATTTGTGAACCAAAGGGACCAATATTAAAGACCTAAGAGATCAACAATCCAAATAGAGTCATATTAGAAGCATATGAGATTAATAAAGCCTCGTAATTAATATTTTAAATACCAATGAATAATAAAATTTCATGATTATTAATATTATAAACTGAAGTGATCAATCAATATTAGGGATTGTTAATATTATAAACCCAACCATTAATAAAATAAAGGATTAATAAACCCAATGGATTGATATTAATAACCCAACGAAATTATAAACCCAAGTGATTAATATTAAAAAACCAAAGGTTTATAAACCTAAGGAATAATATTAAACCCAAGAGATTAATATCATAAACCCTTAAGTATATTAACCCTTAGATAAATACTAAAGACCGTGAAATAAACATTAATATTTTAAACTCAAGGGATTAATAAAACCAACCGATTAAATGAATTATTAATATTATAAAGTTAATGAACAAATAAACAAAAGTTTTTAATATTATAAACCCAAGAAATTAGTAAATCTAAAGGAAAAATATTATAAACCTAAGGGATAAATATTAATATTATAAACCAATAAATTAATAAACGCTAAGAATATTTTTAACTCAAGAGATTAATAAACCCTGAGAATTAATATTTTAAATTCAAAATCCTAAGAAATTAATAAACACTAAGAATTAATATTTTAAACTCAATAAATTAACAAATCCAAGGGTTTATTAATAGTATAAACTTAAAGAACTAATAAAACCAAGGGTTTAATATTATAAACCAAAGGAATTGGTGAGCCCAAAGGATAAATATTAATAACCTAAGTGATCGATTAGGCCAAGGGATCAACATTAAAAACACAAGAGCTTAATAGACTTAATATTTTAAATAGAAAGGATTGATAAACTCACAAGATTATTACTATTATAAACCCCAAGTGATCAATAAACCCTAAAAATTGTTAATACTATAAACCGATCAAATTAATAAACTAAAGTAATATTCAATTTCATTATCATTGCAATCAAAGAAAGAAAATTTAAATTAGAATATATTTTTTGTTTTCTTTACATCAAAAAAATCCACTACAAAAATGGAATTGAAACACTCCATCAAAATTCATTTATCAAATAGCCTCTTCCAAAACACAACCAAACCGATGAAAAAAGGAACACCAATTCAAATCAACAGGATAATGATCACGATACTCAACACTTTCCAACCAATCCCTTATTGTTTTCCTCCTAGACTCCCTCATGTGCATAGGCAACAAGTGTTTTACATTCGTTTTCATTTCATCTAGAAAATGAAGATTCTCATCAATAAAAGTAGGATGGAAGCCACGTTTTCTATCAAACTTGTTTTGAAGATATGAAAGAGAACTTATCATTCTTAGTATTTACCACTTGGATTATGGTAATAATGGCTACATTCATATTTATTGAATGAAAACAAAATTAAACACAAGTACATATGTTCCTGCTTGCTATTATTATTATTATTTATATATATATATATATATATATATATATATATATATATATATATATATATATATATATACATCATATTTACACACACACACACACAAAAAATAACCTAATGCTACATGAACCAAATGATATAAAAATTTCTATAAATATAAACCTCGTTAGCAATACATATTGTACACATGAAATGAGTGATAGAATTAAATGAGTGATATGACCCTTACTACAATAATCAATAAGAATTCACAATTTTGTAAAGTTAATGTTTAAAATCAAATATTGATAATGTTAGTAATTCTATATTTGTATTTAAATTAATGTTAACGTATATATTCATTTTAGTTTAATATTAATATCAAATATAAATATGACGTCATTCAACCAAACTAAACCTTAATTTGTTAAACCTAATCTTCAATTCAAATATTTACATCAATGTTTAATGTTGATGTTCATATTAATGTATAGACACAATATTTCTTTAGTACTAATATTAAACACCATTAACATTAATTAATAGACATACTGATTGCCAATATTAATATTGGTTATTTTTGGTATGCTGATGAAATTTTTCATTACTGTTGGATATCATTGGAAATAATAATATTAATAGAACTTAGCCCATAATTTTGTAGTTCATGATATAATATGAATTCAAAATATTAATATAAATATGAACAAATTATTAATTTTTTTTTAATGATTGGCTCATATAACTCGTTGTTTATGAGTGAATAGTTCACTGCAAAAATAAAATCAATAGCCACTTTAAGAAGTAAATAGAAGAACATGAAAAATGATGTAAACAACTTTCTCAAATATTACTATGAATATGATGAATGTATTCATCTCATTAATATATGAAAAAAAGTATTATATTAAAAGCAAATAAAGACTACAATAAAGTAAATTCAAAAAAACATCCTATAAATAGATCACAATATTATTAGTTTCATCTCATAGGGATATGGACTTCAATCTTGATTTTTAATGATTGTCTCATATAACTAGTTGTATATTTTTTAATGGTTCATTGTAAACATAAGAACAATAGCGACTTAAAAAAAGGAAGCAAATTGAACAACATGAAAAATGATGTAAAAAATTTCAGAGATATTACTATGAATATGATAAATGTATTCATTTCATTACTATATGAAAATAACTATTATAATAAGTGTAAATAAAGAGGACAATAAAAGAAATGAAAAAAACATTCTATAAATATGTCACAATATTATTAGTTGCATGTCATAGTGATATGGAATTCATTCTTGATTTTTAATGATTGGATCATTTAACTCGTTGTTTATCTATGAATGGTTCATTGTAAAAAAAAATAACAATAACCACTTTAAAAAAAAGAAGTAAATTGAATAACATGAAAAACGATGTAAACAACCTTCGTAAATATTACTATGCATATGATGAATGTTTTCATCTCATTAATATATGAAAATCATTATTATATTAAAAATAAATAAAGAGGACAATAAAAGGAATTAAAAAAATTCTATAAATAGCTAAAAATATTAATAATGCCATGTCATAGCGATATGGACTTCAATCACTCGTATTCTTTATTCGTAATTGTAACATATGCACTATCTTTCATCTTGGCATAACTCTAAAAAGAGAAAGGTGGTGCAATGGATAAACCATCTATTTATTTAACTCTCAATATGGCTGTGAAGGTTAGGTCATGATACTCTTTATTCCTGATATCAATTGATGCGCATTCTAAATTTAGTCCCTGTGACTTAAGGATTGTAAGAGCCCATGCCATCTTTAAAGGAATTTGTTTTCAATTTCCTCCTATCACTGGTGTGATAGGTACAATGTTTGGATTGCTAGCATCAAATGAACACCAACATACTTATCAAAAACGATAGTTGTGAACATTGGAACTTGAGATGGCTTAGAAGCAGTCATATAAAATATATCCTTCACATAAAAAGGTGAACCATTCACCAAACCAGTTTCAACCCACAAATTACATGTCAACATAACACGTTGACCATGACACAACAAAACTTCATAGTCCAATCAATCATCATCAACACCATTGATTTTTGAATGCCTTGAATTCTCATCAATACATCGTGCAATTGGAGAATTTAATAATTTTAACGTATGCGTTTTATGGTAGGAAACCAAATTACTTTTTGGAAACATGTGAACTGCCACATTACATAAATCCATTTCTCTAGGATGCAACCTCATAGCATCCCGCAACATAAGAAACTCCAAATTTTCAAGAACATGTTCTACATTTCTTATATTATTGAGGACTCTACAAAAACAAGACTATTTCTCATTATTTTCTTGTTGGCAAAATATTGTGTCAAGAGTGACAATAAAGTTGAATTTTTTCCACAATACTTTCCCTCCTATATTACCTTCATTCAAAGGCTTATCTCTCATAGGAGGTAGTTGTCCAAGGTCACCCACAAGGATGATGGATCTCCCACCAAAAGGAAAATTATTTTTCTCTAGAAATGTCTCTCGTAATCGAGCATCTATTTTCATGAATAACCTTGATCCTAGAAATATCATTTCATCAATAAATATATACCAAATATGCCCCATTTATTCTTGGAATACTACTAGTGATTTCCGCAGTAGTGGTTTCATATATTTAATTGGAATTTTTAGAGACGAGTGTATTGTTTTGGCATGTATATTAAAAGAAACTATTATTTTTGGGGAAAGAAGAAGAAAAGGACTCCTTCCATTACTTGACAAATTAGAAGGAGCTTCAAAAATACAGTGGATAAGGAAAGACTTGCCAATGCCTGAAGTGCTCTGAACAATCATAACAAGAGCTTGACATGTTTCATATTCACCAAAATGCCTTACAACAATTTCAAAAGCTAGTCATTGTTTTTTTGCCAATGAATCTAGAGATGAAAATGTTCTATTGGAAAGGTCAACAATAGAACCCCTTGACTGTCCATTTCTTATAAAATTAATATCTTCTTTAGCCACATCATGAGAAATAGTTGTTCTTTTCAAGTCAAAGGTTGTATCAAAATCCCTTCAGCCAAGGGTGTGAAGATAAAAAACATTCACATTATTTGGTGGAACCAAGTGAGAGAAAAGGTCCCATTATTGAAAATCATATTCAAGATTCATTTCCTGGATATAAAAATCACCATATTATCCATCTTCAATATTTTTGACAATTGACAGATTTCGATCAACATGCCATGATCGATATCATAAATTCCTCCAATTTTCAATAATAATCTCAGTTGAAAGCCCAATTTCCCCACAAATGTAATGAAATGTCTTTTATAAGAGAAATTATGTCCAAAAAAAGGTTTTAAATTCATTTGGACCATCACTAGGAATATAATAAAATTGTGGAAAAATATGAACAACATCATGAACATCTCTATGCTTCCAGGGATCGTGTTTACTCTTGCTATCAAATGTCTAAGATAAAGTTGTTTCTATGAAAGGTATATGTTGAAGAAAACAATGTCTCTTTTGATAATTTTGAACAAAAATATTCTCAAATGAACATTGCATGCCATCCCTTGATATTTTCATGAAAACCTTTCTTCCAACATTCAAGGAAACAAATTTTCGACTACAAACAACAAGAGGTAGCTTAAGCAACATATGCCATGTTTCTTGTGCTCCAATGTCATGATCAAAAATTATTTCTCCAAAAAACATTCTGTAAGCACACAAAGCATAATTGTGAGAGGCAATAGAATTTGAAATTCTAGTTAACATATCATGATAAATTTCAGACCTTTTTTCTTCTTTTGATGCATACTTAACAATATACTTCAGGACAACATACCGAGAAATAATTGGTTGGCAATAAAAATTTGCATGCCACATTTTTAGAATGTCAATTTTATGTACATTTATCCTATCATCATTTCTTGCCGAGCCATATTTTTTTTCTTCCTTGATCATATATGAAAAATCTTGACTCATCAGAATAATCCCATGGAGCATTGTACCGAAATGTGAGAATAGTGCCCTTTTTGCACAAACAAGAATCTACACTACACTTTATATTCCTTTGGAAAAAATTTAACAATTATTCATAACCATTATGATGATTTAAAGATAAAATCTTATTAGTATTCAATAGGGAAGGGTCATCATTAAGGCTTATTGGAATTATGTTGTGATGATGTATGCGACGTGAATTCCATGCAGTTACATAATTTTCAAAGAATCTTTCTGCAATTGTAAATCACAAGCATTTTACCAATCATGTCTTTCCATGTCAGGAGCACCTTCCAACAATAGGAAACCAGGGATACGTGTTGAACCGCTATGTTTCCACTCATATTTGAAGAAAATGAATATACAATTGTTACATGTCATTTTGTCACCATGATATTTGATGGTCAATATGGATCTATCACCATCCATACTAATGATTATTTAGAAGTAAAACACATATATTCCTTAACCAAGTCTTCGAAACTAGAAAATAACTTTTAAATTATCTTAAAGATGGCATGTGTACTTTTTGCGTTCACTTCCTGTGCATGAACGGATATTACTAATATTTCCTATAGACATTTGCACTTTTTTTCTCATCAAAACATATGAACCCCATTTAAAATAAATTAAAGTTGAAAATTAACTTCTAGAAGCATAGTTGGGTGCATATTATTCCAACTAAAAGCCTCTGAGTCGCGTCAATTCAAGCTAAATCACTATAATCATGGAAAATATCTTCTTGGATCAAGGAACCCTAATCCCCACATTTGTGGATCACACCCCTCCATTGGTAGATATGAAACCTCCTCAGTTTCTCCTATCATTTGAGCTTAAACTTTAGGGTTAGGGGATTCACTTATGGTAATCTTATGCTGGTCATTCTAGTGTGGAAAGCTTGTTAAACCATGGAGGAATATTGGGAACACATACATGAGGAATCTGTATGACATCAACGCTTGGTTTTAATATTTCTCTTTATATTCCTGAATAATACATTTGGATACTTTTTCTCATTGTGTTTTTTTTAGATTCATTAAAAAAATTACAATTCTTAATCTCCATGATCATTATGTTAAGCTAGTATTTGAATTATTACATACTACAGATGCTTTTGATTCTTTGCATGTTTGTGATTGCAAGTTTCTTCTCCGCATTGAAGGACTTCTTCAGGATTAACCATTGTGTAGGAGTCTCGAATCAGTTGTTAGTAAACCCCGTATTTACCATGTCGAGGAACTCTCAAGGGGATTGAGCATTGATACTCTAACCCCGCGTGTACATCGGGCCATAGACTGTTCCCCCAGGTTGAATTGTCTCAATTGGTAGCCTTAGTGGCCATAATATTAGTATTTTTCCCAAGGTGATGGTGGAGAAAAGGTCCCATTGTACCTGGAGTAGACGTTGACTAGAATTACTTGGACTTTCCGGAGGGTAGCCTTCACTTCGAGATGGCATAGTGAAGTTACTTGCACCGTATGTTTTCATTAAGCAGGTTGTTAGGGTAACTATTCTGACCACTAGTGTTCCACATTTATCTACGCGAGGTTGGATTTCATCACCAACTTGTGATTTTATTGTGGAAACATACTGTTTGTGTGTGGATTGTTTCTTATATTTTGTAGCGTATGTTCATTTTTTTAATTACTATTAGAGGTCTTACGTATGATTTTTCGAAAAAAATTTATTCCATGTGTTAAAGAAATTAATTGTGGTTGAATTACCAAGATATTCACATAAAATGCATGGGGAACCACCTCAATATACACTCAATCAACTGGAAAAAATCAAAACTGAAAGGTTCAATCATCAGGAGTTGGGTCTTCTAAACAAGAAGAATCAGCTATCATAATGCATCATGATTTCAAAGTTAATGGACCTCAAATAACTGAAATAGAACAAGATCAACCAGGAATTTCTAAAGTACTCAGAGTCAAATCTGTCACTGGTGAGTTTTCAGATACGCAACTTACTGAACCAGAAATATCTGAGCCTGAGTATGATTCCACCTCATCCGAGTCACCTTCAAATTTTATAATCCTTGCTCCTCGTTTTCCTCGTTCACCTCGAGTAAAGATTCTCATCACTGAGAATATTCCTCCTAACGTTATTATCATTGAATAAATAAATGACAAAGAAGAAGAAGTTGAAATTCCCTCTCGTCAAGAATATTTAGATTTAAGGTATAGTGAACCAATATACCCTTTGGATTTTCCTTTTCCTCCTTTTCGAACGGATCCTTGGTATCTTCAATTTACTAGTTTCTTACATTCTTCTGGTTACAGACATACAAGACAATGAATTCCATTTTACTCTTTACCCAGGTATAGTAACATGGCTTCTGAAAGCAAGTGTACCGATTCATCCATATTTTTATCTTCTCCAAAAATATTTTTGTATGGTGGTGCTTCTATTCCTACTGGTACCAGTCCCTTTCTAGTATTGTTTCAGGAGCATCTCCTTGCTCTCAAAATTCTACTATGTCAACTGTCTTATTCGATTCTACCACCTAACCATTGACTATGGAGCATATTTATATGCTTTTCGGAAATATCCCTTAAGCTAGCTCACAAGGTGGCTACATTTCATGTGGGGGGCAACAACCTCTTCAAGGGCGACAACCTCTTCAAGGGAAACATCCTTTTTCAGGAGGACAACCTTTCACTAGAACCCATACGACGGTTGTAGGGTAGCCTATTCTTGGTAATTATCAAACTTATGGTATAATTACTCAAACTATTTATGGTAAACCCTATGTGTCACAACCCTCAATGGGAACTCCTTATCTAGGGATGAACACTATATGGAACTCCTCCTTTATCGAAAAACGTTTGAACCTACCCCACAAATTCATTATAATAAATTTTTTTAGCCACTTCAACAATTTGGTTACACCAAATTGCAACAGCCTATCCAAGGTGCACTTCAGATTACCCTAAGGACATATGTTCCAAGTAGTTAGCAAGTTGGTTTGGGTACTCCTATCGAATCTTCTGTGCAGACATTTGTTCAACAATCAGGTACACCCATCCCAGGAATTCCCCAAGTTTCTATTACTATGACCCTTAAAATTTCAATGCCCACTATTAGATAGGCTATCCCTTAGACTACTACCCTTCAAACCAGACCTACAATCTGTTGGATTACTCAATCATCTTTGGGAAAACCTGGCATAAGAACATTGAAAACAAGTCAACCTTTTGTAGGTCAACATGTTCAAGGAAAACCCTTTTTAGGTCAACCTGTTCAAGGAAACCCTTTGTAGGTCAACCTTCTCAGGGGAAAACATTTGCAGATCAACCTGTTCAGGGACAACCCGAGATGGGTCTTCCTCTTCACAGCAAATTTTTTCAAGGCCAACCATTTCAGGGCCAAATCCAATATGGAAAATTGGGACAAAATCAACCTTTCCAGAGTCGACCATACCCTAGTCATACATTTCAAATACTAGCACAACCCTATTTCGATGTGGCTACCACTAGATATCATGGTGGTTTCCAAATTCCAACTAGTCATGCTATCCGAGGTTTTCCTAGATACCCTTCTTGAGGTACTCGAATTGTCTCTCAGGGTTATCAATTAACTTAGGAATACCCTAACATGTGGTTACCCTATATAGAAACTTTAGATTTACAGGACTTGTCTTGGCTAACAAATGAACTGATTTACAATCTTTCGTTTTGGCCAACCATGCCTAATCAGTTACCAAGTGACATTTTGAATTTTGAAGGAAAGCTAGGAGAGAATCCCTAGCGATATCAACATGATTACATCAATGTAACAAACCTCATTTTCCACCAATTTTTTTTTTCTATATTTACTAATGAATTAATTCCTGTTGCTAGAACTAGCGCATACATTCAGAAAGTTCACCCTTCATGTTGGCTATATCAATACAATTTAATTTGTATCCATAATGGTACCTAATGCCAATGGCGTTTGCTTAAGACTTGCTAGCTCTCTAAACTTTTCTTTTTAAATTTTTCACTTATCATTCTATTGAGATCATTAAAATATTGTTCTTTATGGGTTTCTGGTTTCATTTAAACCCTAGATTCGATTATGATATGTATTATAGTGTTTCCATGGTTTATACATTCCTAGTCATAGGAATTTATAAACTTTGTTTGCACCCATGTTTATACATCGTGACTATGGTCACATTCCATTATATACTATGGGATTTTCAACCCATATTTTTCAACGTGGCTATTATACTACCCTCACGATGGTTTGATTTTTTATCCCAACGTTAAATGCAACGTATGATCTGTTCTCATCTGACATACGTGACGTTCAAGTGATATATAGATATATTCTTCCGCGTCTAATGTCAATTTATTTAGAGTACGTACTTTGTCTGTCTTTTATTAAGTTTCATTCTCGTTGCAATTTGAGCCACGTACCAGAGCATTTACGTTCTCTTCCTCTTGGATTTCCAAATCCAAATATATGGTATTTTATATGGGTTTAATGGTGAATCACCAATCTTGTTTAATTGCTCCTATCTGCACTGGTACGTTTGGTAATAAACTTTGTACGTTCGGAGTTTAACGTGAAATGGCCTGGTTCACATCATTCAGTAGCTCCTCTATCCATGTGTGGACCAACGAATGGTCACCACCTAGACGGTGGGATGCGTCTAGGGTTTATGGCTCCAATTGTATAAAACACACCATCTCCATTCAGGTTTATTTCTTTTCTCTCTATTCTCAGTGCGATTTTCTTATGGTCTCCTTCCCTGATGAGGCATAGGTGTCCCCTCTGCACTATGGCGAGAGCTTGGTGCATGTCGACGCCTCCTCCCTCATTACCCCAGGTATGATATTAGTTTTGTAACTTGTTTAATATGGGAATTGAGTTTCCTGTGTCAAGATACTAAGTACTGTGGCTCGTATTGGTTTTTTTTTTTTTCCGTAAATGTTATGTAAGTCAACACGTTTGGATTTAGATGGCACAGTATAATGGTCCCAACGTTTTTTTCATGAGTCTCTGTGGTTTGAAATTGGAAGGATTTATAGAAATCCCCAAACCACTTGTGGTTATGGTATACAGCCCACACGGCTTCGTTATATTGACTTTCATAAAAAAAAAAATTCCTGGGTCATAAATTATTTCTACGTTTCATCTCATACCAGGATTGATAGTCTTATCTTGCGTGATACGATTTGTGTGTAATTTGGTTGGCATCGGGGTGGCATGGGAAATTTCTCCCTCGCGCCACTCGTTCTTTCTTCTAGGCTGCATACAATTTGATTTCTTCGTGTATACCATAGAGCTCTTGGCTCTCACTAATTCGTTTCATGCAAACTCTCATTCGTGTCCCTTACTATAGGTATATGTTGTCGACGTGTTTATATATATGATTTTTCCATAAATATGAGGTTGTAGTGTGTTTTTTCCACAACACTCATTCAACACGACCAAATCGTCCCTGGAATGATGAAGGGCGTCCTTCGTATCTGCGTTTGAATTGTGTCCTTCCTTGATTTATTTAGGTATCAATCTGGCCGACTATGGTGATTATTATTCTCGAAATTGTTATTTGAGTTGGCACACAAGGTTTACTAATTTTTCCTCTGTGAAACTTTGTCAGGATTTCATTTCCCTCTGGTTCTCTCTCTCTCTCTCGGGTGAGGCGAATATTTAAATGCCCTTCTTCCATTAAATTCTTTCATTAATCATTGGTTTGCTATCGTATAATTAGATCAGTTTGCTTACCCCCAGCCTCACGATAGTCTCTAACTCATGCTGTCGTCGTTTTGTGCACAGGTAATGGAAATTATTGGAAATTTCCATGAAGTTACTTGTCGAGCTATTTCTTATGACGTTTAAGTGTTAATGCTCGCCCTACTCCTATTCCAGGTCGGTATTCATCGGTTATTCTCGAAAAGAAATGGAGGCTTTCCCACATAACCTTTTAATTTCTGTTTCCTATTTCAGTGTAAACTATAAATTGAATCTCTTGAGATTCAGACATTTTAATAATTTTTTATTATATCCTGTCTTGACAGTCGAGGGTTTGAGTGTTTATACTCAAGAAAAGGACCCTATTTCATTATGTACTACTATTATTTTGTGGACTCAGATATTTTTATATCCTTCCTTTCCAGACATATATAAGTTCTTACCTGAGAAATCTTTACCCTGTGTAAAGTCAACATTCTTTTTGCTTGCTATGCATAAAACTACTTTAGTGAAATTCTTGTATCTGAAATCTCTATCTCAGCTAATGTGTACTCTGTATTCCCGGAATTTACCTCACCACAATCTTAGAAATCTCAGTACAGTATGTATATTTTTTTTGTATAATGACCTCGAGTACATATTCCATAGATTTTCCACTGCTCATACTATTTTAATTTATCATTTTCTGTTGATGTATAAATATTTGGTTTTTTACTATTGATAATTCACTACTATATCAATAGTAAGAAGTTGTCAAATGGAGTAATATTTCCTGCTCTACTCTATTCTACATGTACTCATCTGGTGATTAATTTATCTATGAAATAGAGAGATGGTAATGAAATAAAAGGAGGAAATTTCTCAATCACTCTTTACGGTATTATTAATTTCGTTGGTGCTGCTCCAAATTTCAGGTTGAATATATACAGTTCTGTGAACCTATATTGGTTATGGTTTGGCTCAGATTTGTTTTCTTTTGTTTTTTGCAGTAGCTTACCAGATACACAAGTATACTCTTCATAAGTTCTTATATCTACATATTGTTTGTACAACACCTAATATTTACATTTCCTTCCAGTACACAAATAATCCTCTACTTCTAGATGCCTGGCTCTTACCTGGTTAAATTAATAATTGCATAGAAGCTGATTAACATTATAATCTTAATGGATTATGGGAGTAGTATAAATCTCCATATTTAAACCAACAACAGGTTTAGAGCTTCTGGATGATTTTCCCCACAATTTTTATTCCTACAACTCTATAGAATTGAGAGGATTAATTTCTTCTCAAAAATTCTGTTAAATGTATGGAAGATCAAATTCAGATTTAAAATAAACTAATATTCATATTCATAGTTCATCCAACAAGGTAACCTGAAATTCAACCATACATAAACATTCTAAGCATACCACTTCTGTAATTGACCAGTCCTCCCAACCTTAGAGTTCCTCTATCCCCAGAACTCACCCCCGAGCTGAGATCATCCTCCAGAATAGACCAACCCCCAATTTGTTCTAGAATATCTCATTTAAGCTTTTGCTCCCCAAAGCCTGTTTCTAATTCTGTGTCTAGAATTACAGGATGCTTTTCTTCCTGTTTGCCTAGGCTTCCCTTATTTCGGGACTTTTAAAGATGTTTTCTACTTTTCCTTGCCTTTTACCTCTTCCCAACTACTCTCCACCTCATTGGGGAAAACTAGATTTTTCCTCAAAAATCTAATTTGGAAATAAATTCTTTCAAGGATTTTTTTTAAAGATTTTTGAGGAAATCTTAGCCTCTTTCCATACCTCATGGATTTGGAAAGTGATCTCATAATTCTCATTTGGTCAATATGCATAGAATTAATTTATTTATTTTTCATAATTAAATACTTAATTAAATCCACAAAATACTTATCCATTGGGGTCCACTCCCTTTTGTATTTAAATTTAAAATGTCTAACTTGAAAGAAACATAAAACTAGGGGTGTTACATATCCCCCCTCTGAAAGAAAACACCATCCTCGGTGTTAACAACTAACTACTAGAGTTCATTTTTCAAACAAATATGGATATTTTTCCATCATCTCTACTTCTCTTTCCCATGTAGCTTCTTCGGCAACAAAGTTCTTCCACTGCACCTTTACTCTTGCTACTGTTCGATTCCTCAATTCAATTTCTTCCCGCTCCAATATTTGAAGCGGCTCTAGAAGGAACTCCCCTTCTGGTTCCACTTGTATCACATTCCAATCAACAAGGTGAGAAGCATCATGTATATATATTTTTAATAATGAAACATGAAACACATCATGAAATTTAACATGGGGCAGTAATGCTAGCTTATAAGCCACCGGTCCCACCCTTTCTAGCACCTCAAAAGGCCCACAATATCTAGGAGCCAATTTTGCACAACTTCCAGCATAAAGTGTGCTAATTTTGGGTTTAATACGTAAATACACATGATCACCCACTTTGAATTCCCGATGCAACCTCTTCTTATCAGCATAGTTTTTTTGTCGATCTTGTGATGTCTTGATGTTTCTTTCTATTTGTTTAACAATTCTTTCCATCTCTTGTAACACATCTAGCCCCAACATTAGCTTATCCTCAGGTTGGCTCCAACTCAAAGGACTACGACACTTTCTTCCATAGAGTGCTTCAAAGGGACTAATTTTGATGGAGGATTGATAGTTGTTATTGTAGGAAAATTCAGCTAAATGCAAGTAGTTTTCCCATTTTGATGGCCTATCCATCACATACATTCTCAACATATCCTCCAAAATCTGATATTTTCTCTCTATCTGACCATCTGTCTGAGGGTGATTGGTAGTGCTAAAATTCATCTTAGTGCCCATGCCCCCAAATAGACCTTTCCAAAAAGCTGCTGTGAATTTAGCATCTCGATCTGAAACAATCATCTTTGGGACCCCATGTAGCCTTAGTAATTCTTTTAGGAACACACCCACTACTTGGGTTGTACCAAAAGTAGATTTCACAGGTATGAAGTGTGCAGCTTTTGTTAAAGTGTCTACCACTACCATAACTGAGTCATGCTGGTACTTGGTTCTGGGTAACCCTGTTATGAAATCTATAGAAATGTTATCCCATTTCCATTCTGCAATTGGGAAGGGATTTAGAAGACCAGCAGGATGCTGATGCTCAACTTTAACTAGTTGACACTCCATGCATCTAGCTAGATATTCTGCTACATATTTTTTCATTCCTGGCCAAAACAATTTATTTTTCAAAGCTGTTAGCATTTTCTGATATCCAGGATGTCCTGCATATGGTTGCTTATGATATTCATCTAGGATTTCTTTTTTCAAAGTTTCCACATAGGGGATGTACAATCTTTTTTTGTAGCAAATCGGCCTTTTTTGGTTTTGAGTATATTCAGCCATTTCTTTCTTTAGTATTTTCACTTGTAGACTCTCATAATTTGGATCTTGGTCTGCTACCTTTTTCACTAGTTCTTCTAAATCAAAACTAGCACTGCTTCCAATGCTGCTTATGTTTTGACAAGCATTTCTGCTCAGTGCATCAGCAATTTTGTTTTCTTTCCCCCTGATATGTTTTATTTCTATGTCAAATTCACTCAGAAAAGACAGCCATCTGGCTTGTCGAGCATTCAAATCAGTTTGCGAAAATAAGTATTTAAGACTAATATGATCAGTCATCAATGTAAATTTCTTTCCAAGAAGATAGTGTCGCCACATCTTCAAGGCATGGATTGCAGCAGCCAATTCCAAATCATATGCACTATAGTTTTGTTCATGTGTCTTAAGTTTCCTAGAATCATATGCAATAACACAATTTTCCTGCAACAGGACTCCTTCCAACCCCTCTCTATAGGCATCTGTACACACAGCAAATTTTTTATCAGGATTTGGAATCTTCAATATAGGGGTTGTAGTGAGTTTTAATTTCAATTTTTCAAAACTATTTTGGCATTTTGCAGTCCACTCAAATTTGATACCTTTTATTTGTAGTGAAGTTATGGGATAGGCTATTGCAGAAAATGTTTCCACAAATCTGCGATAATAACCTGCAATCCCCATAAATGATCTCACTGCTGAAACATCAGTTGGCACAGGCCATTCTCTAATAGCCTTTATCTTTTCAGGGCAACAGCCAACCCTTGTTCAGAAATAATATGTCCCAAGTATTGGATCTTATCCTTATAGAATTCACATTTACTGAACTTGGCATATAACAAGTTTTCTTTCAAATTTTTCAACACTATCCTCAAGTGCTCTTTGTGCTCCTCCTCACTTTTTGAATAAACTAAAATATCTCCTATGAACACTAGTACGAATTTATCCAAGTACTTGTTTAAAACACTGTTCATTAAGCACATAAAGGTGGCAGGGGCATTTGTCAAACCAAAAGGTAGGACTAAAAATTCGTAGTAACCATACCTGGTTCGAAAATATGTTTTACTAATGTCTTCCTCCTTAATTCTGAGTTGGTGATAACCTGTCCTTAGATCAATCTTAGAAAATACTGAAGCTCCCCTTACCTGATAAAAAAGATCATCAATTCGGGGCAAAGGGTACCTATTTTTAATTGTCAACTTATTAAACTGATGATAGTCAATGCAAATTCTAAAGGTTACATCCTTCTTTTTCACAAACAGCATCGGTGCTCCCCAAGGAGACACACTCGGTCTGATATACCCCTTATCTAGCAATTCTTGCAAGTGCATTTTCAGTTCCATGAGTTCAGGGGGACTCATTCGATAAGGGGCTTTGGAAACAGGTGCTGCTCTAGGCACCAAATCGATTGAAAATTCAATCTCTCTTTTGGGGGGAAGATGAGGAATCTCATCTGGAAAAAATTCCTTAAACTCGCTTACTACTGGCAGAATGTCCAACAGGTTTTCTTCTGGTTGATGTCCTAATTCTTTGACATGTACTACATATACTTGATATCCTTTCCTAGCTGTTCTTTTCAGTTGCAGCGCTGATATTTTTCTTATCGAGATGGGTTTTGGCTTTCCATTGAGAATAAAAGGTTTCCCTTCCTCATCTACGCAGTGCAGAGTTTTATCCCAACATTTCATCATAGCCTTTCTTTTTTCCAACCAGTCTGTTCCGATTAGTAATTCATATGAACCTAAAGGCAGAATATTTAAATTTACTTCTGTTTGAAAATCATTTAATTTAATTGTTGTTTAAGGTAACTTATGAGTTACTTTCCTCTTGGTGCCAGTGGCTAACTGGACCAACCAAGACTTCTGAAATTTTTCAATCTTGAGATTGCATTTTTCTACAACTTGTGGACTAATGTAACTCAAAGAAGCACTCGAATCAATTAAAACTGTAACAGATTGGTTAGCAATCTTACCTTCCATCTCAACCATGGTAGCTTGGTGTTCTGCTTGTCGATTCTCCAAGGCTGCACTGATAGTGGGTATATTTATTGCTATGTCATTTACTATGGTAGCTTCTCGATCCCTCACAATCATCTGAATGTTTCCATGGGGACAATCCCTCAACATATGAGGTTCTCCACAACCCCAACATTTCAAAGGCTCCCTCATTTTAACTGTTCCTTCCTTCTTATTATCTCCATCGAGTTGTTTGGAACCAACTTGGGACTGAGCAGTTTGACTTTCTTTTGGTTTTTTAAATTTTTTCCGCTGATGATCCCTACCAAAGTTCTTTAAGTAGACTGGTTTCTGTTTCTTTCCTTTGATTTAACCTTTTTTTACCCAGACTTTACCATGCTCACCCTTTCCTTTAAACTACTGGTAGCATAATCTAGCTTTCCTCACTGCTTCTTCCATAGTTTTTGGATTATCGAATTTGATCTTCTCCATGTACACAGCAGGAAAATAGTTCAAATACCTTTGCACCTTTGCCTTCTCTTCCCGAATGTAAGGGACATACCTTAACAGATTTGTAAACTTCGTGACAAACTCATCGATAGTGAGTTGTCCCAGTCTAATTTCATGGAATTCCTTTACTTTATCATCATAATAACGTTCGTTTAAATAGCAGTTTTTAAACTTGACTTGGAAATCTTCCCAAGTAACTGTTTTTTCATCAATGGCATGGACCATTTTCGTCTCCTCCCACCACAAGGTAGCCTTACCTTGTAGCTGGTAGATAGCTAATCTAGCCTTCATATTGCTTTCATATTCATAGACCTGGAAATACTTAATCATATTCAACAACCAGGCCTCAACATCTTCCTCCTTCTCCCCACCATAGGAGGGAGGTTTGATCTTTCGCAATTCCCCCTGTAATTCATTTTTCTGCTTATACTAGTGTCTAGTAGTGTCCTCTTCGTCAGAATCGTCAGAGAACTTTCCTTTCTTCCTCTTTCCAGAACCTTCACCTTCTTGGCTGTTCCGCAAAGTCAATTCTCTGATGAGCTTTTCCTGCTCCTCGCTGGCTAATGACAGTCTGTCATTCTGGCTTCTTAGCTCAGCCATCTCTCTTTGCAAACTGTGCAACATAGCAATCACCGGAGCGTTGGGATCTGGTGTATTATCTTCATCATGCAGATCAACATAAATTTCATCACCTTCAGCCATTTGAATTTTCTGTTTCAGCACCACTGTACACTAAACAACACATATCAGTAAAAAAAAAAAAAATTAACAAGAAATAATTTATACAGTGAGCACAACAACATCCCAGTTTTGTCTAACATGAGCTCTGATACCATTTGTAACGAACCTCATTTTCCACCAATTTTTTTTTTTCTATATTTACTAATCCATTAATTCCTGTTGCTAGAAATAGCGCATATATTCAGCCAGTTCACCCTTCATGTTGGCTATATCAGTACCATTTAATTTGTCTCAATAATAATTTTATTTGTATCCATAATGGTACCTAATGCCAATAGCGTTCGCTTAAGACTTGCTAGCTCTCTGAACTCTTCTTTTTAAATTTTTGACTTATCATTCTATTGAGATCATTAAAATATTGTTCTTTATGGGTTTTTGGTTTCATTTAAACCCTAGATTCGATTATGATATGTATTATAGCATTTCCATGGTTTATACATTCCTAGTCATAGGAATTTATAAACTTTGTTTGCACCCATGTTTATACATCGTGACTATGGTCACATTCCATTATATACTATGGGATTTTCAACCCATATTTTTCAACATGGCTATTATACTACCCTCACGATGGTTTGATTTTTCATCCCAATGTTAAATGCAACGTATGCTCTGTTCTCATGTGACATACATGACGTTCAAGTGATATATAGATATATTGTTCCGCGTCTTATGTCAATTTATTTAGAGTAGGTACTTTGTCTTTCTTGTATTAAGTTTTATTCTCATTGCAATTCGAGCCACATACCTGAGCATTTACGTTCTCTTCCTCTCGGATTTCCGAATCCAAATATATGGTATTTTATATGGGTTTAATGGTGAATCACTGAGCTTGTTTAATTGCTCCTATCTGCACTGGTACTTTTGGTAATAAACTTTGTACGTTCAAAGTTTAATGTGAAATGGCCTGGTTCACATCATTCAGTCGCTCCTTTATCTGTGTGTGGACTGACGGATGGTTGCCACCTGGACAGTGGGATGCGTCTAGGGTTTATGGCTCCAATTGTATAAAAAACACCATCTCCATTCAGGTTTATTTCTTTTCTCTCTATTCTCAGTGCGATTTTCTTATGGTCTCCTTCCCTGATGAGGCATAGGTATCCCCTCTGCACTATGGCGAGAGCTTGGTGCATGTTGACGCCTCCTCCCTCATTACCCCAGGTATGATATTAGTTTCGTAACTTGTTTAATATGGGAATTGAGTTTCCTGTGTCAAGATACTAAGTACTGTGGCTCGTATTGGTTTTTTTTTTTCCGTAAATGTTATGTAAGTCAACACGTCTGGATTTTGATGGCACAGTATAATGGTCCCAAAAAAATTTTCATGAGTCTCTGTGGTTTTAAATTGGAAGGATTTATAGAAATACCCAAACCGCCTGTGGTTATGGTATACAACCCACACGGCTTCGTTATATTGACTTTCATAAAAAAAAATTCCTGGGTGATAAATTATTTCTATGTTTCATCTCATACCAGGATTGATAGTCTTATTTGGCGTAATAAAATTTGTGTGTAATTTGGTTGACGTCGGGTGGCATGGGAAATTTCTCCCCCATACCACTCGTTCTTTATTCTAGGCTGCATACAATTCGATTTCTTCATGTATGCCACAGAGCTCTTGGCTCTCACAAATTTGTTTCATGCAAACTCTCATTTGTGTCCCCTACTATAGGTATACGATGTCGACATGTTTATATATATGATTTTTCCATAAATCTGAGGTTGTAGTGTGTTTTGTCCACAACACTCATTCAACACGACCAAATCATCCCTGGAATGATGAAGGGCTTCCTTCGTATCTGCGTTTGAATTGCGTCCTTCCTTGATTTATTTAGGTATCAATCTGGCAGACTATGGTGATTATTATTCTCAAAATTGTTATTTGAGTTGGCACACAGGGTTTACTAATTTTTCCTTTGTTGAAACTTTGTCAGGATTTCATTTCCCTCTGGTTCTCTCTCTCTCTCTCAAGTGAGGACGAATATTTAAATTCCCTTCTTCCATTAAATTCATTCATTAATCGTTGGTTTTCTATCGTATAATTACATTAGTTTTCATACCCCCAACCTCACAACAGTCTCTAACTCATGTTGTCGTCGTTTTTTGCACAGGTAACAAACATTATTGGAAATTTCCATGAAGTTACTTATCGATCTATTTCTTATGATGTTTAAGTGTTAATTCTCACCCTGCTCCTATTCCAAGTTGGTATTCACCGGTTATTCTTGAAAAGAAATGGAGGCGTTTCCACAAAACCTTTTAATTTCTATTTCCTAATTCAGTGTAAACTGTAAATTGAATCTCTTGAGATTCGAACATTTTAATATTTTTTTTATTTATATCTTGTCTTAACAGTCGAGGGTTTGAGTGTTTCTACTCAAGAAAATGACCCTATTTCATTATGTACTACTATTATTTTGTGGACTCAGATATTTTTATATGCTTCCTTTCCAGACATATATAAGTTATTACCTGAGAAATCTTTACCTTGTGTAAAGTCAACATTCTTTTTGCTTGCTATGCATAACACTACTTCAGTGAAATTCTTGTATCTGAAATCTCTATCTCAGCTAATGCGTACTCTGTATTCCCAGAATTTAGCTCACCACAATCTTAGAAATCTCAGTACAGTATGTATATATATTTTTTATAATGACCTCGATTACATATTCCATAGATTTTCCACTGCTCATACTATTTTAATTTATCATTTTCTGCTGATGTATAAATAGTTGGTTTTTCACTATTGATAATTCACTACTATATCAATAGTAAGAAGTTGTCAAATGGAGTAATATTTCATGCTCTACTCTATTCTACATGTACTCATCTGGTGATTAATTTATTTAGAAAGTAGAGAGATGGTAATGAAATAAAAGGAGGAAATTTCTTAATCACTCTTTATGGTATTATTAATTTCGTTGGTGTTGCTCCAACTTTCAGGTTGAATATATATAGTTCTGTGAACCTATATTGGTTATGGTTCGGCTCAGATTTGTTTTCTTTTGTTTTTTGTAGTAGCTTACCAGATACACAAGTATACTCTTCATAAGTTTTTATATCTATATATTGTTTGTACAGCACCTAATATTTACATTTCCTTCCAGTACACAAATAATCCTCTACTTTTAGATGTATGGCTCTTACCTAGTTAAATTAATAATTGCACAGAAGACAATTAAAGTTATAATCTTAATGGATTATGGGAGTAGTATAAATATCCAGATTTAAACCAGCAACAGGTTTAGAGCATCTGGATGATTTTCCCCACAATTTTTATTCCTACAACTCTACAGAATTGAGAGGATTAATTTCTTCTCAATAATTCTTTTAAATGTATGGAAGGTGAAATTCAAATTTAAAATAAACTAATATTCACAGTCATAGCTCATCCAACAAGGTAACCAGAAATTCAACCATACATAAACATTCTAAGCATACCACTTCTGTAATTTACCAATCCTCCCAATCTTAGAGTTCCTCTATCCCCAGAACTCACCCCCGAGTTGAGATCATCCTCCAGAACAGACCAACCTCCAATCTATTCTGGAATAGCTTATTTAAGCTTTTGCTCCCCAAATCCTGTTTCTAATTCTGCTTCCAGAATTATAGCATGATTTTGTTCCTGTTTGCCTAGGCTTCCCCTATTTAGGGACTTTTAAAGCTGCTTTTTGGTTTTCCCATCTTTTTACCTCTTCCCAACTACTTTCCACCTCATTGGGGAAAACTAGATTTTTCCTCAAAAATCTAATTTGGAAATGATTTCTTTTAAGGATTTTTTTGAAATATTTTTGGGGAAATATTAGCCTCTTTCCATACCTCATGGATTTGGCAAGTGATCTCATAATTCTCATTTGGTCAATATGCACAGAATTACTTTATTTATTTTTCATAATTAAATACTTAATTACATACACAAAATACTTATCCATTGGGGTCCACTCCCTTTCGGATTTAAAGTTCAAATGTCTAACTTGAAAGAAACATAAAACTAGGGGTGTTACAATCAAGCACAATACCATTTGATGACCCATGCATTGTTCCTTTAGAATCTGAGTTAGACTACTATGCCAATGAAATGTCTTTGAGTCCATACAAATTGGCATATGTAGTAGTTCAATCTCTTTCTGACCTTTCATCAACCGATACTGATTAAGCGAATGTGATCAGTGATGAGTCTTCTTATCTACTAGTTTTAACCACAACATATTTTTCTGATCTGTTTCAACACATATTTCCAAGTGATGAGAATATTCAAGAAATTTTTTCATTGGACGAATTACATTGGGATGATCTTCACCATCACTCCTTCCTTTTACCAAACCTTGATAGAGCTGAAAATGAAATTTCAACAATATTTTCGATCAAATATGTTGAGGAACCTCAAAATCAAATTTCAATCCTTCATTCGGATTCTGTGACGAATTTACGAAAGATTTTGGCAACAATTTCAATTGAAATATCAATTAAACCAAGAATAACTAAAAACATTCATATATATTCTTGATGCTCAATTGACAAAATTAACATTTTCAAAGCCATATTTTCGTAATTCCGCAACATCTTTGCGTGGTCTTACTAAGAAATGCCAGGAATTGATCCTAGAATTGTTGTAAAAAAAATTAAGACATGCCCATATGCTAAACCTATTAGACAAATACTACGTCCAATACATCCAAGAAAAGATGCTTCTATTAAAGTTGAGGTTGAAAAACTACTTTGCATAGGTTTCATTTATCCTATCCCATTCATGTATTGGGTATCCAACATAGTTCTGGTGACCCATAAATAGAGATCTATTAGAGTATGTGTCTATTATAAAGATATTAATAAACAATTTCCCAAAGAAAGTTATTCCACCCCTTATATTGACCAAATTGTTGATGATTGTGCTAGAAATGAAAAATTTTCATTCATGGATTGATTCCCTTGTTACAATCAAATAAAAATACCCCCTGTTGATTAGCCCAAAAAAATTCTTATCTTTCCATGGGGCACATTTTCATATTGTAAATTACCTTTTTGATTGAAAAACGTTGGTGCCACTTTTCAAAGGGCCATGTATTTTGCGTTTCATGACATCAAACATATTGTGCAACCCTACTTGGAAGACTTTCGTGCTTATTCTATGCACCCTCAAGATCATCCTACACATTTACATGCCATTGTTATGTGATCTAGGCACTACAATATTCATTTGAATTGCATAAAAATGTGTATTTTGTGTAAAATCAAGACGATTTCTTGGTTTAATTGTTTCTAAGGAAGGAAATTGTGTCGATCCTTTGAAGGGTGAGGCTATTGTCAATTTACCTCCTCCTTCTACTCTTCGCCAAATCAGAGTTTGCAAGGGAAATAAAACTTCTTACATCGTTTTATCCCTAACTATGCGGAGTTAACTAAATGTTTCACTTGGTTATTAAAACAGGATGTTCCTTTCATTTGGGACGAGCTTGCCGATAAAGCTTTCAATGCACTTAAGCATGTGTTGACCCATTCACTTTTGTTTCATCCATGTGATTATTACCGAGATTAATTTTTATATTTAGTTGTGTCTGATTCCACAATTGAAATGGTCTTAGTTCAAGAGGATGAATTCAAGAATGAACATGTGATTTATTACTTAAGTTAGAACCTTACATTGATTGAGATAAAATACATGCATGTGGAGAAATTGGCCTTAGTAGTTGTTCAAGTTGTCCAAATATTCTCTCACTACATACTGTTATGCAAAACAACCATGATATCCGACTGCAACCCTATGATGTACATTTTGATTAAAAAACTACTAGGGGAAAAATAATTGAAGTGGATAATTATCCCACAAGATTTCAATTTGGAATTTGAAAAATCCAAATCTAAGAAATCACTAGCCTTTGTTGAAATTATGTGTGACTTTCCCTAAATTAAATCTAAAACTATGGCAGAAGATCATATTTGCGGTGAATCTCTATTTATGATTTGTACTTTGGATCCTAGGTATGGAGATATCATTATATATCCTCAAACCCAAAAATTTTGGCCTGAAATTTAACACTCTAATTGACGTAGGATTTAATACTAGTCTCAATAATATAATATTGTTAGTGACACTCTTTACTGCCATGGTGCCAATTCTATCTTTCGATGTTGTTTAACTCATGAAGAAACGAAAAGAGTTTTAAATGAATTCCACTCTGGAGCATGTGGTGGTAATATGTCTAGGTTTTCCATAACCCAAAAGATATTGGTTGTTGGCTATTTCTGGTCTTCACACTTCAAAAATTGTATCCTTGCGGTTAGAAAATGTCACAATTGTCAAATGTTTGGTCGAAATATGTATGCACCTTCCGTTCCTTTTCATCCAATGATAGCTGCCAGTCTATTTGTAAAATGGGGCATTGATTTCGTTACATGTAACTTTCACTCGGATGGGGGGCATGGGTATATTATTCTCGCTGTAGATTATTTCACCAAATGGGTTGATGAGATGCCTATATTTAAGGCTGACAGTGAAAATGCAATTATTTTCATATTCAATTATGTGATTCATAGGTTAGGTGTCCCTCAAGCCATCTTTACAGATCATGGCAGCCACTTTCAAAACAATATGATGACTGAAATTTTTTCTCAGCTCGGCCTACGACATGATAATTAAAGATTTTATTACCCATAGGCCAATGGTCAAGTTCATTTTGTAAAAAAAAAATTAACCAATATGATTAAAGTATTGTAGGAAGTCATAAATCGAATTGGCACACCATGCTTTTTTTAGCATTGTGAGTGTAACGTCTCTCCTAATTTTTATTTTTTTTTCCTTTTATAATAGGGATCCATTTAATTTTTTTTTCACCGGTTGTAATTCTACTTACAGTAGGATTATATATATATTTTTTAGCCAATCCATCCAGTTCTACTGTGGGTAAATTTTCCCTCAGTAATTACTCTCTTACCTTGAGCTATCTTTTTTTTTCGACCAATACTCTCTTGGACATATTTAAATATATCATTATACTAACAAAGTTTTTTGTCCTCTACCACAACTATCTCAACTCTATATATATACTCTTTCCTTGCTATAATTATTATTTTATTATGGAAATTAACTCTTATCTTCCATAAATTTATAGTGTATAATGCACACTCCATCTTTGTTTTTAACAATGATAATTTATCTCCTACTAGTCGAATGTACCCATGCCTATAAGCTGGCATTTTAATAATTGATTTCACATATACCAATTTTATCTTTGGTAACGTCTTGCACAACACTATTGTCGCTTCCCCAGTCTATACGTTACCATGGAGGAAGGTAGTATTAATGTAAATGTTGTGGCTCAGACCTTTAACGTATTCCTATGGACGTAGGTCGACATTTTTTTCAATGGTTATATACCTACATATAACCTTACGTCGTTGTGAACATATGAAATTTTATAAAAGTTCGTTTTATATGTATATACAATGCCACTTCACCTTCGTGTTCGTATGGAACTTCTTGTGCTCATCACGACTTCAATTTGGCGTGATCAGTATTATAACAGCTCTCCTCATAGCCGATGTTTAAATACATCGAATCATGGTGCAAAGATATTTGGTTGTTTGCATTAAATTGATGTTTATATAATTTTGGGTTAAACAACCATAGCTGGCATACTCATACGTCTTGATGTATGGCTTCCGTAAGGAGGTTTTACTCCACTCGTACTGTGACGAGGCCAGTGCATTTTTGTGACAAGATTTATCGTTTTAAATGATGAGTTTTTTTATTGTTATTCTGTCGATTATCCACGTGATCACATTTGGTAAATTCAATGCATGAATCTACTCCATACGATATATGGCTGGCATTTATTTTATTATATCCCTACCCAAGACCAAGATCTCGATCCATGCCTTTGTTCTCAGATCATTATGCGTGGACGGTGGGATTTACTCCCAAATTAGGTTTTCAATTCACCATAAAAATTTCCCGCCCTCGTTCTATTCCTCTTTCCAGAGCGTTTGACTACCATTTTCTACCAGAGCTCAGCTTCTCAGCGATGGGGATTTCTGAGCACAATTATGGATTTTGTTGATTTTATTATGAACGTATTCCGGGATTTTCCTCAAGTTATACTAGAATGGTTCGATTTATGTTCTACATTGAACGTTGTATTGTGTATATCTATAATTTCCTTTCCACGATTTCGTTCTCTTCACAATTACCACTAACGTTACACATCGTAGACTTAAATCTTGTTTTTATTTGTATTGGTTTCACTGTGAAGTTCGACCACCAGTTACCTCATACATGGCTCATACGATTTATGCTTTCTTCCTGGTCAAGCTAGATGTCTCTCTTTAGCTTGAGTTCCACGCCCTAGATAAATTTCTATGATGGTATTCGGCCCTCCTTGCGTTTTCCTTTTCGCCAGAGTTTTCTCAGGTGATTTGAACAAAGTTTTGTCTATGTTTTGTTTCTATTTCGATGGACAGTCAGATTTTCTGGTGGTCTAACGTATCATTTGTTTCTACAGTGGAGTTTCACTCTTACGCTATAGAATAATGAGGTAACTATATCTTCATTCGGTTACTTAGAGCTTTGCTTCACTATTTGGTTTATTCTTTAAATCCCTCGTTTATCCCTATTCATTTATCTCGGTTGTTTTTGCAAGTGAGCTCCTGCTCTTTTGTGGCTTGGTTTTCTCACGAAACTCCCAAAATCGATCCGAGGAGTTCGTTGACACCATTTTTTTTCGTTGGTTACAGGTCGGTATTAGTGACTCATTGAATTTCTTAGATGAAATATTTCATCCTAGATCTATCATGAATTTCTAGAGGCCGATATCCTGAGAATTTGTTAGGAAGACTCATTCAATGTAATTTATAATATGGTGACTAGTGTTTGAGGAGATTCATTAATGGGAATCTCGACAACATATCATTTGCTTAACATTTCATCAGGGTTAAATTTTCTATTAATAATTTCCTCCCAAATCTGCCAATGTTATGCAGACTGTTTACATAATTATTTAGGAGTATTCTGTAACATTTTTTTTTATATCAGTAATAATCATTCTTCTAATGTTCTGCTATAAGAAATATCGTAATAAGTCCAGCTAATATTTGTTTAAAATTCATATTTATCTCTTCGTTCCATTAACTTCCAGAATAACATTCACCTGTGATTTTATGGATACTGAGTATTTTTATTGTGTATTCAACACCTATAATATAAGCCGCTGATATATCTCAGATATTGCTACATGGAAATAAGTTCTCTTTTAGTTCACTATTAGTTAATGAAGTGAAAGATGTGTAATATACTTAGTAATATCTTACTAAGGGTTTTGAATAGCAATTAGATTTCTGTCCACTTATTTGAAAGTTCAGTACCATCTAGCATAACTTGTTCATTTTTCTGTGTACTCTGATAATTACAATTTTCTCTAATGCGGCAGTGGCGAGAACTCCACAAGGGTTGATAATAAAAATCTTTTGTTTTCTTTTTTAAAAGAAATTATATGTATATCTTTTTCATGACCAGCATGCCATATGAGGCAGTAGGCTTATAATATTTATGCCACAGTACTTTAAATTCCTTATGGATAAATTTGTAGTTAAATAACCATACATCCGTACCTAGACTTTGAGTTAATTTGACTCTGTTGGTAGGCATGTATATACATATGCAGAGTATATATTTAACACTGCTATTTAATTAATGCATGTATACTGTAGTCAATTATGCTTTCACTTGTACAGTTGGTTTTTTTTCTTAATATATAACAATCTTATTTGGTTATATCACTTCCTACATGAAATAGGTTTAATATATGTCTGGTTTTAGTTATATCTATTGCATGTAATGGTATTCTAATTTCCTTTCCTATATGCAACAATTATTTTAGTAATACAGAAGCATATTAAAGTTAGGAAACTAAATCATCTTTGGGGAAAAATGTATCCTCAAATTTAGACCAACACTCGTTTAGAGATTCTGCTGGATTCTCCAGATAGATTTTATTCCTACAACTATAAAGAGCTGAGAGGATTAATTTCTTCTACACACTTCTATTAAATGTAGGGAAAAACGAATTCAAGATTTTACTCTACATAATATCTATAACCATTAATCATATTGCACAATAACAGATACTTTAACCATTCATCAGTTTTGGACATACCACTTCTGCAATTGACCAACCTCCCAACCTTAGAGTTCTTCTGTCCTCCAGAACTCACCCCTGAGCTGAGATCATCTCCTAGAACAGACCAACCCCAATATGTTTTGGAGTAGCTTATTTAAGCTTATTCTCCCCAAAGCCTGTTTCTAATTCTACGTCCAGAATTACAAGATGATTTTATTCTTGTTTGCCTAGGCTTCCCTTATTTAGGGATTTTTTAAAGCCGCTTTCTGCTTTTCCAGCTTTTTAGCTCTTCCCAAATACTCTCCACCTCATTGCGGAAATCTAGATTTTCCCTCAAAAATATAAATTAGAAATAAATTCTTTCAAGGATTTTTGAAATATTTTTGGGGAAAATCTTAGCCTCCTTGCATACCTCATGGATTTGGCAAGTGATCTCATAATTCTCATTTGGTAAATATTCACAGAATTATTTTATTTATTTTTCATAATTAAAAAATAATTACATCCACACAATCCTTATCCATTTGGGTCCACTCCCATTTGGATTTAAGTTAAATTGTCTAGCTTGAAGGAAAAACATAAAACTAGGGGTGTTACATATTCCCCTGCTAAAAACAAACACCATGCTCGGTGTTGACAACTAGCTAATAGAGTTCATTTTGACAATAGATATGGATATTTTTCCATCATCTCATCTTCTCTTTCCCATGTAGCTTCTTCAGCAGTAAAGTGATTCCAAAACACCTTTACTCTAGCTACTGTTCGGTTTCTCAATTCAATTTCTTCCCGCTTCAATATTTGAAGCGGCTCTGTAAGGAACTCCCCTTCTAGTTCCACATGTATCACATTCCAATCAACAATGTGAGAAGCATCATGTACATATATTTTTAATAATGAAACATGAAACACATCATGAACTTTAACATGGGGCGGTAGGGCCAGCTTATAGGCTACTCCTCCCACCCTTTCTAATACTTCAAAAGGCCCACAGTATCTAGGAGCCAATTTTGCACAACTTCCAGAATAAAGTGTGCTCTTTTTGGGTTTAATACGTAGGTACACATGATCACCCACTTTGAACTCTCGATGCAGCCTCTTTCTATCAGCATAGTTTTTCTGTCGATCTTGTGCTATCTTGATATTTCTTTGTATTTGTTTGACAATCGTTTCCATTTCTTGTAAAGCATCTGGCCCCAATACCAACTTATCTTTAGGTTGGCTCCAACTTAGAGGAGTATGGCACTTCCTTCCAGAGAGTGCTTTGAATGGACTCATTTTGATGGAGGATTGATAGATGTTGTTGTAGGAAAATTCAGCTAAATGCAAGTAGTCTTCCCATTTTTATGGCCTATCCATGACATACATTCTCATCATATCCTACAAAATCTGATTTGTTCTCTCGGTCTGACCATCTGTCTGAGGGTGATAGGAAGTACTAAAATTCAGTTTAGTGCCCATGCCCCCAAACAGACCTTTCCAAAAGGCTGTTGTGAACTTAGCATCTCTATCTGAAACAATCATCTTTGGGACCCCATGTAGCCTTACTATTTCTTTTCAGAACACATCTGCTACTTGGGCTGTCCCAAAAGTAGATTTTACAGGTATGAAGTGTGCAGTATTTGTTAAATTATCTACCACTACCATTACTAAGTCATGCTAGTACTTTGTTCTGGGTAACCCGGTTATGAAATCTATAGACACAATATCCCATTTTCATTCTGCAATTGGCAAGGGATTTAGAAGACCAGCTGGATGCTGATGTTCTACTTTAACTAGTTCACATTCCATGCATCTAGCTAAATATTCTGCCACATATTTTTTCATTCCTGGCCAAAAAAAATTCTTTTTCAACGCTGTTAGCATTTTCTGATATCCAGGATGCCCTGAATATGGCTGTTTATGATATTCATCCAGGATATCCTTTTTCAAGGACTCTACATTGGGGACATACAATCTGTTTTTATAGCAGATCAGTCCTTTCTAGTTTTGGGTGTACTAAACCATTTTCTTTTTCTACATTTTTAATTGCAGACTTTCATAATTTGGATCCTAATCAATTACCTTTTTAACTAATTCCTCTAAATCAAAACTAGCACTACTCCCAATGCTGCCTATGTTTTGGCAAGCATTTCTGCTTAGTGCATCAGCAATTTTGTTTTCTTTCCCTTTGATATGTTTTATCTCCATATCAAATTCACTCAGAAAAGACAGCCATCTGGCTTGTTGGGCATTCAAATCTGTTTGAGAAAAGAAATATTTGAGACTAATATGATCTGTCATCAATGTAAGTTTTTTTCCAAGAAGATAGTGTTGCCACATCTTCAAGGCATGAATTACAACAACCAATCCCATATCATATACACTATAGTTTTGTTCATGCTTCTTAAGTTTCCTAGACTCATATGAAATAACAGAATTTTCCTACAACGGAACTCCTCCCAACGGAACTCCTCCCAGTAGCGACCATACCCAGTTCGAAAAGCTGTTTTGCTAATATCTTCCTCTCCCCACCCCCGAGTCAGACACCCGGCCCTCGCATCAATCTGAAAAAAATATACACTATTTCTCTTACTCATCAAAATATCAACGTGTTCCTAGGCAAAGGGGTATCTATTTTTAATTTTCAACTTATTCACCGACGATAGTCAATGCACATTCTAAAGGTTCCATCCTTATTTTGAAAACAACACCGGTGCTTCCCAAGGAGACACACTACTGATATAACCTTATCCGTTAAATTTTAACTACTGGCCCATGAGTCTTGGGCTCGTCTGATAAGGGGCTATGGAAACAGGTGTTTCTCTAGGCACCAAACCGATTGAGAAGTCAATCTCTCTTTTGGGGGGAAGATGAGGAATCTCATCTGGAAAAACTTCCTTAAACCCTCTTACTACTGGAAGAATGTCCAGCATGTTTTCTTCAGGTTGTTGTCCTAACTCTTTGACATGTACAGCATATACTTGATATCCTTTCCTAGCTGTTCTTTTTAATTGCAAAGCTAATATTTGTCTTACATATATTGGTTTTGGTTTTCATTTGAGGATAAAAGGTTTCCCTTCCTCATCTATGCAATGCAGATTTTTATCCCAACAATTCGTCATAGCCTTTCTCTTTTCCAACCAGTCCATTCCAATCAAATGTTTAAGTTTACTTCTGTCTGAAAATCATTTAATTTAATTGTTGTTTGAGGTAACTTACGAGTTACTTTTCACTTGGTTCTAGTGGCTAGCTGGACCAACCAAGAGTGCTGAAATTTTTTAGCTTTGAGATTGCATTTCTCTACAATTTGTGGATTAACGTAACTCAAAGAAGCACCTGGATCAATTAAAACTGTAATAGATTGGTCAGCAATCTTACCTTCCATCTCAACCATGGGAGCTTGGTGTTCTTCTTGTCAATTCTCCAAGGTTGCATTTATAGTGGGTATATTTCTTGCTATATCATTCACTTTGGTAGCTTCTCGATCCCTCATAATCATCTGAATATTTCAGTGTGGACAATACCTCAACAGATGAGGTTCTCCACAACCCCAACATTTCAACGGTTCTCACATTTTGACTGCTCCCTCCTTCTTATTATCTCCCTCTAATTGTTTTGAACCCACTTGGGATTGAGCAATTTGACTTTCCTTGGGTTTGTTAAATTTCTTCCATTGATGGTCCCTGCCAAAGTTCTTCAAGTAAGCTGGTTTTTGTTTCTTCCCTTTGAATTCACTCTTATTTACCTAGATTTTCCATGTTCACCTTGCCTTTAAACTGCTGATAACATAGTCTAGCTTTCCTCACCGCTTCATCCATAGTTTTTGGATTATCAAACTCTATTTTCTCCTTGTACATAGCAGGCAAATAGTTCAAAAACCTTTGCACCTTTGCCTTCTCTTCAAGAATATAAGGAACATACCTTAGAATATTTGTAAACTTGGTGACAAACTCATCTATGGTGAATTGTCCCAATCTGATTTCATGGAACTCTTTTTCTTTTTCATCATAATATCGTTCATTTAAATAGCGATTTTAAAAATTGACTTGGAAATATTCCCAAGTCACTATCTTTTCATCAATGGCATGGACCATTTTCATCTCCTCCTACCACAAGGTAGCTTTACCCTGTAAATGGTACACAACCAATCTGGCTTTCAGATTGCTCTCATATTCATAGACCTGGAAATACTTAATCATATTCAAGAACCATGCCTCAGCATCTTCCTCCTTCTCTCCATCATAGGAGGGAGGTTCAATCTTTCGAAATCCCCCCTGTAACTCCTTTCTCTATTTAAACTGATGTCTAGTAGTGTCATGTTCCTCAAAATCATCTGAGAAATTTCCTTGATTTCTCTTTCCGGAACCTTCGCCTTCTTGGCTGTTTCGCGAAGTCAGTTCTCTTATGAGCTTTTCCTGCTCCTCACTGGCTAATGACAGCCTGTCATTATAGCTTCTTAACTCAGCTATTTCCCATTGCAACCCATGCAACATAGCCATCAAAGGAGCGTTGGGATCTAGCGTGTTATCTTCATCACGCAGATCAACATAAATTTCATCTCCTTTAGCCATTGAATTTCTAGTTCCAGCACCACTGTACACTAAAAAAAACAACATCAGAGAAAAAAAAAAAAAAACATAATAATAATTTATTTTTTCCAACAAGAAATAATTTACACAGTGGGCACAACAACAGCCCAGTTTTCAAACATGGGCTCTGATACCATTTGTAACATCTCTCCTACAATTTTTTTTTCCTTTTATAATCGGCATCCATTTAAATTTTCTTTCACCTGTTGTAATTCTACTTGCAGTAGGATTATATATCTTTTTTTTAACCAATACATCCAGTTCTACTGTGGGTAAATTTTCCCTCCGTAATTACTCTCTTACCTTGAGCTATCTTTTTTTTTCGACCAATACTCTCTTGGACATATTTAAATATATCATTATACTAACAAAGGTTTGTGTCCTCTACCACAACTATCTCAACTCTATATATATACTCTTTCCTTGCTATAATTATTATTTTATTATGGACATTGACTCTTATCTTCCATAAATTTATAGTGTTTAATGCACACTCCATATTTGTTTTTAACAATGATAATTTATCCCCTACTAGTCGAATGTACCCATGCCTATAAGGTGGCATTTTAATAATTGATTTCACATATACCAATTTTATCTTTGGTAAGGTCTCGCACAACACTACTGTCGCCTCCCCAGTCTATACGTTACCATGGAGGAAGGTATTATTAATGTAAATTTTGTGGCTCAGACCCTTAACGTCTTCCTATGGATGTAGGTCGACATTTTTTTTCAATGGTTATATACCTACATATAACCTTACGTCATTGTGAGCATATGAAATTTTATAAAAGTTCATTTTATATGTATATACAACGCCACTTCACCTTCGTGTTCATATGGAAATTCTTGTGCTCATCACGACTTGACTTTGGCGTGATCAGTATTATAACGGCTCTCCTCATAGCCGACGTTTAAATACATCGAATCATGGTGTAGAGATATTTGGCTATTTGCATTAAACTGAGGTTTATATAATTTTGGGTTAAACAACCATAGCTGGCATACTCATACGTCTTGATGTATGGCTTCCATAAGGAGGTTTTACTCTACTCTTACTGTGACGAGGCCGGCACATTTATGTGACAAGTGTTATCGTTTTAAACAATGAGTTTGTTTATTTTTATTCTGTCGATTATCCATGTGATCACATCTGGTAAATTCAATGCATGAATCTACTCCGTGCGATATACGACTGACATTTATTTTATTATATCCCTACCCGAGACCGAGATCTCGATCCATGCCTTTGTTCTCAGATCATTACGCGTGGACGGTGGGATTTACTCCCGGATTAGGTTTTCAATTCACCATAAAAATTGCCCGCCCTCGTTCTATTCCTCTTTCCACAGCGTTTGACTACCATTTGCTACCAGAGCTCGGCTTCTCAACGATGGGGTTTTCTTAGCACAGGTATGGATTTTGCTGATTTTATTATGAACGTATTCCGGGATTTTTCTCAAGTTATACCAGAATGTTTGGATTTATGTTCTACATTGAATGTTGTAATTTGTATATCTATAATTTCCTTTCCACAATTTCCTTATGTTCACAATTACCACTAACGTTACACATCGTAGACTTAAATCTTGTTTTTATTTGTATTGGTTTCACTGTGAAGTTCGACCACCAGTTACCTCATACATGGCTCATACGATTTATGCTTTCTTCCTGGTCAAGCTAGGCGTCTCTCTTCAGCTTGAGTTCCATGCCCTAGATAAATTCAATGATGGTATTCGGCCCTCCTTGCATTTGCCTTTTCACCAGAGTTTTCTGAGGTGAATTGAACAAAGTGTTTTTCTATTTTTTGTTTCTGTTTCGACTGGCAGTCAGCTATTATGGTGGTCTGATGTATCATTTGTTTCTGAAGTGGCATTTCACTCTTACGCTATAGAATAATGAGGTAACTATATCTTCGTTCGATTACTCATAGCTTTGCTTCACTATTTGGTTTATTCTATGAATCCATCATTTATCCCTATTCATTTATCTCGGTTGTTTTCACAGGTAAGCTCCTGCTCTTTGGTGGCTTGGTTTTCTCGCGAAACTCCTAACAGTGATCCCAGGAGTTCGTTGACACCATTTTTTTTCATTGGTTACAAGTCGGTATTAGTGACTCGTTGAATTTCTTAGATGAAATATTTCATCCTAGATCTGTCATGAATTTTTAGAGGGCGATACCCTAATAATTTGTCAGGAAGACTCATTCAATGTAATTTATAATATGGTGACTAATGTTCAAGGAGATTCATTAGTGGGAATCTCGGCAACATATCATTTGCTTAACATTTCGCCAGGGTTAAATTTTCTATTAATAATTGCCTCCCAAATCTGCCAATGTTATGCGGACTATTTACATAATTATTCAAGAGTATTCTGGATTTTTTTTATATCAGTAATAATCATTCTTCTAATGTTCTGCTATAAGAAATATCGTAATAAGTCCGGCTAATATTTGTTTAAAATTCATATTTATCTCTTCGTTCCATTAACTTCCATAATAACATTCACCTGTGATTTTATGGATACTGATTATTTTTATTGTGTATTCAACACCTATAATATAAGCCGCTGATATATCTCGGATATTGCTACATGGAACTAAGTTCTCTTTTAGTTCACTATTAGTTAATGAAGTGAAAGATGTGTAATATACTTAGTAATATCTTACTAGGGGTTTTGAATAGCAATTAAATTTGTGTCCACTTATTTGAATGTTCTGTACCATCTAGCATAACTTGTTCATTTTTCTTTGTACTCTGATAATTACAATTTTCTCTAATGCTGCAGTGGCGAGAACTCCAAAAGGGTTGATAATAAATTTTTTTTGTTTTCTTTTTGAACAAAAATTATATATATATATCTTTTTCATGACCAACATGCCATATGAGGCAGCAGGCTTATAATATTTATGCCACAGTACTTTAAATTCCTTATGGATAAATTTGTAGTTAAATAACCATACATCCGTACCTAGACTTTGAGTTAATTTGACTCTGTTGATAGGCATGTATATACATATGCAAAGTATATATTTAATACTTCTATTTAATTAATGCCTGTATATTGTAGTCAATTATGCTTTCACTTGTACAATTGGTTTTTTTTTTATATATAACAATATTATTTGGTTATATCACTTCCTACATGAAATAGGTTTAATATATGTCTGGTTTTAGTTATATCTATTGCATGTAAGGGTATTCTTCTTTCCTTTCCTATATGCAACAGTTATTTTAGTAATACAGAAGCAGATTAAAGTTAGGAAACTAAATCATATTTGGGGAAAAATGTATCCTCAGATTTAGACCAACACTGGTTTAGAGACTCTGCTGGATTCTCCCCCATTGATTTTATTCCTACAACTAAACAGAGCTGAGAGGATTAATTTCTTCTACACACTTCTGTTAAATGTAAGGAAAAACAAATTGAAGATTTTACTCTACATAATATCTATAACCATTAATCATATTGCACAATAGCAAATACTTTAACCATTCATCAGTTTTGGACATACTACTTCTGCAATTGACCAACCTCCCAACCTTAGAGTTATTTTGTCCTCCAGAACTCACCCCTGAGCTGAGATCATCTCCTAGAATAGACCAACCCCAATTTTTTCTGGAGTAGCTTATTTAATCTTATGCTCCCTAAAGCCTGTTTCTAATTCTGTGTCCAGAATTACAGGATGGTCTTATTCTTGTTTGCCTAGGCTTCCCTTATTTAGGGATTTTTTAAAGCTGCTTCCTGCTTTTCCAGCTTTTTACCTCTTCCCAACTACTCTCCACATCATTGGGGAAATCTAGATTTTTCCTCAAAAATCTAAATTAGAAATAAATTCTTTAAAGGATTTTTGAAAGATTTTTGGGGAAAATCTTAGCCTCTTTCCATACCTCATGGATTTGGCAAGTGATCTCATAATTCTCATTTGGTCAATATTCACAGAATTATTTTATTTATTTTTCATAATTAAAAATTAATTACATCCACACAATCCTTATCCATTGGGGTCCACTCCCCTTTGGATTTAAGTTCAATTGTCTAGCTTAAAGGAAAAACATAAAACTAGGGGTGTTACAGTGAGCATACCATACCTCCACAAAAGCATCTATAGGGTTTACTCCTTTTACACTGATTTACAGTTTGGAAGATTTTTTCCCCGTTGAATGTGAAATTATGTCACTAAAAATAACCATTGAGTTATTACC
The DNA here is from genome assembly GCA_034641835.2 of Pinus albicaulis. NCBI lineage: Eukaryota > Viridiplantae > Streptophyta > Pinopsida > Pinales > Pinaceae > Pinus > Pinus albicaulis. Next base: position 596,593,915 of record CM076583.1, read on the forward strand.
AGCTACCTCTTAAGAGGAAGTGTGATTCTTATACTTAGCACAATTAGATGAGACTCGCCATATTGTTGCATTAGCTGTCGAAGCTCATAAAAAATGTTTTAAGACACAATATGATTAGAGAATTAACCCTCGTATCTATTTAAAAGGTTATATAGTCTTAGTATACAATCAAACTCATGATAAGCTAGGTGTTGGTAAATTTGAACCAGTGTGGCATGGCCCTTACATTGTTAAGCGTGTGCTTGCAAAAGAGGCCTATGAATTAGTTGATTATGATGGTGTCTCTTTCGATAACCCCATAAATGGTCTTTATCTGAAGATATATTATGCATGATATACCTTGTGGAGATTTTCATTTTACATTAGTTACATTTTGAGGAAAAGTGTGCCTTGGATTAGTTGTTTCGCTTTGCGAGTTTCTACTAATTTTTCTTCTTATCTTGTTTACTCTTGATATTGCAGATGTCGACATTACTTCCAAATTACATTGCATTTTCTGAAAGTTCCTGTTGTAGTACATAGAACCTATATTCTACTTCTTGGGTTATATATTCACCCACTTATGAGTTAGTTTCTATTCATGGGGTTTTCCTCGCTCAAACAATGAATAATGTTGCAAATTATAGCACAGTCATTGACCTATTATCTCATGCCATTGCATTCAGCATTGAATGTTTGATTGTTGGTTTAGATTTTCAACTCATTGTATTAGATTTAAATGGTTTTTATGCAATCATAAATCCATTATTATAAAGAATTTTTTAAGCGTCCGTCTCTTGGAAAGACAATTTGATTATGTTTAATATCAACACATTTCGAGAAATTGGAACTCGTTAGTTGATGCATTGTCTAATAAACTTTTAAATATAAATTTGAAACATTGAACGTGAATCATACCAATATTCAATCCATATTGAACAAGATAGTTAGAGACTAAAAGTAGTAATCATCATTAGGTCAAAATAGGTTTTTATCATAGTTTGTCAAAAAACATAAATAATATGTGACCATAGCTCTCAGACACATTATGATATAAATATATTGATACAAAAAATTATGATTTCTAAAAGGACCATCAACTATCCATGATGATGATCATGATAGTAGAGTATAACACGCGCCAGTCAGTGCAGGTATCGTCTGAATGGACCAAGAACCCCAGTCACATGCCTCTAGTATCAGAGAGAAAAATCATTTCTCCTAGTCTTTGGGATATATATGGTCAACCTCTCAAGATTATGTTCAAACTCTGTGAGGACCTCAACTGCATCAGTCTATGGTGGAACTGCTACTATAGGTTGTGCCCCTTGTCTATCAAATCGAAGAAGCATTTCTGGTCATACTTGGCCTACATCTGTGTTAGAATTTTTTTTATTATCAGTATTGGATGATAAAAAATCAAATGAAAATTATAAAACATATGAACTCATATTGAGGATTCTTACCTAACTCATCTCACTATGCTCCAGGTGGGAGTCTTGTATGAAGTTCACCCCTAAAATCCACCACTGTATAGGGGAAGTCCCAGATCATGAAAATCTAGCTTCTCATCCATATTAAAAACTAAGGTGTATATCGGACATTAGGACTGCCATCACCGCCATGGAGAGCCATCTACGAAAACCATCGCAACATGCAAGGATCTCTCGGTCCCGTACGATCCACTAACTAATGTTGTGGTATGAGGAGTGGAATCCTCTCTAAAATAAAATTTATAAGAATGGCACCATAGAAAAAAAATGTCAGCTTGCCATTATTTTCTCGAGTGAGTTTTCCTTTCATATTGACAACTACTCCTTTGCACCAGTTGAATATTATTCCCTCCAAACACTAAATACTTTTTTTCATTTGTGCTTTAGGAGCCACATGAGGAGTCGCACTACCACATAATATAGTAAATGTGAAATAAATAACCTTAAGACCAATTTGTTCCATAGTTTTTATATCAATTCGACAATATTTCAATTGTGAATCCTCGTTGCAATATTGCACCATATAGGAAGCAGTGGGTCTCCCTCATGGTCGTCTGCTAAACATAGAAATGTCTCATCTCCTACGGGGCGACCCGATGAGGAAATAAATATCATGTGCATCAATGATGAGCCTATGATCTCTAATCATAAAACATTGTTCCTAGATATCCAAGACATTTACCAACTAGGTCACCAGCTCAACTTGGGCTTTCATTCCCTACATAGACCAAAATTTGCATAGTCCACAGGTCTTTAAAGCTCTAAGCATTGATGGGCTATTAATTTCCACATTATCATGTGTTTCATGCTCGCGTTCTCTCCACTTAAGCAATGTTGTTTCAATTTGGATGCAAATAATCATTAAAAAGCTTTAGAAAACTTTTGGAAGAACTTAGAGAAACTTTTATAGAAAGAAAACCATTTTTGAAAAAACCCATGGTGTAGTGCATTTTTGCTCACATTTTGTATATAAAAAATGTGGCAGAACGAAAATTTTTTGTGTTAAAAATTATTGCGGTGTGCAGTCCCGATAAGGAAAACCTACACACCCTCGAGGGAAATTTCTAGAAACATATTTTCTCCAAAAAAATAATCTCAAAGCCTAAAATGAAAAAGAAATATATAGAATTAAATACAATGCAGTGATTAAATGCGTGGAATTGATGGTTCATGAAATGTTCTACCGGTTCGCCCGATATAAGCTTCACAAGTTCTATGCTAAAAGCCTTTTTTTACTGCTCTTGAGAACAAAGGGTGAAAACGACTTGTTCTTTCAAATTTTGATAGGTTTCTATGAATAAAATAAAATTATTTTATTTATTTCTACCTTTAGAGGTTTAAATTTTCAATATTTATACCATAATTCAGAACAAATTATTGTAATTTTCGAGTTTTTTGTGCAAAGAATAGGTTTTGTTAAAAAAAGATCATTTTTACGATAGAGTAAAATTTTATCATTTTTTCAGACTCTCGAAAAACATGAAAAAGTAAAACCATGGAGTTCTCTTTAATCCCTTTTTAGACTCTCTAAACATGAAAATATTGTTGAGCACTTGACTATTCTAACTCGTTAAAATAAATGAACAGTCATCTACTCATTATAAGTTTACCCCTTTTCTAGACTGAACTAGACTAATTACAAAAAAGGTATACGTTGACTAAGCATGGTCAATAGAGTTCTCTCCTACATTTTTTTATCCTTTTTCGGCACTGAGAGACTAAATTTACGAAAAAAAACACAATGGAGTTTAATTTTTTTTTTCTCTGACCCCCTAAAACTAAAGAACACCGAGTTAATCCTGTGCTAGACTCATTCAAATTAAACATTACAGGACCTCTAGATCACAACAGGACCAAACCACTCCTTCCTAGGGTTTGTTAAAATTAATAATATGGACTCATGTGAAGGATGAGCTTACACAATAAGAAAATTTTATCCTCCTCAAGCTTGGAAAAAATAAAAAGGTACTTGCTAGTAGTTGTGGGGGGGAATTTGAGAAAAAGAATCGATCTTTTATACTTGTTTTAGCAGAAGCATGTCACTCTTGAACATGAAACTTTGTCACAATCATATCTGGGTTGGGTAATCCTTTTTTATTATAGCTAATCAAACCTCATTCAAATTCTTTAGTTGGTTTTGGGTATTATATCTAACTCAAGTGTTGCGAAGTCATTTACAGTGTCATTATGTGTTCAAGAGAAAGCTTAACTTCAATCCATTTTTCATTGTAAATATTTGTCTCCATTCTCATTGACCATCCTTGAGTTAACCCTTGCAAAATATTTCTTTAAAACTTGACATAACGGTTTTGTGTTGTAGGCCCTCCCATGACAGATCAATTTCTATCGACTTCAACTCATTATCTAGGAAGTTGATCTAGAAATCTTATGAGTACCTTGAAATCTTCATGCCTTAATGGCAGGTTTCTCACCTTTGAAAACAAGATTTCTTTATTGGCCTTCGTTTGAATGACTCTATGATTTTTCGACAGCAAATAATTCATTCAAATTTTGTGGATAGTACTAAGGTACTTTTAGAGCCATTGTTATTATTTTTGGTTTCTCTCGCTCTTGCTAACAACTTTCATCATTTAATGGTAATAAAGTGGTTTTTACCATGTTTTACTTGAAAAGAATCAATTACATGGTTAGATGTGTACTAGTTTGAAAAATGAAAATCAAGACCCTGGATCTATTTTCAACCATGCAAGTTGTGAGGAGTTATGTATTTATGTCTCAATAGAATAATTCTGATCCAGGTGGATATTGGTGGCCACCTACCTATTCCACTTGGGGCCCCACCATTGCCTCTTTCAGTTTTTTAGTTTCGGCACAACTTACTATTTTTAGCCGTTTTTCGGGTCCTAAACTTCCGAAGCCATTTTGAGGCCCTAAACGACCTTTTTTGGGCATCGTGCCTCCAGCGAATATCATGCCATCTCGGTCATTCCATCTCGGAATGGATATTCATGGAGAAAGTTGTAGTCCTCGGATAGATCTTTCAAATGATGTACCATGTGCGTCAAATGGAGATAGTATGCCAAAGTTACGTCCCTGGGAAGTTAAAACACCAATTTACCTAAACGGGGCCCATAGTTTTGGCGCTTCATCTCCTAGGGTTAGGTTTTTGGATGTTTAGAGTTCTACATTGTTTCTTAATAATAAATAGGCCCTCGAGCCTCATTGTAACTCAGTTCAGAGACCTGTAGCCGCCACATCTCTTCTCAGAGATAGCTACCAGCGCCCTAGCTAGTTTTATTTCCATTCTGTCTGTAAGCAAATTTCAGTTCTTCGGTATTAATGAAATGAAGTGTTGTTTCCACTGCATATTTTTATTTATGGTTATATTTTTATTCTGTTGCGTTCCTACATAAATCTCGATTAGTGGTATTAGAGTGGGTTTCTTTTTCTCGATCCTTCTTTGCATGTCCCCAACGAGGTCGAGGTATAAGGAGCTAGGGCTTGATCTGGTGGAACCTTTGCAAGATCAGCCTAGCAAACCTCGACGGAAGCCCATGGGGGATGAAAAGAGATATGACGGAGCAGGAGATCCTATCAAAATATTGCTTGAGGAGGCCCTAAAAAAAAAAAGGAACGCGATGATGGATAACTTTGCTTAGATCCTTCAACAGCTACCCACTGGCGGCGCATCTGCATCCAGCAGCCACTCTGGAGGCGTGACTCCTTTTAAGGTACAAGTAAGTTTTGACATTCCCATATTTGAGGGTCAAATAGATGCAGACGCTGTAGATAGATGGTTGAATCTATTAGAAGGATATTTCTCTATTCATGACTTTTCAGACCGGGAGAAGATTATTTTTGCACTCCTCAAAGCTACCCCCCATGTTAAGGACTGGTGGGAAACCTACTGTGAGAACAAGGACCAGATAGCACCCTCTCTATTCTCAGTCGTACCAACTTGGAATTCTTTCCGAGATGTCGTCAAGGAACAATACTATCCTGTGGGGAGCTATGAGGACAAGTACATACAATGGACCACGCTGCGACAACAAAGGGATCAATATGTGCATGAGCTGACGAATATGTTCCATACCTTGCGCACAAAGTTGGGTATCAAAGATTCAGAGAAACATCTGGTGCTAAAGTATCGCAGCTGTCTGCATAGATACATTCAGGAGGAAATGGAGTTCCTCGAAATCTCCTCGCTTGGTACGACATACCAGTATGTTGCCAATATTGAGCAGAAATTCAAATAGAAGAAGTGAGACTTTGGATCTCCGAATCAAAAGCAAGGGAAAGGTGCTTCCAAACTGCAGAACAAAGGATAGAGCCAAAGCATGGCGGCTAAATACAACCCATCAAAGTCACAAAAAAAGAACAACACCGCAAAGCCAAAGAAGGACACGGGAAAGTGGTGTGAGTTCCATAAGAGCTCCACTCACAACACAAGTGAGTGTCGGGCCAAGAAGTCGCTAGTGGCCGAGATGAGGGCTTCTGAGTTAGATGCATGCTCTGACTCTGAATCAGAACCAAAAAAGGGGAATGATAAAGGGAAACATATTATTAATACGGAGCCCAACGCCACTATTGCCACTACAAATATCTAGAAGGAGGAACTGGAAGATCCGGAGGAGGAGGAACGTCTCTTCCACTCCTAGATGTGGGTAAAGGGCTCCCCTGTATAGTTCATTGTCGATAATGGGAGCCAAAAGAACCTCAATTCAGTAGATTCTGTGAAGTGGTTGGGCTTTCCAACCATAGCTCACCCACATCCATACACCATTGGGTGGCTTCACCAAGGACGAGATCTCCGCGTCAGCCAGCAGTGCCGCCTTCCCTATAGCATCAAGCCCTTCACGGATGAGGTATTATGTGACGTTGCTCCTATTGATGTTTCTGATGTATTATTAGGACAACCATACTTGTGGAAGCGTCATGCTATGTATGAGTCTCGACCTCATGCTGTTATTATTACTTTGGGAAATAAGTTGTACAGGATACCAGAGGTACCACCTCCTATGACTATCTCTTTGGTTACTGCAAAACAATGTAGTAAGCTCATTTCCCAAACCAGGAAATTCGTTTTCCTGATGATCCGCCCCCAGGGCAAGAAGAAGACTGTGGCCACGACCTCCAGACAGGGCTCCTCTGCACAACAGCAACAAATGGATAAGGTTGTGGAGGAGTACGGGGACATATTCACCTCACCCACAGGGGTTCCTCTGCACTGTCAGGTCAAGCACCCGATTGATCTGACCCCCGGTGCGCCGCTACCTAATGGACCGATCTATCGGCACTCTGTTATGGAGAATGATGAAATCAAGAGGCAGATTCAGGAGCTGTTGCAGAAAGGTCACATCAGACCAAGTTCATCGCCCTGTGGGAGCCCGATCGTGTTGGTACAGAAGAAGGATGGGACGTGGAGACTCTATATTGACTATCGGGCGCTGAACAAGATCACTGTCCAGAATAGGTACCCAATCCCACGGATTGATGACCTTATGGACCAACTCAAAGGTGCAAAATATTTCAGCAAGATCGACCTGAAGTCTGGGTATCACCAGGTACCAATTGAACCCTCCGATGTGTGGAAGACTGCCTTCAAAGCCAAGGAAGGCCTTTTCGAATGGTTGGTCATGCCTTTCGGGTTGATGAATGCTCCCGCAACCTTCATGAGGATGATGGACGACATCTTGCAGCCATTCACCAACTCATTTGTAGTGGTGTACTTGGATGACATTCTGATCTTCAGCCAGACTTAGGAAGAGCACCTTCACCACATCCGACAAGTCCTCCAAACACTGCGGCAACACAAGTTGTGTGCCAATTTGGAGAAGTGCACAATTGGCATGACCCAGGTTCAATATCTAGGATACATTATTGATGAAAGGGTGGTGCATGTGGATCCAGCCAAGATCCAAGTCATTCGAGATTGGCCAGCCCCAACCACTATAACAGAGCTTCGCAGCTTTCTGGGTCCTGCTAATTTCTACCATAGATTCGTGTTGGGATTCTCTCATGTCACTTGGCCCTTGAGTCAAGTCACCAAGGGAGGAGCGAGAGAAAACTTCTTTTGGTCGGAACCTCAACAGAAGGCATTCATAGAATTGAAAAATCGCCTCTGTTCTGCCCCAGTGCTCACATTACCAGACTTGAAACAACCATTTGAGATCGAGACAGATGCCTCTGACTATGCTATTGGGGCAGTTATTACTCAACAGGGACATCCAGTGGCATATCACAGTGAGACATTGTCTGACACAGTTCGCAAGTATCCCACTTATGACAAAGAAATGTATTCCATTGTGCAAGCTTGTCGACAATGGAAGCATTACATTTTGGGAAAGGAAACAATCATCCACACAGACCACCGGCCCCTGCAGTTCATACAGACACAAGGGAAGTTGCAGAATGATCGCCATCAGAAGTGGTCCACATATCTACAACAGTTTCATTTGAATATCAAGTACAAGAAGGGTAGCACCAATAATGTTGCAGACTGCCTCAGCCGACCACCGATCGTGGCGCTCACCACTATGATCAACTCATGTGGGCATGAGACTTATGATTGGCTGCTTCTCTATGAGAGTTACCCAGAATTCGGCCACACTTACAAGGCACTCTTGGGGGGTACGCAAGTTCCAAATTTTCACCTCCAAGATGCACTATTATGTCACCTGGGACACCTTTTTGTTCCTTCAAGTGAGCATGCCAAGATGATATGGGAAGCACACTACAGTCGAGTCGCTGGGCATTTCGGGGTCGAGAAAATAGTAGCAATCCTGCAAAAGTATTTCTATTGGCCGAACCTTCGAAAGGATGTCGAGAAGCACATTAGATCCTGCAATGCTTGTGCCATTTCCAAACCGACCATCAAGTAGCAAGGCCTATATACTCCGCTACCTACCCCTAGTCGACCTTGGGAATCCATCTCCATGGATTACATGTCGGGCCTACCTTCTACTAAGTAGGGAAATGACTGTGTTTTCGTGTTCGTCGAAAGATTCTTGAAGATGGCCATCATGGCGGCCTGCAAGAAGAATATCACAGTAGAAGCCACCACTAAACTCTTCTTTGAACAAGTTTGGGTGCACTTTGGGATCCCACAGTCTATCATATCAGATTGGGATAGCAGGTTCCTCAGCACATTTTGGTCCAGCCTCTGGTCAATGTTGGATATCAATCTCACCAAGTCCACAGCTTTCCATCCCCAAACAGATGGCCAGACATAGGTCATCAACAGAATGCTTGTACACATTCTGTGCATGTACAATTCAAAGCATCAACACACACGGGACGAGAGCCTCCCATATGTACAACATAGTTATAATCGGGCTCTCCACAGTTCAATCAGCCATATCCCCTTTCAGGTGGGCTTGGGATTCTAGCCACTATGTCCTATTGACGTAGCCATACCATTTGCAGCTGCTCAGGCCGATTCAGCTCATGTCCGGTCTGAAGTTGACAAAGCAAGTAGCTTCATCGAAAAAATTCAACACATCTGCCAATAGGTTCATGATATATTGGATAGAGCCAATGCCAAGTACAAGAAACGGCTTGATCAACACCGAGTGCCACACAACTTCCAGGTGGGCGACAAAGTATGGCTACATTTGCAGAAGGAGCGCCTCACTGGACCCCACCGCAAGCTTCGCCCACTCCGATACAGGCCATACACCATCACCAAGGCTACAGGGAACAATGCCTTTGAGCTCAGTATTCCACCATTCCTTGGTCTGCACCCAGTCTTCAATGTGGATCACCTTCTTCCTTACTTCTCACCTCTACTGGACACCTCAAACATTGCAGAACGACTCACACCAATAGAGTTAAACCCAGACTGCATGGAACAGGCCACCACAGATTGTATCAGGGACATGAAAATAAAGAGCACTCGCCAACAGAACGTCAAAATGTATCAGTTTTTCAAACCTGGCCAACTCCTGTACCAAGGCAAGTGGTTCACCAGGGACCAAGTTCAGCAGAATTTTTCTCATCTCATGGAAGAACTCAACGCAATGGGGACCATTGCTTCTTAAGTGGGGAGGAATGATCCAGGTGGATATTGTTGGCCACCTACCTATTCCACTTGGGGCCCCACCATTTCCTCTTTCAGTTTTTGAGTTTCGGCACAACTTACTACTTTTAGCAGTTTTTCAAGTCCTAAACTTCCGGAGCCATTTTGAGGCCTTAAACGACATTTTTTGGGCATCGCACCTCCAGCGAATATCATTTTGTCCCGATCATTCCGTCTCGGAATGGATATTCATGGCAAAAGATGTAGTTCTCGGATATATATTTCTAATGATGTACCATGTGCGTCAAACGGAGATAGTATGCCAAAGTTACGTCCCTGGGAAGTTGAAACACCAATTTACCCAAACGGGGCCCATAGTTTTGGCACTTCATCTTCTAGGGTTAGATTTTTGGATGTTTAGAGTTCTCCATTGTTTCTCAATAATAAATATGCCCTTGAGCCTTATTGTAACTCATTTCAGAGGCCTATAGCCGCCACATCTCTTCTCAGAGATAGCTACCAACGCCCTAGCTAGTTTTATTTCCATTCTGTCTATAAGCAAATTTCAGTTCTTTGATATTAATGAAATGAAGTGTTGTTTCTATTGTGTCTCTATATTTATGGTTATATGTTTATTCTGTTGCGTTCTTGCATAAATCCGGATCAAATTCTTAACAGATGGTTGTGTCAATATTTTGTTTACTATTTATGGTGCCTAAAACACTTTTCGCGACAATATAAATTGCTGCAAAATCATTCATAATTTGCGCACATTTTTCACATTTGATCTGATTTTATAAAGGTCTTGGTTTGGGTTTAAAGAATTTTCTTGGAGGTTTGAGTTTAAGGGCATTTCTTGGAGGCGGACCAATTTTGCAAAGAATTGTTTTGGGTTTAAGGACATTTCTTTGAGAGGGTTTGATTTTTGAAAAAATTGTGTTGGGTTTAAAGAATTTTCTTGGACGTACATTCAAAGGACATTTCTTGGAGGTATGAGATACATTTTTTTGGATGTTTTTTTTTCATTTTTTTTGAAAGTATGGATTTGTGCTTAATTTCGAATTCTTGGAGATGGTATGATTTTGCAAATAATTGTTTTGGGTTTAAGGAATTTTCTTGGACGTACATTCAAAGGACATTTCTAGGATGTATGTAATAATTTTTTTTGGATGTTTTTTGTGCTTCATTTTTTTTGAAAGTATGGATTTGGGTTTAATTTCGAAAAGACATTTTCTGAAAGTATTTTTTAAAGTGACTTTTTTTTTTAAGTTGGAGGCATTTTTTGAAGTGACTTTTTTTTAGAGTACGTGTTTTGAGTTGAAGTAAATATTTTGAGCTTCGTTTCATTTTTATAAGAAATTTTTTTCTCAAATTTTTTAAAGTAAGTGTTTTGGATTGGAGTACGTATTTTTTGCAAAAAAAATTATAATGATTTTTTTTTTTAATTAAATCTTTTGTAATGCTTTTTATAATTGAGTTATTGTCCAGTTTTTTGAAGGAATTTTTTTGAACTTCATACTCTATTATCATGGGGGATCGAAGGACTTGTGCGATAAAATATGATCGAAAAAGAGACCTTGAGGAACGTAGAGAAGAGACGAGACAATCTCGCAAAAGAAAGATAGAAGCCGTCTCAAATATTCAAGGGGAAAATCAACCTCGAGTAGAAATTGAAGCAGGTATGTAAATGTAAATATTATGATCTATTGATATATTTAAAATTTTCCTAGTGTAAAATGAGGAGCTTAATTTTTATTTGATCAACTAATTTTAATTTAAATATTTTGTTTAATGTAAACAGACAGAGATATTCCTCAAAACATTGATGATGAGATACAAAATTTTGAAAGAGAAAGTGAAAGAGATATTGAACCAATGATTGAAGATGGTGAAAATATTGAAAGAAATTCAAATGAAGAAATTGAATCACAAGGTATGTACATATATATATATATATATATATATATATATATATATATATATATTGAACACATGCACGTATTATTGAAATTATACATATATTTATTAATTTAGTTATTTATTGTTCATAAGTAAACTTATTATGTACTATTTTTTCGAATATGTACAGATGAAATCAGTGTCGATGATGAGATGTTAGAAAATGTTGACACTCACACATATGGAGATAAAAAACCTGACCATGTTATACGATATCGTGTTAACTGCATTTTTGAAAAGTATTTCTTAAATGAGCGGGTGACAGTTCAAGCTCAAATGTTGAAAGGTCTCCTATCGTTAAGGAAAATAAAAGAAGCTACGACACTACTGGGTATTCAAAAATCAACCAAAGATAAAAAAATGAAGGAAAATGTGATACAAAATATAAGTAGTACTATAAATTCAATTAAGAAATCTAGAGATAAAAATGTTTCAATTGTACGTAGAGGAATACATATGGCAATGGTTTCATCAAGTACTAAAGAGAATCATTTGGTAACATCTATGGCACGAGCATTAGGAACCTCACGAAAGACTTTGCACAAACATCGGAAATTTCGGCTGCAAGTAGATGTAAATGATGAACTCGCTTGTTGGAGAGCTATTTGTAGGCAACCATACAAAGATAGACTTGGAGAAAATGTTAAAAAAATAATATATGAATATTGGAAGAACAATTCGCGTGTTTCACCAACTGCAAGGCATGTGATGTGAAGAAGAATAACACGAAATCAGTACGAAGAACATGAAAAACATCTCTTGGAAACCACTCAGATAGATTTATTCAACAAGTTCAAAGAAGAGAATCATCAAATTCATGTTTCACTCAGTGCTTTTGTTCAACAAAAACAATGGTATGTAAAACCTATCACCGTACGCGACACTTGTTGTTGTCGTTATCATGTGGAATTTGAGTTATATTATGACACATTCCTTGATTTCGGTAGAACATTATGGAAGGATTCACCTCCTCCTTCCACTATCCGTGAATTCATATCTCATATTCTATGTGAAAGAGAAAGCGATGAACTATTTTACAAAAAGAAATGTGTTGGTGGTAAAAAATGCGATGATTATGGAAATTTGACTAAATTTCAAAACAAATATCATACTGATATAAATGATCAATCATTTTCCAACATGAAAGTGAAATGGAAGAGATATGAATATATCGTTACATTGATTCAAGGTACAAATAGTGCTAAAAGAATTGAATTACTAGAAGACGAAATTTTTGTGATAGACTTTTTGAGAAAGTTTGAGGAAAAAATTTACAAATACACCAAGCATTCCCATAGAGCTCAGTGGCAAGACTTGCAATTCAAAAAATCTCGTGAAGTTTTTCCACTAGGGACCATTTTGTCATTGATTGATTTTGTAGAAAACTACACATTTGTTCCACAAAAAGAAATTCAGAGTGAATACTATCATTCTGACCAAGTCTCCATGCTCATCCATATTCTATATAGACATAATGAACAAAATGTTGATCATATAGAAAGCACGAGTGAAAATCGACATATCATTAAAGAATATCACTTTTATATCAGTGAAAATCGTACACATGATACATATTTTGTACAACATTATTTTGGAAAAATTTATGATTCCTTGAAAAATCTTGGAATAAAATTCAATGAACATTTGATATGGTCAGATGGATGCGCGGGTCAATTCAAATCTGCACGATCATTCTTTTGGTTGTGTTGTCTTCATAAGAAAACCTGCATTAAACATTGTTGGAATTTCTTTGAGACTGGCCATGGAAAAGGAGAACATGACGATGTAGGAGCATGCATAAAACAAGCACTTCGAAGATATAAAATGAACCGCTCTGCAAGCCGACTTGTCAACGCTAAAGAAGTTGTTCAATGGTGCATCGATGCTCTAAGCCATGAGACTAACCCATCAAGGGAAGTGCGAAGGTACATTCAATTTAATTTTTATTGGAAATTTAATTTTAAATGTTATGTACATTTATCGTGCAATGATTATCTTTGATTGTATTTTGATATCATACTTACAAATTCTTCTTTTAATTTTCCATATAAAGTTTTTTCTGGCATATTGGGATCGAAGACATAGATAGATGAATTGGAAATGACGTTGAAACAATAAAAGGGACTCGAAAATTGCATTCAATTAAAACAAAGTCATCCAGAAATGTCTTTGCAATGGATAAAAGAAAATATTATTGTTTTTGTGATGTTTGCATAGACAACACAAAATCCAATGACGTTTGTGAAAACAACATGTATGTAAAAGATTGGAAACATACAGAGCTAAATACAAAGGGAAAAATGTTTGTTGCAATGTTTGAAGAAATTCAATCAGAAGAAACTACAATATCATCCAATGGTGATCGAGTTTCTGGTCTTGTTAGAGAAGGTAACATTTGAATTGCTTTCTAATGATTTAAATATCTAGAAATAAATTTAAATATGTATAATTTTGTTTAAAAGTTTGTTTTATTGTGCATGAGAAGTTTTTGATGTAATTTCACCTATTGACAATGATGAAAATGTTAAGTATTATTTGATGTGTTGCACTGAACGAAAAATGAAATTATTAGAAAAATATAGTGATCATGGGTTTCAATATGACAGAGGATCTATTATAGTGAATGGTTATTTTTTCAAAAAAACTAATCAAAGTGGGGACTTTGTTTACTTTGAATATTATGAACCCAATTCCATAAGTTGTCAATATAGTCACTTGGTGTGTGTAGCATGCATAAATTTGATAGAGGTTCAATCAAAGATAAAAACGAAAATTAAGAAATGGACAATCTCAAAATCCGATCATGAATGGATTATTGAAGATGACATTCCATTGGAATTTTTTTGATTGAATTGCCCAACAATTTATTCTCTTTGGATTAAATATGTTTTAGAACTTCCAGTACACTTGAAACTAAAAATTGATCTACTTATGTTATTTGTGCAAGTGTTTGCACATGTACAAATTGTTTTGGTACATGTGCACGTTCTCTAGTATCAGTTGAAAGTATCAAGGATATATACATTTGCATTGATGAAAAATGTTACGTGTATCAAGGATATATATATATATGTTCTAGAATGCAATTAATTGTTCAAGTAGCTTTACTATGTGCATTGATGAAAAACTAGTTGGATTTTCTGGTAAAAAGTATCCACAATGTAAATAAATCATCCACAGTATAGTTTTTTACGAAGATTCCTTTCAAAAAAGAGACTTGGAACACTTCTCCGACTTTTGGTGGGATTTGACCCACATCTCTATTCCTAATTGAAAATCTAGTACAAAATTTGTTTGTCCAATGGTCGGATATGTTCAATGTGCATTGATGAAAAATGTTACTTACATATTGGATATATATACATTATAGAATGAAATTAATTTCTCAAGTAGTTTCACTATGTGCATTGATGAAAAATTATTTAAATGTACTCAATATATATGTTCTAGAATTCAATTTTAACTAAAAGTAGTTTTTCTATGTGCATTGATGAAAAATCGTATTGGATATATACACGAACTTAATGTGCCCAATTTTTCTTGTGAGCTTTTTTGGTAAAAAGTATCCATGCAATGTAATTAAATCATCCACAGTATAGTTTTGTACGAAGATTCCTTTTAGACAAGAGACTCGGAGCACTTCTCCGACTTTTGGTGGGATTTGACCCACATCTCTATTCCCGATTGAAAATCTAGTACAAAATTTGTGTGTCCAATGGTCGGATATATGCTCTATGTTCTAGAATGTAATTCACTGAATTTCGTCAATTTACCAAATTAAAAATCAACAAGGCTACCTATTTGAGTGCATTAATGACATTGACCCAAATTCAACAAACATATATGTACTAGACATATATTTCCAATCAAAATTAAGGGGATAATTTGTACATATATCTACTTCTTTAAGCTCTTTTTTCAATTAGAGCTCAATTGATACATGGTTAGTTGCATTGAAAAGCTATGTTCTTCCTATTGGAAATTTTTTCATTCAAACAAGACTATGTAGAGATCAAAAGCAATCTTAAGATTCCAAATGTACTTCAACCATCCAAAACTTGAGTTTTAAAAACTTTTTGATTAAATCAAAACAATTTACAAGTCACATAGGAGTCTTCTATCTAAGCCAAATGTAGATTGAAACCATCCAAAACTTAGATCAAAACATTTAACATTATATCAAAACATTTAACATTAAATCAAAATTGAAAGGATTTACATATAACTACTTTTTTACTCTTTTTGATTAAATCAAAACAATACTTGACATGGGAGTCTTCCATCTAGGCCAAATGTAGTTTGAAACCATCCAAAACTTAAATCAAAACATTTAACATGTTATATCTTGAAACATTTAACATTAAATCAAAATTAAAGGGACTTACATATATAACTACTTTAATCTTTTTGAATATATCAAAACAATACTTCAAATAGGAGTATCTTCCATCTAGGCCAAATGTAGATTGAAACCATCCAAAACTTAGATCAAAACATTTAACATTTAAATAACATTAAATCAAAATTAAAGGGATTTACATATAACTACTTCTTTACTCTTTTTTATTAAATCAAAACACTACTTCACATGGGAGTCTTCCGTCTAGGCCAAATGTAGATTGAAACCATCCAAAACTTAAATAAAAAATTTAACATGTTATATCTTGAAACATTTAACATTAAATCAAAATTAAAGGAACTTACATATAACTACTTTAATCTTTTTGAATATATCAAAACAATACTTCAAATAGGAGTATCTTCCATCTAGGCCAAATGTAGATTGAAACCATCCAAAACTTAGATCAAAACATTTAACATTTAAATAACATTAAATCAAAATTAAAGGGATTTAGACAGATACAACTACTTCTTTACTCTTTTTGATTCAATGAAAACAATACTTCAGATGGGAGTCTTTCATCTAGGCCAAATGTAGATTGAAACCATCCAAAACTTAGATCAAAACATTTAACCTTTAACGTTAAATCAAAATTAAAGGATTTATACATATATAACTGTAATGAACATAATATACATAGTGAGATCCATCTCCTGGGTTTCCTAACTAGCCAACACCAGAGGGGGTATGAATTAAAAAAATAGAAAAGGGACTGCCCATAACTGGGAAAAAGCTAAAGTGGATCTGACATCAGGCTAGCTATTGATGTGTGTAGGAGTATTCTCCTCCACAATTGGACAATCTTAGTCGTATAGATCATCATATACTCCCTTGGAGTGTTGGGAGGAGTTGTCGCTGCTAGAGCTCGTCGAGGCCGATTTCACTGGAAGAGCTGCCAACTTTCTGGTGTCCTGGAGTTGATGGGCTGGGATGGTGGACTTTCTCCACCACCTCCTGGAACTAGAAGCACCTTCATCTTGCGGCTCCTCCTGAAAAGAGATGGAAATGGTCGATGTAATTCGCGGTCTGACTATAGTGTTGGTGAAGTGAAATTGTGCTTCATTGCTTGTTGGAGGAGGGTGGTTACCTGTGTCATGGATGGAAAGAGGAGGGCGAGAGCCATCACTCCTCTCCCCTCCATCCCTACCACCACCTCCCCTTATTCAACGCATCCATTTTCTACACATGGGGTCTTCCATAGGCCAAATGTAGATTGAAACCATCAAAAAATTAGATCAAAACATTTAACATTATATCAAAAAATTTAAAACATTTAACATCAAATCAAAATTAAATGGATTTATATTTAAAAAACATTTAACATTAAATCAAATTAAAGGGTGCAACATTACTTCATATGCCATGCCAATTATAGTTCAACTATCCAAGAGAAACATTTAACATTATATACCACATGTGCCAAATGTAGATTGAAACCATCCAAAACTTTTAAGTTTTAAAAACTTTTTGATTATATATCATGCAACATTAAAACATTAAACATTTAAAACATTAAATATCATATGCGAAATGTAGATTGAAATCATCCAAAACTTGAGTTTTAAAAACTTTTTGATTATATATATCGTGCAACATCACTTCACATGCCATGCCTATTATAGTTCAACTATCCAATAGAAACATTTAACATTATACCACATGTGCCAAATGTAGATTGAAACCATCCAAAAATTTTAAAAACTTTTTGATTATATATCGTGCAACATTAAAACATTAAACATTTAAAACATTAAATATCACATGCGAAATGTAGATTGAAACCATTCAAAACTTGAATTTTAAGAACTTTTTGATTATATATATCATTCAACATTACTTCACATGCCATGCCAATTATAGTTCAAGTAGATCCAATAGAAACATTTAACATTATATACCACATGTGCCAAATGTAGATTGAAACCATCCAAAACTTAAGTTTTAAAAAAAATTTGATTATATATCGTGCAACATTAAAACATTAAATATCACATACGAAATGTAGATTGAAACCATCCAAAACTTGAGTTTTAAAAACTTTTTGATTATATCATACATAACATTACTTCACATGCCATGCCAATTATAGTTCAACTTTCCAATAAAAACATTTAACATGTTATATCACATGCCAAATGTAGATTGAAACCATCCAAAACTTTTAACTTTTAATTTAAAAAAAAATTATAGATCACAACATTACTTCACACGCCAAATGTACTCCAAGCATCCAAAACTTAAATTTTAAAAACAAAACAAATTATAACACATCATTACATAACATGCCAAATGTAGTTCAGATGACAACATTAATTTATAGATGACAACATTACTTCACATTCACATGCCAAAAGTACTAAAACCATCCAAAAATTAACTTTTTGAAACAAAACAAATTATATTAACACTGTAATAAAATATGTCCAAAAATTGTAGATCTCACGAGTATCAAACTGTATCAAGTTATATATATATGACAGTGCATCTAGATCATATATAAAAATGAAAATTTAAGACTATCTAAATCTTGAAATCAATTCTACAAATCATGTCCATCAAATAGAGATGGATCTAGCGTCTTTCCTATCAAGGTATCAATCCACACACTATCATGTGAAGCATCATAAGAAACCTACATACACAATGCACATGTACTTGAACATTAAAATTTGATTTTTTAAAAATGAGTGAGAATATATATCTAGAACTTCATGTAAAAAACAAAATATAACAAAAAAATCATGCAATACCTCATGAGGTTCCCTCTCTATTTGATGAACAAGTTCTACCCCCATAGGAACATCTGCAATGGTAAACTGTACAATATACATGTACAGTTAAATATAAATATAAATGCACGTGTACATATATAAACTTATTTTCAATAATATTAAAACAAAGTTAAAAACAACTCATTCAAATGCTATGGATGTTCCTATCTCTGTCACTAGAGTCTGTGGATTAAAGAAATCTTCTATAAGAACCTAAATTTAAAAAATGTGATATAACTCAAAATATAGATCTATATATATATATATATATATATATATCTCAATTTTTAATGAAACTTTTTGAGGTGGAATATATATATATATATAACTTTTAAACATAAATTTTAAAAGTGAAAAATTGTCCATACTTGTGGCTCATCTCCTAAGGAAGTATAAGGTACATCTCCCAAGGAAGAAGAAGGTACTGCCATCCCAAAAACATCGGACGGAATGGGTATCTGTTTAAACATTTTATCATTATATATACATACATGTACATGTGTGCACAATTATTTATTTTAAAATATCACTTAAAAAACACTAACATTTGCCAACATATCTTGATGGTCAGACCCATCTGCATTGTTTGAACCAGAGGTCCCGAATGTGATATTAATATTTTCGTCATGCATCATGTGTGAGAACTGCAAATGGTGTTTTAACATATAATCTTACATTTTTGTTAGATTAATGTACATACAAATAAATGTATACATGTACATATACATGTATTTATTACAAATTGTACACATGTATATTTATGTTAAAATAATTTCAAACCCTAAGGTCATTAACACATACCGTTCCCATGCCCTCTTCCTCATGAAGAATTAGGTCTTGCAAACCATTGCGACAATTTTTTGCATATATTTGGAGATCTTCAACATTCATGTTTTCAATCTCTTCATCTGTACAATACACAAAATTGGCACGTGCATTTTCATGTGCTCTTTGTAAATTTAAACAAACATTGACTCCACCCAATCCGCTGTAAACTTTGTCAATCATAACATCCCTTGCTTCTCGACTTATTTGAGAAGTCGCATCCATCTCTGACTACAGAGTTTTGACCCGAAAAGGTCGACTCACCAATGGCAGCTTAGGGGGAGGCAACTCCACATCTCTCTTAGCGCCCTTATGGTCATATAATCGACCTTTCCCTGGACCAAAAAATTCTGACGGAAAGTCATTGTAGTTGGGTTTCATACCAAAAAACAATTCTGCGTAAAACATTTGTGCAAAATAAACAGGAACCTCGTCATTCCATGGGAGCCTTCCATAGGCCGCAAGGTGCCTATCATACAAATAGCAAGCTATATTTGGGTGCTTGAAATATTGCACCTTCAGCATTTTTCTTTTTGGCTCTTCCTTGAAATTAAACATTGACTTCGCCACATCTTTTGTAACTTTTTGTTTTACATCCTCCCATTTATCTGGACCCATTACTGTTTCCTTTCTATTTCTCATCACTTCTACAAATCTATCAGTCGTTGGCCCAAGATTTCTGTACACATTTACAATTTCTCCCAATGAATGTGTAACTATTTCAAGGCTTTGTCGACTCTCAGCAGGTAGAGTCAAATCCACAATATCTCTCTGCAATTTTGCGTGAATTTTTTCACACCTTTGTAAGGTGCATTGCACCATGTTTCTTTCCCATGGTATATCAGAAATGTCAGTCGGATAAGTTGTGCTAGGTAGACAACCTTCTTCTTGAATGTCGCGGTCTGCCCTGCGTCTATTTTAACGACTAGTTGGAACATTTTCGGCCTTTGCATCAATATATATAAAATTTCGTATATTAGAAAAAACACATGTAAAAAAAGTTGTACAAATTTAATGAAAAAAATATTGAAATTGATGGTAACCTTGACATGGTTGGTTAGCATCTTCTCCAACATAAAACTGTTGAAACCCAGAATGACCCTGCTAAGAACCAGACCCAAAATGACCCTGCTGAGAACCAGCAGCCATTGATTGGCCTTCGGGGGAATAAATATCACCCCCTTCATGCAACCTGCTACCACTCATTGATGGCCCTCTAAGTGGATTTTAGCCACCACCAACCTCTCAAGACGAGAGAGAAGCTTCATAAACAAATATGAATTTATAATCAATTGAAAAATACATTCATGTGTACATATAAATAGATATACATATTCATTGATTAAATTGCGTGAACCATACCACGACTGGGTGAACCATGGGTATGCTCCATGGATGGAGTAGAGACCCTTATTCTCTTAGCTCCTAAAAATTAAAAAATGAAACTTATTAACAACTAATTTAACTCACAAAGTTAAAAAAAAATCAATTCCATATGTCCAGACATGTATGGATATTTAAGATTATATTTAAATACCGTGAATATCCCCCGATCCCTGAACCCCCATATGGGATTCGGTTGATCTTCGTTGTTCATCCTCAATGATATATATATATATATATATATATATATATATATATATTGGTGGACATTTACATAAAATAGATTTCAGAAAATCAGTTTGTAATTTAGTGTATACAAATTATGTAGACCACAACTTTCAAAGCAATAATTGATGTGTGAAACTCAATTTAAGTAAAAAAGAAACTATAAAAATGATAAGTTCACCAAATTTCGCTTTACATGGTGGGATCACACTTGGTATAAAATTGAAAAAAACACATGATCATTAAAAAAGAAGTGTGAAACTCCATTTAAACAAAAAATTCTTGAAGTCCCCGCATTTTAATTTTATAAAAATGTGAAGTTCACCAAGTTGTGCTTTACATGGTGTGGTGGGAGCACACTTGTTATATAATTGAAAAAAACACATGGTCATTAAAAAAAATGCATTTATAAGTACACAACACAAACATATCCAAGATATGTTACAATGTCCATCAATAAATTTTTAAGGGGAGCGTCGCAACACTAATTCATCTTTGAGAGATGAATCTTGAATTTTTTAAGAAGAGAATCTCAAAACCAATTCATCTTTGAGAGATGAATCTTGCATTGGCCTTGCTCTGTATAATTCTAATTCATCTTTGATAGATGAATCATGAATTGGCATTGCCCAATGCAATACATCAGCAGACGTCTTATTCACATTTGTACAATGCCTTACACTAAAAAATTGAAATTGGCTAACAATATTGTTTTCTATTCCATGCAGTTGTTTTAGCCTCTCCTTTTTAATTTGGCACACACCATTCATCTGGATGCACACAAGTTCAGAATTGCTGAAAACTACAATTCCATTTGATCCATACTTCATTGTTGTTCCCAAGCCTTCTATCAATCCAATATAATATGCCTCGTTGTTTGTTGTTCTTCCCGGTATATTCATTTTCCTTTGGATGACTTTGCTAGTCGCAATATTCGAAAGCACATATGTAATCACTGCTTTCCATGGATTGGGATAGCAAGAAACTTCTATGCATAATTTCCATTTTTCAACCATATTTAATGGTTTTCTTATCCCTGAAAAAACAAATTCAATAAATATATATATATTAAATTGACATTTATTGCAAATGCATGAGAAAAATGACACAATATCATGAGGTAAATGACATTTGCATTGTTTATCTTAAAGTTTGACTTAAAAAGTTTATGGTAGAGTTGACATCTAAAATTAATGGGAGGAAGCCTTTAGTTTGTGGGAGTAATGACACGTGTACATAGTTTACCTTAAAGTGGTTGTGTTTTATGGATATTAAAATGAAGAGCTTCTATTTAGATCCATTCCGGAGATTGACTGTAGGGGCATTTACTAGATATGTCACATTTCATAAAATATGAGATCCAAAGGCTACCTGGCCCTTTATAGACTCTACCTATAGAACTTGTAGAAGTAAACACTAGACCTATCCCAATTTCACCGTGTGAAGGGTGTAGAGGACCCGTGGAATCACTCAAGGTTGTATTATTAAACCTTTTGTTTAATGATCTTCAACCTTTGGTTGTATATCTTTCAACCTTTGGTTGTACTTTGAAGGTCCTTGCCCTTCATCCTTCAACCGGTGGTTGTAGATCCTTCAAAGCCTCTTATTAGAGAAGTATTTGAATATGTGAGAAACAAATTAGGAATAGTTCTTGTAAATTATCTTGTTAGAGAACCATTTGAACATGTGAGAAACAAATTAGGGATAGTACTTGTAAATTATTGCCACTTATTTGACTTCAAAAAAAGAGCCTATGAAATTGAGTGCAATATCTATGTGGTAGAGTACACAATATCTAAGGGGGAGAATACAATATATTTGACTTCAAAAGAAGAGCCTATGAAATTGAGTGCAATATCTATGTGGGAAGGAATAGAAAGAGTAACAAAAGCATATGATTGTGTCAATAAGTTGAAGTAGTCAAAAAAGATAACAAAGGACCATCAAAATTGAGTGCAATATCTATATGATATCTATATGATCAAGTGTCAATAATTTGAAGTGAATAAAGATAACAAAGGACCATCAACATTGTGTGCAATATCTATATTATTGTGTCAATAATTTGATAATTTGAAGTAGTCAAGAAATATAACAAAGGACCATCAAAATTGAGTGCAATATCTATGTGGGAGAGTACACAATATCTAAGGGGGAGAATACAATATATTTGACTTCAAAAGAAGAGCCTATGAAATTGAGTGCAATTTATCTATGTGGAAGAGTACACAATATCTAGGGGGAGAATAGATATAAGGAAGGAATAGAAAGAGTAACAAAAAGCATATGATTGTGTCAATAATTTGAAGTAGTCAAGAAAGATAACAAAGGACCATCAAAATTGAGTGCAATATCTATATTAAATATCTATGTTCGATCAAGTGTCAATAATTTGAAGTAAAGAAAGATAACAAGGGACTGGATCAAAATTGAGTGAAATATCTATATGATTGTGTCAATAATTTGAAGTAGTCAAGAAAGATAACAAAGGACCATCAAAATTGAGTGCAATATCTATGTGGGAGAGTACACAATAACTGAGGGGTAGAATACAATATAAGGAAGGCATAAGAATAGTAACAAGAAGCATATGATTGTGTCAATAATTTGAAGTAGTCAAGAAAGATAACAAACCTGACGATCATCAAATTCAAATTGAAAGATCAGGTAGTCTTCTTCATGAAGAAGAAGCATTAACTAGGTTTATCACTTAAAGGGTTCATTTTTTAATGAAAAAATGTATGAATAATATGGAATGAATCATTATACATTATGATAAATCTTGTATTTAAATGACGTTTGATCTATGAATAAAAAAGAAAATGGGATCATCTCTTAATATATATATGTGTGTGTGTGTGTAAGAGAGAAATAAAAAGCAAAGGTAATTCCACCAAGCCTAAAGGAGCATGTCCTAATACATTAAATTATGTTTGGTTTCTAGAAGCATTAATCATGAAAGAAAAGGTAATTCCACCAAGCCTGAAGGAGCATGTCCTAATACATTATTATGTTTGGTTTCTAGAAGCATTAATCATGACTTTTCTTTGAGATCCACATTTCCATCATACTATTTGCAAGTTCACATTTCCATCATGCTATTTGCAAGTTCTATATGAATATATGTATTCTAATAACTAATTAGTTCACATTTCCATCATGCAATTTGCAAGTTATATATGAAGATATGTAGTCTAATAACTGATTAGCAAGTTGTGATGTCCTAATAAATTATTATGTTTGGTTTCCATCATACTATTTGCAAGTTCTATATGAAGATATGTAGTCTAATAACTATACAATATAGCCCATATAATATATAACGACCTTTGATAGTATGAACAAAGAGTCAAAAAACAAAGAGGCCTCCCAGCAGAGTTCCACCTGTTCATCAAGGTAAGCAACATAATATCGGAAGTGAAACAATGACACCACTAAACATATGTGAATTTAGATATTAAATTGACATTTATTGCAAATGACATGTGCATGGTTTATCTTAAAGTTTGACTTAAAAATTTTATGGTAGAATTCACATCTAAAATTAATGGAAGCCTTTAGTTTGTGGGAGAAATGACGTGCATGTAAACAATTTAACTTAAAGTGGTTGTGTTTTATGGATATTAAAATGATGAACTTCTATTTAGATCTATTCAAGAGATTGACTGTAGGGGCATTTACTAGATATGTCACCTTCCATAAAATATGAGATCCAGAGGCTACTTGGCCCTTTACAGACTCTGCCTGTAAAAATTGTAGAAGTTGAGAAATTTACATTGACAAATTTACTTGTGAGAAATTTACATTGACAACATATAGAGATTCAACTAGGCTTGTGAATTTAGTACAAGTGGACAATGTATAATTCTACTTAGAAGAGTCTTTGGTTTAATGGTTAAGCAAGAAAGAGTCGTTACTTTCTCTATCTAGAGTAGAAGCGGAATACATAGTAGTTACTTCTTTTTGAGTCTTTTGGATGAAATGGGCTCTACAAGATATTAAGGTAAAAGCATATGATTGTGTCAATAATTTGATAATTTTAAGTAGTCAAGAAGGATAACAAAGGACCATCAAAATTGAGTGCAATATCTATGTGGGAGAGTACACAATATCTAAGGGGGAGAATACAATATAAGGAAGGAATAGAAAGAGTAACAAGAAGCATATGATTGTGTCAATAATTTGAAGTAGTCAAGAAATATAACAAAGGACCATCATCAAATTCAAATTGAAAGATCAGGTAGTCTTATTCATGAAGAAGAAGCATTAACTAGGTTCATCATTTAAATGGTTCATTTTTTAATGAAAAAATTTATAAATAATATGGATTGAATCATTGTATATTATGATAAATCTTTTATTTAAATGAAATTTGATCTATGAATAAAATTCAAGAAAATGGGATCATCTCTTCACACACACACACATATATATATATCTGTGTGTAAGAGAGAATAAAAAGCAAAGGTAATATGTGTGAGCATAAAGATGTTAACTTCTTAGTTAAAAATCAAAATTTTAAAGTTGAAATTACTAAATAATTTTCTCTGGATCACAAATCACTATACCATAACAATGAGACAAAGAAAAACATAACCCACTTATAATAGAGGGATAAAGGGACTCGTGTCACCTACTCCAAACCTAAAGACATAATAATTAAAAAGAACATAAAGATGAAAAAATAATACACTTGTCATAATTGTCAAGAAAACCATAACCCACTTATAATAGAGGGATAAAGGGACTCGTGTCCCCTACTCCAAACCTAAAGAAATAATAATGAAAAAGAACACAAGCATGAAAAAACAGTACACTTGTCATAATTGTCATAAACTTATATCTAGTTTAATATTTCTAGCTACGTGGTACACAATAACACATGGTACGAAATAACACATTGATTAGTTCAAGTTATATTAAGGTTAACATGGCTAACTCAGAAGGCATAAGTTCAGGTTGATTGGTTCCTGGGTTATATTAAGGTATATCTATTACATATGTTATAAAAAATATGCGTGAGCATAAAGATGTTAACTTCTTAGTTAAAAATCGAAATTTTGAAGTTGAAATTACTAAAACAATTTCTCTGGATCACAAATCACTATACCATAACAATGAGACAAAGAAAACCATAATCCACTTATAATAGAGGGATAAAGGGACTCGTGTCACCTACTCCAAACCTAAATACATAATAATGAAAAAGAACATAAGGATGAAAAAACAATACACTTGTCATAATTGTCAAGCAAACCATAACCCACTTATAATAGAGGGATAAAGGGACTCGTGTCACCTACTCCAAACCTAAATACATAATAATGAAAAATAACATAAGCATGAAGAAAAAATACACTTTTCATAATTTTCATAAACTTATATCTAGTTTAATATTTCTAGCTACATGGTACACAATAACACATGGTACAAAATAGCACATTGATTAGTTCAGGTTATATTAAGGTTAACATCCCTAACTCAGAAGGTATAAGTTCAAGTTGATTAGTTCAGGTTATATTAATGTTAATTAGTTCAGGTTGATTAGTTCAAGTTGATTAGTTTAGGTTATATTAAGGTTGATTAATTCAGGTTACAGAAACATTGGGGCACAAAGTTTTACTCCCTTTCTATATGGTTTTTGGCCCTTCCCTGGTTCGGTATGATACTAGTAATCAAATGAACTAGTGTACAGTTTCATAGAGTAAACTTTAATGGTATTACCGTAAGAAGTTAATTGCATTAGCTTATCTGTAACGATTTAATGATATCATGTTCACCACATCAGAGATTATGGATGTACTTATACCTATGGAATACATTGATATTGTGTAAACTACCTCTATAAGAGCTTAAGCTTACCTTATTACGTAAACAGGGTCTATAAATCCCATGTATTAAGGAATAAAGAACGCATAAGAGTGTTCTGTAATACTAGCTATAAGCTCCCACGAATATCCATAATGAATAAGCAAGTACTATAAACCCCATATGTTGAATTAGACCAATATCACTGATTAGGCTAATTACTCTATTGCTTATGTTTCCATCACTATGCTTGGACTTCTAGACTTCCTTATACTATAGCTTTTATATAAGTTGAATCTGTAATCACATGGTGTTCAATCTTACTCGTATTTTGAATACAGAAGCACTGTAATGAATGGTAATCATACCAGGAATCGAACCTCTTCATGTAATCTCCTAGCTTATATATACATAGTGTTCAATATTATAGGGTACCAAATCACAGCCTCTAAGATATCAATGGTTACTGTTATTCCATAATCTATGACTCTATCAACTATTAGTTATACAGGATAGTTACAGGATCATAACTACTAACACAGATAAAGCAATCATCGAGGCATGAGTTTTCCCTTTCCTTATCTTGTGTTTTCCACCCCTCTAGTGTGCCTTTTACTATTTTATCATATTTTCTTTTTATGGGTGCATGGCTCAGGAGCCCAATCTTGCATTTGAGAGATTGAGAATTTATAATTCCTTAGGATGAGGCAGTTTATTTCTTGTTAAGGTTGGAACAATACATGGCTCCTTTTATGTGTGGGGCATCAAGTGCTCTAGGAATTAGGTGATGACTATGGGGTAAAGCTCATACTAGGATTTTTCCCACACACTAATTTTTGTCCCAACCATTTTTTCATTTATCGTTTTTCCTTTATCGTGGCTTTTTTTTCTTTCATCATTCATTTAGATGCATGAAACTCTAGTGCAATTTTCTTTGGCCCAAACGCAAGGATGGGGATGAGTGTGTCAATCTCCATGATCAAAGATTACTTTCCCAAATAATGGATATGGAATAGAGGGAATGATGGAAAGTGGAAAGTATGGAATATCATGGCCATCCTACTTCAATTAGAGCCTCAATAGTATTATCCTTATTATAATACTAAGGCCTTAGAGGAGGTCCCATTGGACTAGGATCAAAGACTAACCTCCCAAGTAAAGTGAGGGAACAAGAATACAATGAAGATTGGTCAATCATTTATATCACCCTTTGATTCATATTAGTATCCCAAAAATTAATAAGAAAAATCATAACTACAAAATGGTAAAAGTCCCTCCTAATGAATGACCACCTTCCTTCAAGAAGAAATGACAGATGGGAGAGAGAAATCTAACTAGAGCATATATTTGGAGGGTCCATGGCATCATGTCAAGAGGAACTATAGTGGAACATCACATAAAGGAGAAACTACAAATTATGATGATTTTCAACCTATGGGTAAACATAGCATCGAAGGGAGGATGAATTCTAACAATGAGGATGAAAGTTCAATGGGGAATTCTCATCCTGCAAATCCTTCTTTGTTATTGCCACAAGAAAGTTTGCTTGAAGACGGACATGAAGATGAAGGAACTAGAAATGATTTTGAAATCACGAAATATAAAAAGGATAATTTAGAGCATGGTTTTGTATCTTCAGAGGATAAATATAAACCGCCTGATGAATCAACATTGGACTTAGTTAGATCTAGTAATATCAAGGAGATTTCCAACAATTCCATGGTTTTGCATGGATCTACACTAATTGGGGCAGATGAGAGGATGCTTTTGGAAATTCCAGCAATGATGGTCCATCCATTGAGACTAATAAAGGGAAGATTTGAGGTGAGTGTGTTTCCATTGAAGTTATCTGTATGGAATCTCTTCATAAATTGCTTTCATGTGCACATTGTTGATACTTTGTTCTGTCTGAAATGCCTTCTGATTTGGCAGAGTATTTCTGTTATTATTTTTTTTTTTTTTTTTCAACAAATTTTTTGGATGTAGTATTTAGGATTTCTTTTTTGTATGTGTACTTGCTAGTCTAAATACTTTTATGTTTTTGTGCTTAGAATTTTGGTTAAAACTTTGCAATTTTTTTCTAGTCTTCCTAGATTGTAATTCTTCTAAATCTATGAAGAGTGGAAAAATGATAAACATAAGCCATTCAATTGTTGTGACAAGATATTAAAGGCTTGTGATAATTCTAGTTACTTTTATTTTGTATGACTAGATTTAATAGTTTGTAAATTATTATATATCAGCTTGTTGTGTGAGTCATGTTACATCGGTGTCAAATTGAGGTAACTCCATTGAGTTATTTTTATAAAGTTAAAAATAGGGACTACATGATTATATATTTTACAAATATTAAACCATTATGTGTCAAGCATTTTTTTAAATCAATGCCTATAAGAGAATAATTTTAGGACAGGGAGTAAGCATGCCCAACTACTGAAAACAAAGCAACTAAAATACGAAATGAGATGAGTAAATATAGCTACCATGTTAGTGAAATAGCAGCTAGACTATATTTCAAAATAACATATGATTAGCTCTAAATAATATGAGATTAGAATCTTAACTAGATTATGAAAGTGAATGTAATGAATCCAACTATTATAATATTAAAAACTAGTTAGATTATAAAAGAAATGACAGAAAATTATACTAAAAACTCATTACATTATAAAAGAAATGGTTGAAAGGAAACATGACAAAAACGGAAACATAGCGATATCTGCACCTACCTAATCACAACTACTGAACCTAATCACGGCTACTAATCATGATGGAAGCTAGCCCTTGTTTTAGTACATAAAAACACTTAGCAGATTGGACAATGTTAAAAGGTTTACAAAAACAGTAAAGAGGTTATTTTTACCCATGTCCTACTCTTAAACTCAGAAAAAAGAGGCCGTTCAAAGTAGAAATTTCCCTTGAAGAATGCTAGCAGAATATCATTTTTTTATCATCCTGACTAGGCACTAGATTATATTAAACAATTTACCATTCCTGCCAGAAAACAAACTTTTTCCATCATATCAAATACTAGTATATAATATTTTCCAAATAAAGTGCTCAGAATATGAATTTTAATTGGATATTTTGTGAGCCTCTTGTTCCTGTGTTTCACGGAATTTTGGGATACAAATATGTAATTTAGTCATGATGATGTACTGTGTCTAGTTGAAGTCCAATGTTGGGTTTATGATGTAAACATATTGATGGCTACTTCATTACATCTGGAGGTATTTATCATGCATGCATTATTCACCTTCACAAAAAATAACAAAAATTCCATAGAATGATGTATTAATTTGGGTAATTTTGTAGTGCATATGATATTTACCACAATTAAATATTTAAATCTTGACATTCACATGATACATCTAACATCACTCCTACAGCTGAAGCAATAGGTAGCACCCAAGCCTACGTGACAGGAATCAACGATGCCTTCAATCTAGCTATAAGTAAACTCATAATTTGATGAGTACATGACATAGTAAACAACAGGCTTCAACTTAGAGAAGAAATTATTACGTGCTAGACCTCTATGACTACCCAGAAGTAGAGGAGACAATGTTGTGATAACGAAATCTCTCTTACTTCGAATAATTTATCAAGATTGCATGCATCTATGGTGGTTTAACTACTAGCACTCAATACAAAACGAAACTGGCTAGCATACAAAACGAATCGAACCTGTTAATGTAATTTTATAGGGTACGAAAACATAGCCTCTAAGAGATCAATGGTTAATGTTATTCCATAATCTATGACTCTATCAAATATTAGTAATACAGGATAGTTACAGGATCACAAGTACATAACTACTAACACAGATAAAGAGCATGCCGAATATGTTGAATAAAGAGCAGGACAAATACCTGGTATTGAAGTCGCTTGAAGTCGCCGTAGAACAAAAGTGCGGACAAAAGCAGCAGCACAGACAAAAATGCGCGAACAAACAGACACACAAAAATGTGGTAAACAAATAAACTTTTCCGGCAATTTATTTATAGCAACTAGTTCGGCCGAACTATTTTAAGAGTAAAAGTTTGGCCGAACTCCAAGTTCGGCTGAACTTTTGTTGCCGGTTTTCCCATCTCCAGCAAAAATTCTATTTTCCCACACCATCAGTGTGCCGTCAATCTAAATGGAAGCACAAGTTCGGCCAAACTTTCTCAAAAATTTTGGGTTCAGCCAAAATATTGCCGATAAAATTTTTCCGCCCCCGATTCTCACAAAAGTGTAACCCATCTTCACATATCCACCCGTAATTCTAGGTCACTTTTGTACCAGCACATATAGTTAGTTTTTCTATGAGTATGGGAATGCCTACCTTAGTGATGATTATGTATTTTAATTGAATGTCTCTTACAAGTTTTTGAATGATGTCTCTGATCCAATCCTTGGTATGATAAATAACTTCACTCTTTTGAAATATTTTCTCAGACATCACACTTTAGGGGGAAATCTGTTACATGTCATTTTGTCACCGTGACATTTGACGGTGAATATGGATCTACCACCATCCACACTCATGCTTCCTTATAATTCAAACATCTATATTCCTTAACCAATTCTTGGAAATTGGAAAATATCTCTTAAATACTCTTAAAGATGGCTTACGTACTTTTTGTGATCACTTTCGGTGCATGCGCGGATATTTCTAAGCTTTCATACAGAATTTTGTGCTTTTTTTCTCATTAAAACCTATGCACCAGATTTAAAATAAATTAAAGACAAAAAGTAACTTCTAGAAGCATAGTTGGGCACATATTCTTCCAACTAAAAGCCTCTGAGTCGCACCAGTTCACGCTAAATCCCTCCAATCACGGAACTTATCCCCTTGTATCAAGAAACCCTAATAGCCTCATTTGTGTATTATACCCCTCTATTGGTGTATCTGAAACCTCCTCAATTTATCCTATAAATTGTGCTTAAACTTCAGGGTTAGGGGGTTCACTTATGATAATCTTATGGTAGTCATTCTAGAGTGGTAAGGTTGTTAAACTAAGGAGGAATATTGGGAAGGCATATGGTAGGAATCTGTATGACATAAAGGCTTGGTTCTAAGATTTTCCTTTATATTATTTAATAATACATTTGGATACTTTTTCTCATTGTGTTGTTTTCAGATTCATTAAAACAATTACAATTCTTAATCTCCTTGACCATTAAGTTAAGCTAGTATTTGGATTATTACATATTGTAGATGCTTTTGATTCTCTGAATGTTTGTGATTGCATGTTTCTTCTTAGGATTAAGGGACTTCTTTGGGACAAAGGCAAGGCTTTCAACAAACATATCTTTGAAAGGTAAGAGAATTATCCTCTCTTTTATAGTTTTGATAATCTGAATGCTAATAGCTTAGGGAAAGTGATATTCTTATGTCTATTTTTTTCTGGTTATATGTTGGGATACTAAGGTGATCACACTTGTTCGTTAAAGGAATTTATCTGGGTAACAATAGTTACTACAAAAAATAAAAATAGAACCATAATAAAAAATTGAAAACGGATAGAAAATAAAGTCAACAACACAAACATGTACCAGAAGTCTTTCTCTTTAAGATATTTTTGGATAAATTCCTCTCTAAATATATTGAATCTATGGTGCATAAATGTGGCAACAATATGAAATTACTGGATAACATTCTCAATTTTCATATTTTTTTCATTTAAGAATGAGAATGTGAATGTACATGCATGAGGTTATGCAACTCTGGCCACTTTGTATCAGTTGCACTGAAAGTAAAAAACAAAGATGGACATCCAAACTAAGTAATCATGTCAGTAAATGAAGCCCTATATTTACTTCAGTATGTCCTTGTACCCCTGAAAGAAGAACCAAACCGCATAACATGCTACGCCAACGTATTATCTGGTAAATCAAAAAGTTGGTGATGCAAGTCTTCAATTGTTATCGGTGAGCTGTGATGTAAATGTTTCTTCAAAAGAGCTGTAGCAGTTTCTTGTCTCTGATGCTGCATTATAATGTTCAATAGGTAATATCAAAAGTGAGGATGGCTTCCAAAGATGTGGTCATAGTATCTAAGAATATGCAATGCATACTCATGAAGTTGAATGCTACAAATACGTGGTTGCAACCAATAAACATAAACAATGGGGAACAATGTGGGAAATTCCATAACTAATAACACCTAAATATTATATTCATTCACCAGAGAGGTTCCAATTTTTATCCAATCATTTTATTTAACATGTGAAGAATCAAAATTATCAAGAAATGCTCTAATTTCTTCCAGTTCTCTCCATTCATTATGTAGGCGAGCAACAAAACAAGAAGGATGAGAGGGAAAATGCTCAATAGGAAACCCTTCATTATTAGTTGCATTGATCTCAGACAATTTGATATCATAATCAACAAATTTAAGCCTCGATTAAACATATGTTGATCTTTCGGGAAGATCATTCACTGAATCATATTTAATTAAAACATCTTGATTATATTTATCACGTTCAATTTTGAAAAGAAATGTATCTATAACTAGAGATATTTTGACATAACATTCATAATATTTAGACTGATCATCATGTCTCCTCAAAATTTGAAATTCAAGATCTTCAACATGTCGGGGAAAAATTTATGTAATTGTAGAAATATCTTCAGGAAAGCTAATTGTGTGACCACTATACTTATATTTCCCACCTCGAGCATGTGTCACTTGAAAAATAGGATTCACACGTGCTATTATCATTTCTTGAACTTGAGTAAGAACTCTTAAAATATGATTTTTCTAACTAGGATCCATGTTATTATACCCACAAAAATTATGGGAACCTCTTTCATTCTTACATCATCTAAAAACAAGTCCTTCAGAATCTCTCAAAACTTGGATTCCAGGATATGATTTGTGGCATATGTGGCACATTTGGACAACTGACAAGCTATCTATCTTTTCTCAAAATATTTTGTGCACTACAATCATGTTTTCATCAAAATGGATATTATCTGTATGAGTCAGACCATGTGGAGAATGACGTGGAAGAGTAAAATTTCTTCCAAAATGTACTTTATTTTCAACACCATGAGATTCCCTTCTCAAATTTCAAGCATGTGGAATGGATCTATGACAGGGCCTTTCCAAATTTATGGTGTGATTTTTTGGAACCTAAGAGGATGATAACGTGTATTTAGCAAAAATGATTTAAAATTTAATTTCCAGCATATTATAAATGAAAAAATGAAAAAATAATCAAATGCATTCAATATTTACATTTGTTTGGTGATGTGGATGAAGGTTATGATATTATTATTCTTAACTTCTAACATTAGCAGATGGAAAATTATGGGAGTTAGCTTCTAAGCCTGCATTCAAATGAGTTGTTTCATGTTCCAGAAAAATAAAATACAATATAAAACTAAATTTCCAACCAATAATTCAAAAATGGAAAACAAATCAAATACATTGAACATTACATTACTTTAACAATTTTATGTTTTGGATTTCATTTCTCCAACCTCATTAGATGAAATCATGTTTTTTCCATAGAATATTATAAAATACAATGAACAACTAACAATATATGAACAAATGAGGAAAATATCAAATTCATTCAACAATTACATTTGTTTGGTGATATGGATGAACGCTATGAGATGGTTCCTCTTCACTTCTAGCATTACTAGATGGAACATCTACGAAGTTAATTTGTATGCCTATATTGAAATGAGTTCTGGCATGTTTGAAGAAAATAAAGTATGAAATAAAACTCAATGTCCAACCTACTAAAAATTCAAAAAATGAAAAATAAAATAAAATACATTGAGTATTTACATTAGTTTACCAATTTGATTGTCGACGAGAATGTAGTTGAAGGCTATCACATTCTTCATCTTCACTTATCAGATTAGCAGATGGAACACTCGGGGAGTTAATTTCTAGACATCTATTAAAATGAGTTGTATCATATTCCAAGAGAATAAAATATGTTATAAGTTTAGTTAAAAGAAAATTTTAAATATATGAATGTAATAAAAAAAACACTATTGCAGGAAACATCAAAATATCATTGTGTTACCTCCATTTTTCCACACGAAATGCTATCAGGGATGACTGGTTCTCCTGGTGGAACAACATTATTTTGAGAAGGGGGATTGGAAGGCCTGATGTTTCAAGAAATTGTCTCAAGATTATCAAACAAATGGTTAATTAAACTGTTATCCAAATCCTCATATGCAATGTCATCATTGCCTCCACCATGGATGTTTTGCAGCCTATGGCCATGCTCAAAATATGAAATTTCAGAGACAGGAGGGATAGGGTGAACATTGGCATCCACATTATGGATATTATTTTCTTCTCGATTGCGATATGTTTCCCTAATATTATGAAAATTTTTAGGAGATCACCGAACAACAAAATTATGTTGATGAGGAGCATATTTTGACAATGAACTATCAATGGGAAATGTTCTTTCCATGATATCATCCATAGTACGATACTTACGAGGAATCATAAAATCATTTTGAAGAGTACTTTCACTCTTTCTTATATGATATGTAACTCTCCTCTGCTCATTTATTGTGTCCTTATTTTTTTGATACCATAAACGACGACTTTCATTGGACTTGCCACGCAATGCTGGTGACAGATTTTGTTTTCTTGTACGCTTTCTCGTACCTTCATATGAGATGCATACAATAAATAATAACATATTTATTATGGAACCATAAACATGGAACATATAATATATCCAATATAGATAAATACAAAATAATGAAAAATGAACATTTTTTTTCAACCATAGAAAAACATGAAAAGCATATATGGTCTTTTGCCAACCATATAAAATTATGAATATCTAAAGGCTTTTTCCAAATGGCTAAAGCAAAAAAGGCTAAATTTTAATTTTTCATATTAGAATCATGATGGGAAACCCATATAACTAGAATAAAATACTATAAGAATTATATGAATTGGAAGTGTATCTAAATATTTGGAACTATATGCTATCAAAATATAAATGTTATTTCTAAAATGTATATAAAGATATAGCATTTCTTGAGAAAAAAAGAGAAAAAAGTAATAAAAATACCATGTATAAAATAACTATAGAAATTATAATTATAAAAAAAAAAGAAAAATTCATAGCATCCAAACACATTAAAATGCAATTAAGAGAACTGAAGGGGAGACAATAAAAAATATTTTCCAGCAAATTACAATGGGATTAAATGTCCAACATCTGATACATACACATATAGAGTAAATTTCAGCAGAAGGCATATAAATATCCATAGAATCGTAATTTTAAGGAATTAGCATATAGACCCAAGAGTATGTAAAGTAAAAAAAATGGAAATATTTTCCCACAACCACAGAGAGTATATAAAATGAAAATATATATAATAATTTATAACAAGACTAATAGCCTAAGAATCCATGTCCATATCTAATGGTCAAATCTCCTCAAAATAATCAATATGGGGAGAAATTGAAAAAACATTTCCAGACTCAATTGAATCATTTCATTCCTACAACGTTGCAGACCAAAACCCATCCATTTGTTGATTAGTTGAGTTATCAATATCTATTGGAAAAAAAATGCCAATCATCATGTCATTTAATGGGAAAGGGACTTCACTACAGTTTTACATAAGAATCACACCCTGGACTGTTCGAAATGGGAGATAACCAGGACATTTGATATTTATATTTGTAGAATTTGTTTCCAATGACTTCCATCTAAAGCCCAATCATGCCCAAAGTAGTCAATTATTCGTTCAACACACGGGTGACCAAATTGGAAATTATCTATTTCTTAAATTTACCATATGGAAGTGGGGCCATCATTGAAAAGGAATATCAACTAATTCATGTATAATTCTAATGACATACATCATAGGTTAGTGATTGGCACAAATGAAAAACCCTATTAATGTTTCGTCACATCAAACCAGTAGATTGTATACCCATGTGGAGGATAATATTCATACTCCTTGTCCAGATAGAGCCAAAATAATTTACTTCTATAAAAAACTCCATTCTGAGGGGGTGAAGTGCCACCAAATGGAAGAACATCCCTTCACCAAACCCTATGAATATTACTGTAAACATAAAATTTATATTTCATTCTATCATAGATATGTTTTAGATATGTCTAAGGTGTTGATCTCTCTTTTCTTCTATTTTGGGATGTGGTTTCATAACATTCTCATCATCCCTACACAAAGGCCTAACCATGGCTCTTCTAGATCCCTAAGTTTTTGCATCTGGTTGATTCAAATTAGTTTTTTTAAGGCCCAATGCAACCTGGACCTTTAGGAACCTATGTTCAGTAGAAGGTTGCTCCATAAGGCCTTTGTAAATGGATTCATTACAAAATAGTTGCATGAATGGGAGCATTTTTTTGGTAAGGATAAAAATACCATTGGTCCAATAGTATACTCTACTTTGTAACTTTACACTAAAAGGAAAAGACCCTCTAGAAGATTTTTTTGAGGAACCCATTATAAAAATAGTCCATATATCCATCTCTAGAGGAGATTGGCGGGTGGAGGCTTTTGTGGATGTTTTTTTTCTAGTGCGTTTCTCATCATTAACCGCACGAGTGTGTTTAACCCACAATGCACGAGTGCGTACTAAAAATTGGCACAACAAGACACCGTACTCTCTGTAAAACCTTCCTGGTGCATCTAATTACTATAGCGCACCAGTGTGCTATGTGGAAAGAGGCCCCATCCGCCTTAAAAATCCGCGCACTAAAATAGTGTTAAATAAAAAAAAAAATACCGACCAAAAAATCCACATTTTAACTTCTTCAGTACTCTAGAGATCTTAAGCACCCTTGTGAATTTATCTCATGTGAGGCACCCTGCCATCAGTGCTCCCATTGCATGCACTACTGTCATCCATTTCCCACCTTGTGGAGTTTGAATTTTGGAAAACAGTGGGCAAATTTCGTTTTTCAAATTCCTCAGCAAATATGCCTCATCGATGCCCAAATGTACATGTATTTTATTTGTTTCTTAATAACTTGATGTTTTAGTGGATTAGATTTGTAAGAAAACTTAAAATTTACCATTTAAAAAAAAAAATTATGTGTGGTGCGCTCAAGCCGTTGGGCTCGCATAGTTCGTGGTTCTGCTTATAAATTTAGAGGCCACACCACGAAATGTGCTAACGGAAACCACACCAGGTTCTGGTGTGATACCAAATAATGCGCACCATGATTTTTTTTAAAACCGGACATGGTAATGTGGTCTTTTAAATGACTGCACCATTGACTATGTACCAGTGTCCGGAGGGAGGTGTGTTGACCAAACTATGTGCCATAGGGCGGATAGTTCTATCAGCACACTTCCCTCCTTACATCAGTACATAGTCAATGGTGTGGGTGTTTACCACACCACAAACGGTGCTAACGAAAACTGCACCAGGTCCCTGTGCGGTACCAAAAAACGAGCAGCGTGATTTTTTTTTAAAAATGACATGGTGGTGTGGTCATTTAAATGACCACACTGTTGACTATGTATCGGTGTCAGGAGGGTGGTGCATTGAGCACACTATTCTCCCTAGGGTAGATAGTTTGATCAGTGCACCGCCTTCTGTACATCAGTACATAGTCAATGGTGCGAGCATTTATAGGACCACACCATTGACCATGTACTGATGTCATGAGGGCACTGCGCTGGCCAAACTATCCACGCCAGGGCACATAGTGTGGTCAATGTGCTGCCCTCCCGACACCAGTATATAGTGAATGGTGGAGTTGGTTAGAGGACCAAACCATTGACCATGAATTATTATTGGGCAGTGCGTTGACCTAACTATCTGCCCGAGGGTGGATAGTTTCATCAATGCACTGCAGAAGAAAGTACGTTTTATTTTTTGCGGTGTGCGGAAAATTTCCATGTGCACTGAGGGCAGTGCGTGCTAAAAATAGACACACAGCTACAGGTGCGTGAATGTGTTTTTGGGCGCACCGACTGTTCTTTTTTTCAAAAAAATTGTATTTATATATTTAAATACATGTATAGTTTAATAAAAAAAAATATTTAATATGTGAATCATTCAACGAAATCAATGGAGAGAATAAAGGGAACACCAAGAACATATGGAGGACCAATATAACATGGTTCGCCTGTGGGAGGCACGAGAGAGGGAGAGAGTTATGTACCCTCACCTTATTATGGAAGCCACCCAGTTTCTCCTAAGGGAGGAAGGCCTCCTCAATCTCTACGAGGAGGCTAAATCCATGAAGGGCCATAATGGGTTATTGGGACAACCCATCCTCAGGTGGAATGCCCACCAAAAGGATTTCCAGGTTCGTCCTTACCAATGGTACGTGCCCATAGAGGACGAAATATATTTTATTACTGGCCTATCTAGGAGAGGGAAACAATTTCCCCAGTTCCCAGCTGTCCCCGTTGGTTATGCAATAGGGAGTTAGTTGGTGTGCTCCCAGATATACATTAAGGAAAATATAATTTTTCCTCCATATTTTCAGGTGTCCGTTGGTCAGTTATGTATGTATTCATTTGGTGCAGAGGAGGTGAGGTGCCTCTCACTACTGCTGATGACCATTGCATACCATACCAGTGATGGGCAACCCATTAGTTGCCTGCTTTTATTTTATGTTGATTCTCTATTACATGTGCCATGAATTGTGAGATGGTATGTGAGTTTTTTGTGGAAATTTTGTACAACATTAGATAGATGTCGCTCCCAGGAATGTGGGAGGCTGACCTTCCCTTTTTCTTCAGAGTTATTTTTTTTTATTTTTTGAGAGGTTTACACAGACAAGGAATACTTTTTTTTGGTAGCCTCGTAGGTCGATGTTGCATGTACGGATGGATATGTGGGGCCAGATGATTCCCAAGAGAGGTGAGTCTGACTTTTCTGCCAGGATATATCTTGATGCACTAGAGTTGCTATTGAGTCTTGATGATCACTCCTTCATTATGGTGCCATGTCCATACGTGCGTTTGGATTGGCGAGGGTGTACCAACATGCTCTTCACATAGGATGAGCCACCGAATGCAAGAGGTAATATTAGAGTTTTCATTAAATTAATATAGTTTCATTTTATTGTCTTAATTAGTTAATTAGAATTATCAAAATTATTCTAACATGTTCTTTAACTTGTTTTATTAAATTGTTTAATGAAATTATCTATTATTTTTGTGTACTTTTATATATTTTTTAGATATTGGGTCATTCGTTGACGATGAGATTCCACAGCCATTGAATGATCCAGGTGTAGATCACGTTGAGGAGGAAATTGCAGAGGCAGAGGATTAGGGTGATAAACCTGGTCCTCATCAGGCGCAAATACCAATGGGTATGAGCTGTAGGCTAGGCAACCAATTTAGGATGGAGTTGGGTGACCAAATCTGTCAAATCCTAGCTGAGAAAGGAGTCACTCCAGTTATGATAAGATAAATATAGGCTAATTAGAGGCTGAAACGGATCTGGAGAGGCATGGCCTGTGATATGTTGACCCTCATGCCACATATCGTTGGAGTTACTAGACCACTGGCACATGCGAGGAGGGCTAGACATGGTGGAGATGTAGTATGATAGAGTATTGCATCATCTAATCATCATGATCATGAGGGGAGTGATCATCATTCTAGTACTCCACCTCCTCATCCACCTCCCATCGAAGATGACCATGATGAGTAGCCTACATCATCAAGTGATGATCATGAGCAGGAATCATTTGAGCAGTCTGCACCATCGCAACAGAAACATCCTAGTATTGAGCAGGCACATGATCCCGAGGAGGGCATAGTTCCATCAAAGGAGGGAGATCCATCGACTGAGGAGGCCGTCACACCATCCATTGAGCAAGTTGTACCATCCAGGAGTCATCAGTAGGTAGTTCCTGATCAGTAGGCACCTACAGAACAACAGGCACATGATCATCATCTATTTGAGCATGTCGAGGTTGCACCATCGACTGGGTAGGCCTCGATTAGCACTACTATTGATGTACAACCGATATTTGACATTTATATGTAGTTATATTACAGTTGTATATTTTTACATTATACACACAAAGATATATATATATAGATGTATATATGTATATATATATATATATATATATATATATATATATATATATATACACACACACACACACATGGTCCATGTATTTTATGTTCATGTTGTAAATGTACTTAATTTACATGTTGGTGTTCATCATGATGTGTATATTGTTGGGTCTTGTTAGATATGTTCATTTAATGTGCAGCTTGCAGATATATGTGTATGTGGTAGCAGTTATTTGACATGAGATGTATATTTTATGTTTGTGTTGTGATGATGTTAGAAAATTTGAATGTGTTTTTTAGTCGAATATGATGTTTGTACGATGGTTATCATGATCGTGATGTTTATTTTCAATATTAAATCATGACATTTATTAAATATTATGTCATGATTGTAATTGAAATTTTGATTTTAATTCTATGTAAAATTGTAAAATTGTAATTGTATTTCTAATCGTCATGTAATTGTAATTGTAATTGTATGTAAAATATTTGTAAAATTTTAATTGTAATTGTAATATTTAATGCATTGTGAAATGATTGTAATTGTAATTGTATGTAAAATTGCAAAATTGTAATTGTAATTGTAATTGTATGTAAAATTGTAAACTTCCAATTGTAATTGTATGTGAAATTGTAAAATTGTAATTGTAATTGTAATTATAATTCAAATTTTAATTCTAATTGTAATTTTAATTATAATTGAATGTAAAATATTTGTAAAATTTTAATTGTATTCTGAAATGATTGTAATTGTAATTGTATGTAAAATTGTAAAATTGTAATTGTAATTGTAATTATAATTGTAACTGTAATTATAATTTTAATTGTATGTAAAATTGTAATTGTATTGTGAAAATGTAAAATTGTAATTGTAATTGTATGTATTGTCATCATTTAATTTTATTAAAATTTATAAATTTATAAAATTGTAAAATCATAAATTAATTTTCAATTTTGAACCATAACTACTGTAAGTAAAATGTATACCGTAAATATTGTTAAATTGCCATATTTGTAAAATTGTAAAATTGTAAATTTGTATAAATATAAAAAATTGTAAAATGATAAGTCTAGAATAATGTGAATTTTTGTAACATAATAAAGTTTAGAAAATAATGAAAATAAATTCATGTACTTTATTATGATCATACATACCAAAAATAACAGTATACATTTTGAAGATATCATTCACACACATTATAACTTCCTTTGCCAAAGAAAGATCATATTTTTTAAAAATCCATGGGAGATCACCTTCCTTGAACTACTATAAATTAGAGGGACCAACACCTGCCTCTAATCGTGTACATTCTAATCGTCTTGGCCGATATTTTTTTTAGTTTTTCAAATAAAAACATCTTATCAATGTGTCACTTTGTTTCGATGATATGTGCCTCCATAAAGCAGATGAAACATTTTTAAATATATTCATGGGATCTAATAAGTGGGTAATCTTAAGATTCTCCTAATATGGGAGGTTATAAAAGATAGATTTCCTTTTCATCCCAATGGGCAATTTCTCAACATAGGTGTCGAAGAATTGTGGGTCATCGAACATAGCCTCCCCATTTGAATAAAAAATTTCCATGGACTCCTTCTCCTTCTCTCTCATAGCTCTAATAAATTGAGATGGTGTCGTTATTGGAGGCCTTTGGGTTCTCTCTTGTTTACCATTTAAAGTGAATGCTACTCTTCTGTAAGGGTGTTCTTTTGGGAGGAATACCTGAGAGCATTCATACACTAGCTTTCATAGGCCATTGGGCGATTTAGTTTTCAGAGAAGGTACACAACATTTGCCTCCAAAATATCCCTTTTATTACAAGACCTACAAAATTATTGTATAAAATATATATGCATGGCACGTTAAAGAATATCATGAATATCAAAACAACTACAACGAATTAAATAACTAATATGAGAAATAATATTGTTACATATATAAACAAATCAATAAACGTGTAATTTACAAGAGAAAACTCCTAAGCCTAGATAATCATCTGTCATGTAAGAACATATGCCATACAATGTAAAACTCCTCTCTGCTGCGATGGGTCTTGATACATCATATAAATTTATCCCATCCCATAATCCCTTCAATTCATCTACCAGTGGTTGTAAGTAGACATCTATATTCTTCACTTGTCTTCTACCAGGGACTATGAGAGCCAACATAAGATGTTCATTCTTCATGGAAAACCATCGGGGGGTATTGTTATTGATCACTACTGTAGGCCAAACAGAATAGTTATTTTTTTGGAGTGAATAGGGGTTCACGCCATCCGTGGCTATGTTGAGTTGTAGACTTCATACTTCGTCCTTTAATTTTTAAAGCCATGTATTATCTATATGCTTCATGGTTATTGAATTTTTTGGTATTCACATAACTCCCAACTCACTTATGTGTGACGAATGCCATCCCTGCAACATAGCTAATTCTTTGCAATGAAACAGCCTTTGAATCCTTTGGATTATAGGCATGTGCCTCAATATCTTAAAGGGAGGACCACATGATTTACCCTTTTTTTATTTTGGTACATGTCATGGCAACATTTCACGCATATCGTTTTTTCTGTATACTCTCCTCTATATGGAATAAAATAATTTGGACATGCATGATACAATAGGTACTCAACTCCAAAAATTTTCAACAATTTCTTTGCCTCTTCAGAGCTATCATGAAAAAAATTACCACTCAGAAGACACTTATCTGTGAATAACCTGTAGTTGGTGATCATGGAAAATATTAAACAGATGTTTCTGAAGATATAATTATTATCGTTCATAAAATTGACAATTTGTAATGTTCATTGTGTGATTACATTTCTCAAAATATAAGGGAGGACATGGTGGTCAATTACCTCAAAATTTATGAGAAACATGCATTCGACAAGCTAAAATTTCATTTCAAGTTGTACAGTAACATCGTTGTTCCCAACTGGGTATACTTTGACTAACCGCAAGGTCAAAAGAGAGGGGTGGTGGAAGAAAATTTAAGTCTTTCAAGAAAGGTATCATCGATATGAGCATCATCCCCTAGTTGATAATCATTCTGGAATGCATATAAAAACATTTTCTCCATAGTAGTCGTATCCCTCAAGTAATCATCCATACCAACCTCTATTTGATTACCTCCATTGGCAGCTTGTGAAGAACTGCTATTGCTCTAGCCATTCCTAATTGGTGAATCTGGACGTAGTGGGAATTGAATAGGTGGTTGATTCAACCATTATTGTTATCGTTCCTGTTTGAGTTTTTCTCTTAATTCAACCTTCTCTTGATTTGACATTATCATGGGGTTCAACTGAAGATGGTAGGTAGGTCGCTTGTCATCACTAGTATCATAATAATTTCAAAAAATATATTTAAACATGGTTGGTACAAAATCTAAGACATCAATTAGCAAGCACGTCAAAAATGCATGATTAATTGGTTTCACTCTGAAATAATTACATTAATATACCAAAAATTTGTTATTACCATCATTGTCCCAAGATTTTCACTAGAACATGCAATGCTACAATTGGCAGGGTGAAGCAGCTGTCCATTTTCATCTAACAAATGTGCCTTGCTATATGTTGTTCCTGATAAGAGCTTCCGATGTTTTGGAGTTGTTTGAATAATTTGTGCATCTCAACTCAATTATGAATCTGCATTAACCTTTAAATTTTTATACATTAATTTTACTCAACTAATTAACATGGATAAAATAAATAAATTCAATTAGATAATGAAAATATAAATAAAATCTGAAGTAAATATTACGTCTCGAGATGGATAGGGAGAACTCCATGATGGAGTTTGAGAAATATTATGGAAAGAGCTGGATTTTGAAGGATTTTCCATTCGATATAATTATGATATTTTCTCCCTGCATTTGAGAAAATCAATAATAAATTTTGGTGTACATACCTAAA
The DNA here is from genome assembly GCA_034641835.2 of Pinus albicaulis. Lineage (NCBI taxonomy): Eukaryota > Viridiplantae > Streptophyta > Pinopsida > Pinales > Pinaceae > Pinus > Pinus albicaulis. The sequence continues at coordinate 596,638,668 of CM076583.1, forward strand.
ATTAATTTTGGTGCCTTAAAAATGGACTTATTATTACCGGTGCTAATGTACAGTTAACTGCACCGGTGTGTTTAGTTATTGTGAACTGGTGTTGTATTATTAATTGACACACTGATGTGGTTAGATAAAAAAATGCACTGAATAGCCGCAAATAAAAAAAAGCACAACTTTATTTTCTTAAAGTGAAAAAAGTGGTAGATTGAAAAATTGGCAGCAAAATATTTTTGAAAATATAATTTCATAAAATAATTGTTTAAACAGTAAAAGATATTCATTATTTCATTATTTTTGCAAAAAATATTTAGGAGATACTTGCACGAGAGACATACCTGGAGCAAGAGAGCACGAGAGCACTGTGGAGCATCGAAATACTTTCTGACAACAACACTATTCACAGAATCAAAATTTCAAACATCTTCTGATTCAAACCATGTAGTATAGTAAAAATGTTAAATTTTGCTGTAATAATTGTTTTTTTTACAGTTTCTATTTGATTTAATACATTGTAAGTAATAATTTTAAATTTTACTGTTCATTTTCAGAAGAATAAAAAACAAAAAAAATCCATTCTTATGCTAAGTACTTGATTCTTTTTGTTCCTACCTTTGCTTCTTTCTGTTTCTGTGACTTCGAAATTTGGAATTTTCTTTTTAGATTTATAGGGTTTGTATTTCTATATATATAGGCCTATGAAATCTAACTCATGCGACGACTTGAAAAGTCAAATCCCAATCCATGTCGGCCCTTGCATGAATTTTTAAAAAACATATTTTTTTTTTAATCGGCGCGCCCCGTGTAAAATAGTGCACCAGTGAACCCATCTAGTGTAGAGTAGTCGATAACGGGGTGCATTGTTAAGGCACTCCATCTGCACGGTCACCGGTTCGAAACCCGTGGGTGATTAGGATTAGTCTAAACTACCCAAAAAAAATTAGTGCACCAGTGTGCTATTTTATAATAGCACACCACACACGTACTATTTGATAAAAACAATTTAAAAACACATTTTTTTCAATTGGTTTGCCCTGTGTAAAATAACACACCAGTCCACTATTTTATTATAGCGCACATCACATGTACTATTTCATAAAATTTTTTTTTTATTAATTTATGTTTGTGTTCATTAGTGCACCAGTTAACATATAACGCACAGGTTCTCCTTGTTGATAGAGAACATCATACGGTGCTTTTACTTTTTTCTCAGTGTGTTTATAAGAACATGCCACATTGCCTCCTCCACGACATCTTATGCTACAAAAACTAACACTAGAGAATTTATATTAATTTTTGTGTTAATTGGTGCACTAGTTAACGTATAACACACTAGGTCTCCTTGTTGATAGAGAGCACTGTACGTTATTTCTACTATTTTGGGGGTGCATTTATAAGACCATGCCACAACATCGTCGGTGCATACTACTTGAAAGGCGCACCGTTTTCTTGATTTTTTTTCCCTGAAAATTTTGTGATTTATTTCTAAAATATATTAATGAAAGGTAGGGTATAGGTTTCATATTGATAAATAAATGGCTGAAAAGAGATCAAGTAACCAAAATAATGATAGCTCATTGAAAAATGTAAAAAAGGAAAGTTCTTTGTAAATTCCTTACAAAAAATATTATTTTTGAACTATATGTAAGTTTAACTAGTATGTATTGTTTACTATGTATCATGCAAAGCCTCAAAATGATGAAGCTCGATAATATTATTTCTAATCTAAGACCAGAAGAGTGTAAAATCTTGATGGGAAATTTGCAGAAGGATGAAGCAGGTGAATGAAAAAATACTATCGATCCATTATGAGTTTATTTTTTTAATTTTCATTAATAATATACTTAAAGATATTAGATAACATGTTTCAAACAATCTATTAATTTACATATGTTTAATGTTCTACAAGGACCAACAACAAAGAAAAGGAATGTTGTTCTAAGAAAAGAAAAAATAGAACATACAAATGAAAATTAATTTCTCCTTAGCTCATCTAGAGTGGTGTTGGAGGTTAACAAAAGGAGGAAAAATTTTAATAAAACTTTTAGGGATCCAGTGGAACGAATGTATAGACATTATTTCCACTTACAATAAAAAAATCAATCCAATGATTACAATAATAAAACTATATCTAAACTACACGATCAGTTTCCAGAGAATTGGTCAATGAGACATGTCAGACTTTTAGTAGCAAAAATGTACAACAAAGAAAAAATAATGAAAAAGTAATATTACTTTAAATATTTTTTGAGAATTATATGTATATATTACTGAAAAGCAATCATTTATAAATTTCACTTTTTTTATATTTAATTTTCATATATCAATATATAAATTAAATAGTTTATTGTCATGTTACATTTTCAAGAATATTATGAAAATCTCAAAGGATGAACGAGCTGATATCAGAAATATGCTAGTAGGGATGTCCAAAAAGGTGTACAAGGAGATTTTCAAGGAAATGGACATAATTAAATCACAAAATTTAGCAACATAGGAGCCATCTCACAAACAATGTGCTTCAAATGTAATATGTAATCATTGAATTTTTGGATTAAGTACAATTTAGCATTAAATATTAATTTTCAAGTATTTTCTTGCTGAAAAGAAAAGAAAATGGAACCCATTCAACACATAAAACAGGATGACAAGGAAGAAAAGGGTTGATATCTAAGTTGGTGAGTAATTATTACTTCCTTATAATAGCTTAACTAGATTTCATTTTTCTATATGAGTTAAATATGGGTTAGCTTGATTGACATTGGGTTAAATATGGGTTGTCAATATATGTTGGCATATCATAAATTAATTGTGGAATTTGTAAGCATCTATTGATCTTTTCTTACTTAGCTTCATCTATAATTAATAGAGAAAAAAATATTTATATTAAATATATGATTTTTTATTGGGTATAAATATTGCACAAAACAAAGTATGGAAGTGCACCAAGAAATGAATTGTTGAAAGATGGCATGAAATTTGGCTTTTAAACAATGTGTATAGTTCATGAGTCAATTATTTTTTTGATAAATTTATTTTTGATTTACATTGATGTATATTATTTAATATTGAAATTTCATTATTCTCACCAATGTATATACACTCATTACTATTTATTTTTATGTTTGTAGATGGAATTTGAAGAAGAAGAAAAAAATCCACACATTAACAAAACATTCCTCAAAATAACCCAAGTCATGGAAGTAGCTAAAGCAGTGACAATAGTTCAAGCGAAGTATGATGATCAATATGTTTGAATATCAAAGCAAGGCATTGTATTTTTTGAAATATTTGTCTGTGAAATCAAAAATTTTGTTTAATGTAATGGACATAGTGTCCCAATTTAAAGACAAAAGAATACCAATAATTTTCCCATATTTGTATGACAAAGAACGTCTTATTCATATATATGTAATAAAACACGTTTTAATTTATTTTGTTTCTTTCTCCATTGTTGTTGTGAAATGTTACACCAGTGACTAAATATATGGATGATTAAATATTATAATGAAGAGATGTGAAATATTAATATGATATAACAAATTAATACAAACATCACATTCAAATGCACTAATGGAAATTTAATTTATATGAATACTCTTATAAGATATGTGTCGACTTTTGATGAATAACGAATTCTAAAAAATCAAAATAATTGCACTGTGAGAGGTTGATGTTTTAAAAAATACAAAATGAACACCGATGCGTGTTAGTTACTGTGCATCAGTGTGCTTGTCTGCTAATGCACACTAGTATGTTTCTACGACCTATGGGCACTGCACAAATACCAATACCAATTAGAACGCTTGGTGCGTTTTTGTGATACTACCCACCAGTGTGATTGTGTGATAGTGCGCACTGGTGCGTTTCTAAAACTTATGGGTACCACACAAATATCAATACCAACTAGAATGCCCAATGTGCTTTATAAACGACTACCACATGGGTGGTCTCATAAGCGTTGCATGCATCGGTGTGATTTTCCTTCAACCCGTCAGTGTGTTTTTATAACTTGACGACCCGATGCATTGTCTCACCTACAGGGTGCCCGGTGTGGTTTTACACCTGAACAGCCCAGTGCATGCACCTTCAACCGGGTTGTTATGACTCTATAACTCACACACATCGGCTGTTCGTTGCTAAACACCTTCGGGCATTCAAAATTTATTTTCTGTCCTAGTGCTTAGTAGTTTTACAGTACCAATGTGTTCATGGTACAACACATCGGTGCAATGATAGGTGATTATGCACCGATGAGAAAAAAATCCGTAACAATCTCTGACTACCAGTTTTTTTAAGTTATGTTGAAACTCCATTAGAATATCTCTCAAAACCTTCGTTACCAAAAACGGATGTTGTAGAAAATGTTTTTTTTGACAATTTTGGTCAATTTTATAACACTGAAAACCTTTGTCATAAACTCCGCTACAGGGTATTTTCCTTGTACTGTGAATCTATGAATCACTAATGAAAATGAGATGTATTCCCATTCTGATTAAGGTATTAAAAAAAATCATTTTCTTCATCATTGATGAAAGGAACCATAAATCCAAATTCGTTTGTAAAGATATGCTTGCAACGCATTAAGAAATAAGGGTTTTGTAAAACATTCTTCCATTGCTTACAAACAGTGCTAAAATTTATCATATTCGATAAAGGGAATCAGAGGAAGAAAATTTCAAATGGAAGACAACTCCAAATAGTTGGATCCATGGTCAAACAAGGAAGTCACGAAACATAAATGAAAACACATATGATATCAATAAAATACTTTTCAATTAATGTTGAAGAGAATTAAAAGTAGCAAAGATACACAATTTTCCATCTACAGATATAGTAAAATTCAGATATACATATTGTATAAGATCATATGAGCGATAAGAACATTATAACAATTGTGAAAAAAACTCACCATTTTAAAAATCTAATGTTTAAAATCCAATATTATTAATGTTAATAAATATATTTGTATGTCTCTAATAATGTCTATGTTTAATATTGATGTAAATTTTTTATGTTCAATGTGAATATTAACATAAAACCATTTTTTAAATATTAAATAACTTAATTTTATAAACCTCACGTTATAAAATAACCTAATGGTACATGAACCAAATGATATAAAACTACCAAATTTTTTAATTCTAATGTCATTAAAAATTAAAAAATTAAAATTAAATTCTAATGTCATTGAACGTAAATAACCTATAGTTATCAATCCCATAATTTAATAAAATATTTATATTGATCTTTAATGAAAATTTTCACATTAATGTATAAATGCAAAATTTACTTTTATATAAATTTCTATGTTTAGGATTAACATCTATATTTATTATTAATTTGAAATATTTATATTTATTATTAAAGTTAAAATCGATCTATATTATTAAATTATCAATGTTAATATCAATCGATATCAATTTTAATAGTATTAATGTTAATTTTAAATAATTAATAATAATAATAATAATAATATTTATAATATTAATCTTAATAATTTCTATGTCAATTTTGAACATTTATGTTTATCAATGTTTATTAATATTTATAAAAAACATAAATATTGAACTTTCTATAGAGTTGACACTCGTAGATTAAAAAGACTAAATTGAATCCACAAATAATTAACTAGAAATTGGACCATGTGTTGCAAAGGAAACATCGTAAGGCCATAGCATAGAAAAAAGAAGTAAATATGGAGGCATTGGTATCTCTGAAAGGGAATAAGTTGACTGGTTATAAAAAAGACCTCCCATTAGATGATTAAACTTGCATGTCAGTCCAAACTTACGTATACCATAGTGGTTGTAATAGGTGCTAGTCCATCGTTTATGTGCAACACCATTATTTCTCATCTTAAGGTCTTTAGGTTTCTTATTTCCTCTAGTATAATGAAACCATTTATTAAAATTTTCCATTACTTCTATTGCATTCACACCTAGAATTGGGTTTTCTACACATCGTTTTCTAATCTCCTTGTGTTGTAACTTAATAATGGGGAAAGATATATTAGGAAAAACAAAAATAGGATAAGGATCATAAATCAAATTTAAATGGTATTTATTTTTCATTTTATGAAATTGTGCAATTAATAACCTCCCATATTTCTTGAATGTCCGTGCTTTGATGAAAGCATCGTGTAATTGATCCAAATTTATGATTCCCCTATCAAGAAAATTTTGGAACCATGATGTATAACTTCCTTCAAAATAAAGAGAAAATAGTTTCATGACAACATCCTTTTCTTCAATGTAATAGCTCCGAACACACTAGTAAAATTGTACTGCATGTTCTTCAATTGTTGTGATATTATCTCCAAATAATTTAGGTAACCATTCATAAAATTTATCAGGAATTTTATTAGGGTATATTTGAATGATAGTCATATCCAAAGGCTTGAAATAATTTATGAGCCATGGATTAACCATTGGATTTGTTGTAGTAGAACAATTGAAAAGATACTTAACTACAAAATTCTTACAAGTTGTCATTATTTTATAGGTCCTAAGAGGATTAGCAAATATCTTACTAGGAATATGATTAGAAGTTCTTGAGTTTGAATGAGATTGTGGAGTTTCCATATGAGAAAAAAAATTATGGTTTTGAGACATACTCATCAAGAATAATATTGAAGCATAGACTTTGAATCATGAGGACAAGATTGAACTCTCTGGCAATGGTGCCAGAAATGTTACCACAAAGACTAGTAACCTAGGTGTAAAGCCTCACTTGGAAACCTAGATTGAGCACAAAAATGGGAGTGCTACCACTATCACCTTGGAAACAAATCCTTATTTTTTGTTCATGAATGTAATTGAACAGAAGGGAAGAATTGTCGCTAGACCTTACTGATTAAGTAACCCACTTTTTCTTAGGTCGAATTCCCCTTAATGGTTCTACAACAAGATTTCACTCAAAAATAATAACATAAAAAATTATGATCTTTGTTGGATTAAGGTATAATTCCAAGAATTCTAGTTCAATGGTTCTTATGGTTGAATCTAGAGGCTTGGGTCAACTAGTAGAGGCTCAAAAAAGTTCCCAAACAGATAAAATAAAGGAATTATGCCTGTGTGTCATAAAATATGGTTTTAAACTATAAATTTCAGCAAGAAAGCAATTTATAAAAGAAATAATGACAATCACTTGAATCTATGATAAATAAGGGTAAACATAGGGATAAGTAAATAATAAACAAAAGAATAATTAAAGAGAACTATTTATGGTAAAAATACAATTGATAGCACAAGAAATCCTATACATTGGCCCTATGTTATGGCTAAAAATTCATGAGAAAATTTATTTTTCTACTTAAAATAAATGCGAACATGTCCTAACCATATGAAATAATATCCACTGAAAATGGTGTTGAATGTTAATTATTTTTCTATAATTAAACACTAATTTACTTTAGAAGAAATAAAATTTAAAACTTTATAGTTCTAAAGGATTTACACAAGAGATAAGACTAGTTACCTTCGTAATGTAGGGCTAATGGAGTCTGTGAATAACAATTTTTCAAAGAAAAAATATGGATTTTGATTCAAAGAAATTAGGGAAGAAAAAGTATTGTCCATCAATCCTTTAACCCCGAAATCATTTTATATTCTTTAGAATATTCAAAGGGAGGGAGATAAACCTAGTCCATCACAAGAGAACTTGATGAAGAATATTGTGCAAGGAGATTTAAATCCATCATACATTAACAACCTTCACGGAATTTTAATGAACTATAATTCATCAAAAAAAACAAGATTGGAGGAATATAACTCACATTTTCATACATATAACACCAAGGCCACCAATAATCATCCAAGAGAAAGAAACAAACACAACATGTCATACAAGAGAAGGTTTTTTGTGTGAAATGCACTTGATAAGGTAAATGTTTCAATACCTCTCCTTGTATTGGTCAAATTTGAGCCTTAGAGAAATAAAGTAAAGAAATTATTTGAATATGATAAAGAACCTACGGATCCTCCTGTGATATTACCAAATATCTATTATCATTTCTCTCCCTTTATCTCTCTCTCTCTCTCTCTCTCTCTCTCTCTCTCTCCCTCCCCTTCATCTCTCTTTGACTCTTACTCCCTCTCTTTCTCTCTCTTCTTTTGTCTCCATCCTTCCTCCTATCCCACTTTCTGACTTCCTCTCCCACTTTATACCTCTCTCCCTCACCCCTCTCTTTTTTTATGTATCTCCCTCTCTTACTCAATCTATCTCTCTAATATACCGTATCCCTCTCTGACACTCTTTATGTAACAACTCCGCTTCTAACATTTTTTTTTTTCTATTTATGGAATTAACACCATTCACATTCAACTACTTGATGTGTTTCATCACACCTTGATGAGTACTATCTAACAGGAATTTTAGTTGTTGTACTTTAATCTAATTAATTGTCGAATTTTCTTTCAATAATTATCATCGCTTGTATTCTCTTCTCAATTACTTTCGGCAACATTTCTTCTCCTTTTATCATTAGACCATGATTTAAAGGTTGACGTATTTTCTACCATTATACTATTATTATGGTGTTTCTTACTATTGAAATCTACTGTTTAGGAATATTGTCCAAATACTCCACTCCAATGAGTTTTCATGTCAATTAATTAACCAATTATATCCCAATGGGAAATGGAAATTTAATAGTTAAGGTCCCACCCTTAACACTTCCAATATAATTGTTTCTGTAACTTACCTCTTTCCTAAACTCTATCCACAATTAATCAAATTACCACCCCATTGGTTATATTATTTATATGCCATACCTTAAATAAGGGGTTACACTACACATATATATATCATTACACCTCTACCCTATTTGATATATATATAACTATTTATAATCGAACTTGCCTTTCGATTTGACCTCATGCATTTAAATGTACGCATTGACATGGACCTTCCACGATGTCATTATGGTCCTATAGAAATATATATAGCCAAATATAATATGTGTAGTTCATAACGTCATTTTTTTTTATGAATTCTCCTCGTCATTAGCTATGGACTTGTCAGTAGATTTAAAGTAAGCTGTTATTTATGATGGTTTTAATGGAACTTCAACTCCATATGGATTTACACCAAGATCTAAGTCGTATTCTTGTCTCAGGAACATGGTTCATTTAATTCATAGTACCATAGTCACATGGCTCGTTCCGTGTTGATTTAACCCTACAGTTACGTGTGAAATTATCCAGCATAGGATCTACTCTATGTGGATGATGGCAATCTCTTCGTAATTGGGGTTAGGGTTTCTTATTACAATTTTTTTTTTCGTGTCTCTCTTTCCGACCTCTTGTATCTGTTACACATTTGTTTCTCGGCTCCCCTACCACTTTCATTTTTTCCTAAGCTGAGAACTCAGTTTACAGTGCCGAGGTCATGCTCGTAAGTTCTCATCAATTTTCTCAGGTAATCCAGAATTACTATCTAGTTTTTAGTTTACATACTATTGAATCACTTATAGTTTTATTATTTTCCACTTTGTGTTTCTTTTTAGTTTGAATTTATTTTATATTCTCACCCTTTAGTCTTATAACTCTTTGGATTTTTTTCCCATGTTTGCAGAGATGGGTTCATCCGTATTCCACGACATTCTTCACCGAGAGGTTCTAGGTCATATTATTATGCTGAAGTGAAAACTTGACTGGTAAATGTATTACAAAAATGCAAAGCCAAAGGCTCTTTGACTGCGTATTTTCCCTAATACGATTATGAATTTCTTACCAGCACACATGGGTTGTGAAATTCCACTACCAATTGGAAGGATGATTTCAGTTATGATTTTAGATTGTATTCCTGGTAATTTCAATTATTCCCTTAACAATATGATTTTTTTATACATTTTTGGTTGTATGCAGGTGAAGTAATTTTTGCATGGGAACTATTCTCTCTCCCCCACGTGGAATTTCTCACATTTTCCATCTTATGGAAATTTCGATACCTTACAAGTAAACGTCCCGTGTCCCGAACATGGTTTCTCTTCATCATTACCACGTTGGTTTTGTCATGCGTTCCATTTTTTGTTTAATTACTTGGCTAGCTCCAACATCTTAGTGTATTTCTTCAACACCCTCACTGTTAGGAAGAAATTAGTTGACCTTCAATAAATTTGGTTCAGTGTTTAGAGTATTATATTGAAATGAATTTAAATCTCAGGGAAAATAATTTTTAACGTATGCCAAGTTAAGAAAGCTCATATTCCCTTCTTGAAATCTAATAGATTCCTACTGTGCCATTTAGTTATAAATTTTATGGATTTTATAAATCTGATTGGTTTGTAAAATGATTCTACTGGTTTAGAATTTTTCATCTCTAGCGATTTTCTCCTCGTTGAAATTCAATTATTTATACCAACAGGGCTAATAATTTGGTTCCTTTAATTTGAACAGGAATTCTACAATTCCATGTGTCCCAAATTTTACTCATTACATATCGAGGGTTTAAGGTAAAAATATTCTTGCAATTAATTACATTCTTTTTTTCTATTTGATTCCACATACTCTTCCATTTACTAACTTCAAATTCTCTTTTTGTTGTAGCTTTAATTCTCCATGACTGTTATTAAGGTAATTATCCCTTAAACTATGTAGTTATCTATACTTCCACTTTTTATGTTAGGTCCCTATATTACTAGTTTAGTCCCTTATTTTTATTAGTGTATCCCCCTTATTGTTATTGTTGTACCCCTGTAACCCCAATATTGTTATTATTATACCCTTACATTATTATTGTTAGGTTGGCTAGGATTATATTGTGTCCCCATGGACTCCTATATATAGAAGGAGGTTTTGGTCATTTGTGTCATACAAGAATTGCTCATTTATGTAATTTATTGGAGGTTTCCCCCTCAAAGTGGCTGATTTCTAAGGTGTTGATCTCTCTTTTCTTCTATTTTTGGAGCTAGTTTCACAAAATTTGGTATCAGAGCTTTGGATTCTAGGGTTTTGTTGCTCCAAATAGGTCATCATGGAATTTTCACTATAAAATTTTCTCTACAAATGTTCAAAAGCTAAATTTATTATAGAGCGAAGTTGAAATCCTAAGGAACGTCATCGAAAAGTTTCAGATCTTTTTTTACAATATTGTCGGAGATTGATCTGTGCAAGTTAGGGATTTTTGCACACTCCTGAATTTAACCTAAATAGCTCATCGTGGAATTTCCGCTATAATTTTTTTTTTTTTGAGGGTCCATAATGAACTTTTCATAGAGCGAAGCTACAATCCTGAGAAAAGTCTTTTAAAAATTTCAGAGCTTGATTCACAATATTTTCAGAGATAGGTTCTGTGGAAGTTATGGATTTTTTAGGATCCCAAATTTCATCTGAACTATTAGCATTGGATTGGGATTCTATAAAAATTGGTCAAAATTACATGGAATTTAGTTTCCTCCGTATAAATTTTAGAGCAAAAGGAGGAAACAGTGACACGCGGCACTCCATACAAGGTCATTGTACTAAAACAGTCCATAATTATCTCATTGTGGGAGATTCAACATAACTTTACCTTGAAGAATCCAAATCAGGTTAGACCTCTAGAATTTGAAAGAAAATTCAGAGGGCTACTACAGGGCCCAATTTCAAATATTGAAGATCTAAAATCAGAGAGATAATTCAGTTTCAATATCGAGCTCCTCAAAATCAAGAAAAAAGTGTGTATTTTTTTCGAATTACATAATTCGTTTGAAAAAATTAGTTTGAATTTATTCGGAGGGAATATTGAAGAATAGATATTAGTGTTGGGTTCTAAAATTCCCCCTAAAAAGAATTCAACACCCACTAAACCTTCAGAAGTCTCTACTATGTCTCATGAAGACAAAGAAATGTAACATGAGATATCAAAATTACAAGAGAAAGTGCACCTATCGCAAAGAGCAACAAAAAATGAAATCGAAGTTTTGAAGAAAAGTGTGGAAACTAAGATGGACGGTTTGAAGAAAGGCATGGAAGCTAATATGAATGTTTTGGAAGCTAAGATGGATGTCATGGAAGTTGGCATGGAAGCTAAGATGGATGACATGGAAGCTAAGATCGATAAAAAAATGGAAAACATGAAGAATGATCTAAAAGTAGACATCGAAGTTTTGGAAAATTTGATACAAGAAATGTTTTCTAATGGAAAAACGATAATAGAGGAAACTCATGATGATAAAAAAATAAATTTTAATCGTGATTTCATAAACTCTAATATTGTATGGAAGAACCACCATATTCCAAAGATGGATATGAGGAATTTTGATTGCAAGGATATCGTAACATGGATACTACAGATGGAGAAATATTTTGATCTCAATAATGTGAAAAATGCACAAAAGGTACACATTTCAACTTTACATTTCGAACAAAATAAATTTGTATGGTATCGATGGTTTTTCTCTCGTAAAAATATTATCTCTTGGTCAATTTTTATGGAGGAAATGATAGCACATTATGAGGATACAAAAAGAAACACCTTCTTTAGCCAATTGATAAATCTCAAACAAAAGGGTTCAATGGTGGAGCACATTGAGGACTTCCAAAAATTGAATATAAGGGTAACTGATATTCCAGAGGAACACATGATTGATGTCTTCATAGGGACTTTAAAGGATAACATCCAACATGAAGTTCACATTTGGGAACCTGATTCATTGGAGAAGGCATTCAGGTTGGCAAGAAAAATTGAATGTAAAATTATGGCGACAAGGAAGCCTACCACTCACATCTATAAAGATGGAAGTGTTGCTACTTCTAGACTTCCACAACCTACAAGGTTGACACCACAACAATTGGAAGAAAAAAGAGCAAAAGGGCTTTGCTACAGTTGTGATAGAAAATACACTAAAGGTCATAAGTGTGCTAAGAAGAAATTATTTTACATAGATTGTGAAGAGGAAAAAGAAAATGAACAAGAAGAGGATATACACCAGGAACCAACCCAAGAAGAGGAAGAAATGAGTCCGACCATATCGTGTAATGCATTGGCAGGAATTACCACTCCTCAAACTCTCAAGATAGAAGGACATATCAAGAAGAAAAAGGTAATAGTGTTGATTGATTCAGGTAGTACCCATAATTTTATTCATTGTAAGGTAACCAAGGAATTGAATTGTTTCCTATACCCAGCACCAGAATGTCAAGTGATGGTTGCAAATTGAGGAACTATAAATTGCTCTGGAAAATGCCATAATATCAAGCTAACCATGGGGGAATATGTATTTAATAGTCCAATGCTTTCCATTCCTATGGGAGGTGTTGATGTTGTAATAGGAGTACAATGGTTACAATCTTTGGGGACGGTAGCTTTTAATTTTCAAGAACTTTTCTTGAAATTTTTTTCAGAAGGAAAGGAAGTCGAATTACGGGGTATTGCGGGGAAGCCAGGAATGATAATAAGCTCTAATGTCATGACAAAGCTTCTAAAGAAAGAACAGCGAGGCGTAATTGCACAATTATGCTCACTAGAAGTTCCAACATCAAAATCATCTATTTGTGCAGATCTCCAACAAGTCTTGGACAATCATTCCAAGGTGTTTGAAACTCCCAAAGGACTCCCACCTATTCGTGATCATGATCATGCTATTGATTTGATTCCAGGAAGTGTTCCTCCAAACATCAGGCCTTATAGATATCCTTACGTCCAAAAGAGCGAAATTGAACGTATGATTGCAGAAATGTTAGAGGCGGGTATAATTCAACCTAGTCAAAGTTCTTTCTCTGCTCCTGTAGTATTGGTACACAAGAAGGATGGATCATGGCGCATGTGTCCCAATTATAGGGAGCTCAATAAGCTCACCATTAAAGATAAATTTCTCATTCCTGTGATTGATGAATTATTGGATGAATTAGATGGAGCAATTTATTTTACCAAATTGGATCTTCATTCAAGATATCATGAAATTAGACTGAAGATTGAAGATATTCCGAAAATATCATTTCAAACTCATGAGGGTCATTATCAATTTCTGGTCATGCCTTTTGGCCTTACAAATGCACCTCATAAATTTCAAGGGTTTATGAATTCCATTTTCAAACCCTTCCTTAGAAAATTTATGCTAGTATTTTTTGATGATATACTAATCTATAGTAGGTCTTGGAAGGATCATGTTCAACATGTTGATAAGGTGCTGAAACTATTGCAGGAGAAAAAACTGTATGAAAAAACATCCAAATGTTCCTTTGGAGTACAAGAGGTGGATATCTCAGTCATATTGTATCTCACGACGGTGTTAAGGTAGACCCTAAAAAAATTAAATCCATTAAGGAATGGGAAGTCCCCACAACCATAAAGAAGTTGTGAGGATTTCTCCGGTTAACAGGGTATTATCACAATGTTTTCAAGAATTATGGGATAATAGTAGCACCTCTAAAAACATTATTGAAGAAAGATGAATTTTCGTGGACTCCTGAAGAAACTAAGTCCTTTGAACATCTTAAAGAGGTAATGTGCCTAGCACCGGTCTTAGCTACGCTAGACTTCACAAAAACCTTTATTGTGGAATGTGACGCATCAGGAAATGGAATTGGTGCTATTTTAATGCAAGAAGGAAGACCCATTACTTTTGAAAGTCATCCAATCAAAGGAAATTATTTACAAAAAGCTATTTATGAGAAGGAAATGTTAGCAATACTACATGAACTAAAGAAATGGCCACCTTACCCAATGGGAAGACACTTCAAGGTAAAAAATGATCATGATAGTCTTAAACACTTTTTCAAACAAATACATCTTCAGAAGAGCAAAAAAAATGGGTCACAAAGATGTTGGGTTATGACTTTGAAATAATCTACAAAAAAGGGAAGCTAAATGTTGTTGCAGATGCACTCTCAAGAAGGAATGAAGAGGTGGAAGCATTTCTTTACAGCAAGATCCTAGAACATCGATACATTTAGTTGGAAAAATGATTCCTTATGGTACAAAGATCGCTTATATATTTGTAATAATTCCCAACTAAAACAAAATATTATTTTGGAATTGCACACTTCTCCTTTAGGAGGACACTCAAGATTTTTAAAAGCTTACCACAGGGTGAAGAAAGAATTTTTTTGGGATGGCCTTAAATCTAATATTCAAAATTTTGTGGTAGAATGTTTGGTTTTCCAGAAAAATAAAGTTGAGACAATTAGGACCCTGGGTCTTCTACAAATTTTATCCATTCCATGTCAAGGTTGGGAGGAGATTTCAATGGATTTTATCACAGATTTACCTAAGTCCGAAGCAAAGAGTGTCATCATGGTGTTAGTTGATAGACATACCAACTATGCACACTTTTGTGCATTATCTCATCAATTTAAAGCAAGTACAATTGCTACTACATTTATGGACACAATTCAAAAGCTACATGGAAACCCAAAGATTATTGCGAGTGATAGAGATCCCATTTTTACTGGAAATTTTTGGACAGAGTTATTTTCTTGTTTGGGTACTCAATTAGCTCATAGCCCATCTTATCATCCTCAATTTTATGGTCAAACTTAGATAGTAAATAAATTTTTGGAAGGATATCTTCGTTGTTTTGTATCTGATAAACAAACACAATGGGTCAAGTGCTTACCTCTCACTAAATGGTGGTATAACACTTCCTTCCATGCTGCAGCAAAAATAACCCCATTTGTGGCACTTTATGGATATCATCCACCGTCCATCACATCATCCTTGAGAGAAAATTATAAGGTTAAAATAGTGGAAGATCACATCGAGCATCAACAAGAAGTTCTCCAACTCTTAAAGGATAACCTAAATTTGGCACAAAATCGAATGAAACAACAGGCATATCAACATCGCAGCAAGAGAATTTTTGATGTAGGAGGTTGAGTATTTTTATGGCTACAACCATACAAACAAATGTCCCTTAAGCAAGCTTATAAGGATAATAAATTATCTCCAAAGTACTATGGTCCTTACAAGGTGTTGCAAAATATTGGTACTATGGCATACAAATTGGAGCTTCCTGCATCTTTGCGAGTGCATCCAGTTTTCCATGTTTCATGCTTAAAGAAGGTTATAGGTGAAAATATTCAAGTTCATACAATATTTCCAAAACTTTATGAGGAAGGAAAAATCATATTGGAACCTGAAGCAATCACGGAAATGAGAACTCGATAGCTACGAAATCGATAAATTTCAGAGTATCTGATCAAGTGGGAGAACTTTCCCACTGAAGATTCTATGTGGGAGGATGAGAATTTTATATAGAAGCAGCCATAGCTACTCAAGCATTGAGGACAACAGTTTTTTGAAGTAGAGGGTCATGTTAGGTTCCTATATTACTATTTTAGTCCCTGATTGTTATTAGTGTATCCCCCTTATTGTTATTGTAGTACCCTTGTAGCCCCAATATTGTTATTATTGGGCTCTTACTTTATTATTGTTAGATCGGATAGGATTATATTGTGGCCCCATGGACTCCTATATATATTTTAAACACCATGTTAAGCACACACATGGTGTATGAGAAGAATAAACACACACACAAGAGACTCAACACACAATGAAAGATAAGTGTGAGGATTTCTTATTTTTCCATTATACATGATGTACATTTATAATACAATGGTGTGACTCTTGGTTTCACATTCCAAGTTCACTTGGACTCCATTGCGAATTTTCGCATTCCACACCTACCCATGTAGGATTAGGTGTTCCAACATGCCCCCTTAATCCGAAGGGGTATGTGTGAGTCCAAGAAAAGAGTTGTAATACAAATTTGCAAAGTATAAATGGCAGCACTTGGGCTGAATCAACTCTCTGAAATGTTGGAAAAAAGAGGTGGTTTAAGGATGACCACTAACACTGGAACGCAAAACTTGTTGCAGTTCCCGGAACTCTTCCAAAACCGGCAAGAAGCTGAAAGCTTTTGCTAGAGGAATTGTCCCTCATAAAATAGGGAGACCTTCAACCTAAAAGAAGGGAGGTCTACTACCTATGATGGTTTTCGGATTACCAACAACTCTAGAATTGTTGAAGCATTTCCTGGAACTCAACCAATGCTGGCAAGAAGCTGAAGGCTTCTGGTAGAGGAAGTGTTCCTCATATATGAAAGGGAGACCTTCGACCTAAAAGAAGGGAGCTTTACTACCTGTGATGGTTTTAGGTTATCCACCAACCAAAGATGATGGTTTAAGGTTTCCCACCAACTGAAGGCATGCTCATGGGCATCCGTGTCTCTGGCTACATCTCTGAATCCGGAATGAATAATTGTAGCTCAGGCTCGCTTGAACTGCTGGCTACAACTCTGAACATGGAATGAAAGATTGTGGCTCAGGCTTGCTTGATCTATCGTCGAAGCTTGTACATGACCACCATTTTCCTCCCTGTTAGGGACAAGGTGAGATGATGGCGAAAACTCAACTGCAAGTTTGCTCAATATTCATGAACATGTTCTGACATGTGACTTAAACATCTTGTTGGCTGCTGATGCCCATTGCCAAGAAGCGATCCATCCAAGATGAATCTTGGTTCTTGCAGGAGGCTTATGTCTGAAGCATCTGTGTGAAGAATGAGTGTGCCGACCACAGTGCTTGCATGGATGAAGATCAAAACAATGATCTTTCATATGTCCAACTTGATCACAGTGTTGGCATTTTACAATCTTTTGTTGTGGAAGCGGAACAGGATCTGGAACAGCTGCAGGTAAATTGTCATATAGGAATCTGGCACTCTGAAATATGAAAGGACACATCCTTGTCATATCCAAGACCAATTCAGTGCTTGTTGTGGACAAGCTTTTCCCAAGGTCTGATGATGGGCTTAGGAAGTGCAGGGTGAGCTGCTGCATCTGCATGAAAATCTGCTCTAGTACAAGGAAATGAATGTGGATCAGCTGCAACTTTATCTTCTTTCTTCTGATGAGAGTCCTTCTCAATCTTCTGAACAGAAATAGGTTCAGAATGGTGACTCTTTTGCTGAAGTTCATCTTGTTGGAGCTGAGATTCCAACTGCAAAAACTCAATCTTTTCCTGTGCATCTTGCAAACAACTTTGAATGTTACAAAGAGCATCCTTGCTCATTTTTATCACATCGTGAACATTTGAATAAATGAGGTTATTCAACAACTCTAATGCCTCATTGATTTTATCCATTTTTAACAACTTAGGCTAAAAAATGAAAGGGTGTTGGCTACAACCGAAAATGCACCTGTTTACAATGTGATGCAACAAGAAATACAAATGACTCAAAATAATTTCCAACTATGGAAATCTCAAAGTACAAAATCTGCTCCTCAAATGATGGAGGACAATCAACAATTTTTGAACAATTCAAGTATTGATTGCAACAATGAATAAGATGCAAAATCCACTCACAATACAATGTCAATATCTCTGCAAAAATATTTTGTAAATGTGCAGCTAAGAAAACTATGCAAGAGGGCTTTAAGGCAACTGAATTTTTTTTTCAAAGAGCTGTTTTTCACCAATAACAACTCGTCTTCACATGTCAATTCTTCAGAAAATCACCCTCTTATATATGCCACAAATCATAAAATTTCAAATATTCAATTTTCTCTATGTATTCAGTCCATTTGCTTCATATGTCAATTCCTTCATTTCTGTTGTTCATTTCTCTTTCCTCTCTCTCTCTGAAGTTTTTTTCTTTTTAATTAATTAAAAATTAATTAAAAAATAGATTACTTAAAAATGGAAATGATGGGGAATTAATTGAAAAAATGTGAGGAGGAATTGTCATAATGGGAAGGGAATTTAAAAGGGGAGGGACATTTAAAAAGGAGGATTAATAAGATATGGGAATTAATTAAAAAATAAGGACAATTAAAAAATAGGGAGGGGAAATATTAAAATATAAAATCGATTTTAAAAAAGCAAAGGCGGTATTTTATATGAGAGAGAAGTATTAAAAGGTGGAAATTTCAAAATAAAAAGATGTATTTAAAAATCTTGGAGGGAGGGAGGAGTTTGCAGGTGTGAGGGCCGCGAGGGGGGATCACGGTAAGGGGAGGACGGAGTGTTGGGAAGGGACGAAGAGGCGTACTGCTATGCGAAGGATGAGGTAACGTTCTGAGGGGGTGTAGATTCGAGGAAGAGGAGGTTGTGTTGTGTGAGGGTTTGAGCGTATAACACAGAGGTCGAGGGCTGGTTTGCGTGGAGAGGTGGCGAAGTCCGCAGGTGAGGGGGTTAGAAAGGGAGAGGGGATAGATCGTGCGGAGGTGTGGGGAGGGGGACCCAAAAGGATATGGGGAGGGTGATGTGTGGGACGGAGCCTGCGGGTATGGAGAGGCGAGGGTGGGAGTCATAGGGAGAGCAGGTGATGCCGTGAGCAGAGAGTGATGGGTATATGTAGTGGGTAGGTTGTAAGTAAGCAGGGGTATATGAGCTTGAGTGCAGGTCGAGTGGTGAGGGAAGGCCGTAGGTTCAGAAATTTTTATTTTTTTATTTTTTTATTTTTTAAACAACAGAGTAGAATAGCAGAGGATTTTTCCTTCCAGTAGCAGAATATTGGATAAATGCAGAATTAGAGATTTGCAGAAAACTCAGAAATCTTTCAGTGCAAACTTATAAATCTTTCCAGTAGCCCAGTAACAGGAAAATGGACTTTAAAAACGCAGAATTTTCCAGAGAATTTTAGCAGTAAAATCCAGAAACTTCTTCAGAAACCCTCTTTAAACTATTTCAACAGCTTTTCAAAATGCAGAATTTAAAAATGGGCAGCAGAAATTGCGTGGAAGTTCAGAATGAATACCTTAAGATGCACAATGCTGCTCTTTTTTTTTTTTCAAAACCAATGCTGTAATGCTGCCAATTTCTGAATGCTGCTCCTTCTCCAAAATAAACTTCTGAATGCGGGAAAATGTCTGCTGCAAAAATTCTGAGTACTATAAAAATGTCAAGAATCTTTGCAGATATGCACAGGCCATAAACACAAATGGCTCACTCAATTTGGAGCAGGGCCAGCAGTCGCCCGCTCTGATACCATGTTAAACACCATGTTAAGCACACACATGGTGTATGAGAAGAATAAACACACACACAAGAGACTCAACACACAATGAAAGATAAGCGTGAGGCTTTCTTATTTTTCCATTATACATGTTGTACATTTATAATACAATGGTGTTACTCTTGGTTTCACATTCCAAGGTCACTTGGACTCCATTGTGACTTTTCGCATTCCACACCTACCCATGTAGGATTAGGTGTTCCAACAATATAGAAGGAGGTTTTGGTCATTTTTATCATCCAATAATTGCTCATTTGTGTAATGTATTGGAGGTTTCCCCTTGAAGTCACTGATTTATAAGGCATTGATCTCTCTTTTATTCTATTTTTGGAGATGGTTTCATAACATTTTATTATAGTTTGAAATATATACTTAAGTATTAATTTCTTTATTTATGTTATGTGCAGGTACCCTTTAATAACCTATTTCGATTGACCACTTTTGCTAGAAATTTTCATGTCCATTAGTAACTTTGGATTTATTTTTTAGTTTGTTCCAATAACCTAATTCGATATTTTTGTTATTATACCTCTATATACTTTTCAAAGATTATATACTTGTAATTTATGGGACAGAGTTCACTAAATTTTGTATAATAATTTGGACATAGTTTTCATTGGATGGTATTTGTATATGGATATAAATCCTTTGAATTAATATAAATCAATATAATTTAATATACTCTTACTTCCAGTATTGAAGTTATGTTTTCATCCCTTAAGTTATATATTCTCTACCATCTGTGTTTCAATCCTGTTAATAATTTTCTAAATTCCTCATTGAAATTCTAACATAATATTATTTCTTAGTTATAGTATCCAGATCTTCAATTTCTACCACAGTAGAAGAATTGTTTTGAATGTTATAAATTCACATTAGCTATCAGACATACTTGTTTTTCCTTTTGTACTCATTTATTTCACAGAATTTCATGGTTAGTAAAATAATTCTATTGCATTTATATTCTGCATAACTAATTCTGATAGTTCACCTAACCTTAGATTTAAACCTAGATCAAGGTTTAGACATTCTGAGAGTTGGTACTCTTCAGATCATTATATGTGCAGCACTACAGATCTATGTTGTATTTATTATAGACTATTATGTTAAATGCACAAATCTTACAGTTCACAACAACTTAGAATTTTTCACATTATTTTCATACACAGAATATAATCCTGAATAGATCTAGCTAATTCTTCACCACTAATTAACTTCACTATAATAACAAAAATACAAGGAAAAATGAATTAAATTGTGCATACCAATTATGGTAGACTATTTTCCACCGAACCTATGAGCTTTTTCTCCACAGCTCCCCCGAGCAGGGATCAAAACCTCCAGCAGTACACAACCTCTTATCTACCCATAATTTTCTTATTTAAGACTACTTTCCCATCAGTTATTTTCCATAATTGCGTCCAGTTAATCAATATATTGTTTTCCTTTTTGCGTAGGCTTTCCTTTTGTTTCTTCCACAAAAGTAATTTAAAACTAGCTTTTTCCTCCTAGTTTTATTCCACCTCTTCCCAGTAAATTTCCTCTTTATTGTGGTATATTTTTAGATTTTTATCTCTAATCTAAAATTAAATATTTATTTTATTTTCTCTCAGGATTTTTCGAGAACTAGGAAAGTCTTGGGAACCTTATCCATCCACATGGATTTGGATTCCTGATCACTAATTATACTCTAGTCTTTGCATAATTAATTCCATTCTCATTTTATTAAATTAAAATAATAAAATTTGTCCACGATAAGTGTTTTCCTTTGGGTCCACTTTACCCTTTAGGACTGTTCAAATTTTTAATAGAAGTAGAGAAACTAGGGATATTACGTATTCCCCCTCTAAAACAAAACACCTTCCTCATTATTGAAAAAAAAATATATACATTCACTTTTCAAACAGTGACGGATATTTTTCCTTCATTTATTCCTCTCACTCCCAAGTAGCTTCTTCGGGTGCAAAGTTCCTCCTGTGCACTTTCACCCTAGCGACTGTTCTGTTTCGGAGCTCAATTTCTTTCTGTGCCACAATATGAAGTGGCTCTAGAAGAAATTCCCCTTCTGGTTCCACCTGTATGACATTCCAATCAATAACATGAGTAGGATCGTGTACATAATTTTTTAATAATGAAACATGAAAAACATCGTTAACCTTAATGTGACTAGGTAAAGCCATCTTGTATGCTACTGGCCCAACTCTTTCCATTACTTCAAAAAGTCCACAGTAGCATGGTGCTAATTTTTCACAACTACCCGTGTACAAAGTACTCTTTTTGGGCTTAATCCTCATGTAGACATGATCGCCCACATTGAATTCTCTTTTTATATGCTAGATTTTTTGTCTGTCTTGTCTTGTCTTGATATTTTGATGAATTTTCTTTCCAGTCCTTTCCATTTCCTGCAATGCATCCGGTCTAAGTATTAACTTATCCTTTGGTTGACTCTAAAATAAAGGTTTATGGTACTTTCTACCATACAATGGTTCGAAAGGAATCATCTTTATTGAGGCTTGGTAACTATTATTGTAGGCAAACTCTACTAGATGCAGAAAATATTCCCACTTTGTTGGTCTGTCCATCGTATACATTCTCAACATGTCTTCTAAAATATGGTTTGGTATTTCAGTTTTTCCATTGGTTTGGGGATGGTAGGTGGTACTAAAGTTCAATTTTTTACCCATTCCCTCAAACAGACTCTTCCAAAAAGTTGAAGCAAACTTTTCATCTCTGTCTAATATGATCATTTTAGGAATACCATGCAACTTTACAATCTCTTTCATAAACGCATTAGCTACTTGACTTGTACCAAAATTAGATTGTACTGGTAAGAATTTTGCAGTTTTTGTCAATGTGTCTACAACTACCATTATAGAATCATGTTGGTATTTAATTCTTGGAATCCAATTATAAAGTATATGGAAATTGTCTCCCACTTCCATTCTGGGATGGGTAAAAGATTCAGTAATCCTACTAGATGTTGATGCTCTACCTTTACCTACTGACATTCCAAACATATAGCTAAATAATTAGCTACATCATTTTTCATACATGGCTAGAACATGTTCTTTCTCAAGGCTGAAATCAATTTCTCATACCCTAGATGTTCTGCATAAGGTCTTTTATCATACTCATCTAGAATATCAGTTTTTAATGAGTTCACATTGGGGATATATAATTTGTTTTTGTAACAAATCAGTCCCTTTTGGTTTTTTTGTATACCCCACTATCTCATTTTTCTGCAATTTGTCTTGGAGTTTTTCATAGTTTAGGTCTTGTCTCATGACTTCTTTGATCAATCCTTCAACATCAAAGTTTTCACTACTCCCAAAACTATTCAAATTTTGACAAGAATTCCTACTCAAAGCATCTGCAATCTTATTTTCCTTCCCTTTGATATGTTTGATCTCCATGTTAAATTCACTGAGGAAGGACAACCATATATCTTTCCTAGCATTTAAATTAGGTTGTGTGAAAAGGTACTTGAAACTTATGTGATCTGTCATTAATACAAACTTTTTTCCTAACAAATAATGTCTCCACATCTTCAAGGCATGCATTACACCAGCTAACTCTAAGTCATAAAAATTGTAATTATGTTCACTTTTCTTTAATTTTCTTTACTCATATGCTATGAGTGAGTTTTCTTGCAGTAACACTCCTCCTAATACCTCTTCACAAGCATCTGTACATACTTCAAATTCTTGATTTGGATCAGCAATATTTAAAATAGGAGAAATTGTGAGTTTAAGTTTTAACTATTCAAAACTATGTTGAATTTTTTTTTTCCAATCAAACTTCACTCCTTTCTTCTGTAGAGATGTGATAGGATATGCTAAGGCTGAAAATATTTCTACAAATCTCCTATAGTATCCTGCAATTCCCATGAAAGATCTTATGGAGAAAACATCTGTAGGCACAGGCCAATCCATGATAGCTTGTACCTTTTCTGGGTCCACTACTAATCCTTTTTATGAAATTATATGGCCCAAGTACTGAATTTTGTCTTTATAAAATTCGCATTTGCTAAGTTTAGCATACAATTTATGTTCTTTAAGTGTTTGTAAGACAATTCAGAGATGTTCTTTATGTTCAACTTCATTCTTAGAATATATCATGATGTCTTCAATAAATACTAGAACACATTTGTCCAAATAATTACTAAAGCCATTGTTCATTAGTCACATAAAGGTAGCAGGTGCATTAGATGATCCAAAAGTTAGAACTACAAACTCATAGTGTCTGTATCTAGTTCTGAATGCAATTTTATTTATGTCTTGATCTTTAATTCTTAGTTGATGATAACATGTTCTTAAATAATTTTTTTTAAAAGACTCCTCTCACTTGATCAAATAAATCATCTATCCTAGGTAGAGACATATATTCTTGATCATTAGTTTATTCAGTTGTCGGTAGTCTATACACATTCTGAATGTACCATCTTTCTTTTTAACAAACAGTACAGGTGCTCCCCATGGGGATACACTTGGTCTTATATAGCCTCTATCCAGCAACTCTTGTAGCTGCAGTTTTAACTCTAACAAATCCGAGGTACTCATTCTGTATGGGGCTCTAGAGACTGGTGTAGCTCCTGGTATTAACTCAATTGAAAAATCAATTTCTCTTTTAGCGGGTAAGGGAGGAATTTCATCTGGAAATGCATCCTTAAATTCTCTGATGACTGGTAAGTTTTCTACAAGTTCTTTTCCAGTTTGTTGTCCCAATTCTTTCACATGTACAACATACACTTGATAGGATTTTCTTGTTGTCCTTATTAATTGAAGTGTTGAAATCTATCTAACTGATATTGGTTTGGGTTTCCCTTTCACTATAACTGGTTTTCGCTCACCATATATACAGTGTATTATTTTATCTAAACAATTTAGTATGACTTTCTGTTTTTCTAACCAGTGGATTCCTACTAACAAATCATAGGAGCCTAGTGGAAAAATATTCAAATTCAGTTCAGTTTCATACCCATTTAAATTTACAACAGTCTTTGGTAACTTATGGGTCACTTTTATTTTTTTTCATGTAGCTAACTAAACTAACCTTGCATGCTGAAATTTTTCTGAGGAGTTATATAACTTAAATTTTCACCTGGATCTATGAAAACAGAAACAGGTTATTCAACAATCATACCTTCTATTTCAACCATGGTTGATTGGTGTTCAGCTTGACGATCTTCTAGTGCAACACTGATTCTAGGAATGTTTCTTGCCACATCATTTACAGTAGTTGCATCTCTCCACACTTGTATATTCTAAATGGTTCAGTGAGGACTATCTCGTAGCAGATGAGGTTTTCCATAACCGCAACACTTTAGTGGCTCCCTCATTTTAGAGTTCCATCTCTTTTACTGTTTCCATCTATTTTTTCAGACCCTGTTTATGATTGGGCTAGTTGATTTTCTCTAGTTTTGTTAAACTTCTTTCTTTGGTGATTTTTCCCAAATTTATTTAAGTATGTCGGTTTTACTCCTTTTCCACTAGAATCACCCTTTTCTTTGTTCTGCTAGTTTTTCGCTTGTTCATTACTGCCTTTGAACTGCTGATAACACAATCTTGCCTTGTGCAAAACTTCATCCATTATTTTGGGATTATCAAATTCTATCCTCTCCTTGTAGATAGTAGGCACACTGTTTAAAAATCGATGTACCTTTTCCTTCTCTTCTCTTATATAAGGTACATAGCAAAGCAGGTTGGTGAATTTGGTAACAAACTCGTCGATGGTAAGGTGTCCCAACCTAAGCTCATGAAACCCTTTGGCTTTGTCTTCATAAAATCGTTCATTCAGATATCTAGATTTAAATTTAATTTGGAAATCTTCTCAAGTGATAGTTTTCTCGTCTATCACAAGCACCATTTTGGTTTCCTCCCACCACAATGTAGCCTTACCTTGTAATTGGTAAATAGCCAACCTGGCTTTCAAGTTACTTCCATATTCATAAAATTGGATGTATTTTACCATGTTTACAAGCCAAGCTTATGCATCTTCCTCCTTCTCACCATCATAAGAGGAAGTTTGATCTTTTGGAATTCTCCTCGCAATTCCCTTTTCCTCTTAGACTGTTTTCTAGAGACTTCATCATCCTCAGATTCTTCTGAGTGGTTTGCAGTTTCCTTTCTCTTTCTACCATAACCTTCATCGTCGTGACTAGTCCTAGAGGTCAACACTCTTATTAACCTCTCTTTCACTTCGCTGGCTAGCAATAATATTTCATTATGGTTTTTCAGTTGCATCATTTCTCTTTGCATCTGATCTATCATGGCCAACAATGGAGCATTGGGATCTGGTGGAATTTTTTCATCGCCCATATCTACATATATCTCATACCCTTCACTTATGGTTTCATCTATACGGTTCTGCACTAATTCACTATACACAGAAGTAAACATTAGTGTATATTTGTTTAAAAAAAACAATTTAGAACAATAGAATTTTCAGATTTTTATTTTCTAGTGTGAGCACACATTTAAGCCCAGTGTTTTAACATGGGCTCTGATACCATTTGTAACAACTTTGCTTCCAACAATTTTTTTTTTTTCTATTTATGGAATTAACACCACTCACATTCAACGACTTGATGTGTTTCGTCACACGTTGACGAAAACTGTTTGACAAACATTTTAGTTGTAGTACTTTAATCTAATTAATTGTCAAATTTTCATTCAATAATTATCATCCCTTATATTGTATTCTCAATTACTTTCAGCGACATTTCTTCTCCTTTTATCATTAGACAATGATTTAAAGGTTGAAACATTTTCTAGCATTATACTATTATTATGATTTTTCTTACTATTGACATCTACTCCTTAGGACTATATTCCAAACACTCGACTCCAATTAGTTTTCATGTCAATTAATTAACCAATTATATTCCAATCGAAAATGGAAATTTAATACTTAAGGTCCCACCTTAACACTTACAATATAATTCTTTCCCTAACTTACCTCTTTCCTAAACTCTATCCACAATTAATCAAATTACCACCCCATTCATTATACTATTTATATTCCATACCTTAAATAATGTGTTACACTACACACACACACACACACACACACACACACACACACACATATATATATATATATATATATATATATATATATATATATATATATATATATATATATATATATCATTAAACCTATACCCTGTTTGATATATATATATATATATATATATATATATATATATAACCCTTTATAATTGAACTTACCTTTCGATTTGACCTCATGCATTTAAATTTACGCTTTGACATGGACCTTCCATGCTATCATTATGGTCCTATGGAGATATACATACACAAATATCATATGTACAGGTCATAACGTCATTTTTTTTTATGAATTTTCCTCCTCATTAGCTATGGACCTGTCAATAGATTTAAAATGAGTTGTTCTTTATGATGGTAATAATGGAACTTTATATCTGTATGGGTTTACACCAAGATCTGAGTCGTATTCTTGTCTCAGGAACTTGGTTCATTTAATTCACAGTACCATAGTCACATGGCTCATTCCCTATTGATTTAACCCTTCAGTTACATGTGAAATTATCCAGCATAGGATCTAGTCTACGTGGATGATGGCGACCTCTTCGTAATTGGGGTTAGGGTTTCCTATTAAAATTTCCCTTTTCTGCATTACTTACCAGCGCACATGGGTTTTGAAATTCCATTGAAAATTTGAAGAACGATTTCAATTCTGAGTTTAGATTTTATTCCTGGTAATTTTGATTATTCCCTTAACAATATGACTTTCTGATATGTTTTTGGTTATATGCAGGTGAAGGAATTTCTGCATGGGAACTATTCTCTCTCTCTCATGATGATTTTTTGACGGTTTCCTTTGTACGACAATTTCGCTACCTTACAGGTAAATGTCATGTCTCCCTAACATGGTTTCTCTTCATAATTACCATGCTAGTTTGTCATGCATTAAATTTTTCATTTAATTACTTGGCTAGCTCCAGCAACTTAGTGTATTTCGTTAACACCCTGAGTGTTATGAAGAAATTAGTTGACCTCCAATAAATTTGGTTCAACGTTTAGAGTATTATATTGAAAATAATTTAAATCCCAGGGACAAGAATTCTTAGAGTTGTTACTCTTCATATCATTATCTATGCAACACTACAGATCTATGCTATATTTATTTTAGACTATTATGTTAAATGCACATATCTAACAATTCAGAACAACTTAGAAATTTTCACATTATTTTCATACATAGAATATAATCCTGAACATATCTAACTAATTCTTCACCACTAATTAACTTCACTATAATAACACAAATACAAGGAAAAATGAATTAAATTGTGCATAACAATTATGGTAGACTATTTTACACCCAATCTATGAGCTCTTTCTCCACAACACTCCCCCCCCCCGAGTAGAGATAAAACCTTCCAGAAGTAGACAACCTTTTTTCTACCCATAATTTTCTTATTTAAGCCTGCTTTCCCATCATCTTCTTTCCATAGCTGCATCTAGTTAATCAGGATGATGTTTTCATTTTTGCCTAGGATTTCCTTTTGTTTCTTCCACAAAAGTAGTTTAAAACTAACTTTTCCCTCTTTCTAGATTTATTCCACCATTTCCCAGTAAATCTCCTCTTTACTAGAGTATCTTTCTATATTTTTATCTCCAATCTAAAATTCAATATTTAATTTATTTTCTCCAAATATTTTTGGAGAATTGGGAAGGTCTTGGGAACCTTATCCATCCTCATGGATTTGGATTCTTGATCTCTAATTATACTCTATTCTTTTCAAAATTAATTTCATTTTCATTTTATTAAATTATACTAATAAAATATGTCCATAATAAGTGTTTCCCTTTAGGTCCACTTTACCCTTTAGGACTATTCAACTATCTAATAAAAGCATAGAAAGTGGGGATATTGCACTCTATATCCCCTTTCCTCTCTGGCCTTCTCTATATCTCTCCCCATGTCTCATTGTCTCTCGCTCTCTCACCTCCCCCTTCTCTCTCATTTAATCATTCTCTTCCCCCTCTGCCCCCATCCATGACTCTCCCTTCCTTGCTACCTCCCTCTCTCCACCTCCCTATAGCCATGTCCCCCTTCCCTCTCTATCGTTGACCTAATTATATATATATATATCTATTTCTCTACCCCCCCCCCCTCCCTTTCTATCCCCTTCTCTCCCTCCTCTCCTTCTTTTCCTCTCTTTCTCTAGTTCCCACAACCCCCCCACCTCCCTCTCTTACTCTATGTTCCCTCTATCTCTCCATGTCCCCCCTCTCTCACCCCACTCTCTCTGAATCTCCCTCTATAACTTTACATTCCCCTCCCCTCTCTATCTCCCCACTTCTCACATTATCACCTCCTATTTCTCTCCCCCTCTCAACCCCTATCTCCCTTTCTCTATATATTTCCCCTTCCTATTTATTTCCCCCCCCTCTCTTTATCTCACTCCCCCTTCCACCCCACTCTCTCTCTCTCTCTCACTCTCCCCTCTTTCTCTCCCACTTAATATTTCTCTCTGCTCTCTCCCTCTCTCCCCCCCTCTTTCTTACTACCTATCTCACTCTCTCCCCCCTCTCTCCCTCATTTTCTCACTCTCTTAACTTTCCCCCCTCCCTTTCCCTCTTCTTCCATATTTCCCTCTACCTCCCTATTTAAGCCTCCCATTATCCCCTCTATTTGCCTCTTCCCCCCCACATTTCTCTTCCCCATCACTCCCTCTCTCTCAATGCTCTCACCCCCACCTCCCTCTCCCCCATTCTCTCTCTCTCTCTCTCCCTCTCTCTCTCTCTCTATTTTATCTCTGTAACATCTCTCCTACTACAAATTTTTTTTTTTCTAGGAATTACTTAATGATTTTTCTTCCACTTTGATAGGAAGAGTTGTTGTATATCGATACTACATCATTGATATAGTAACTAAGAAAGTTACAATCTTTAATATAAATCACCCCTTCATATCTATAGTAATATATAACTATATTGTTATATACCTATATTACCATATCATTATATCTATTGATATAGTTTTCACAACATCATATACATAAATTTGATATATATATATATATTATTCAATCATAACTATATATATTATTTATATGGTACTTCAACACTTGGATTTAGCATAATATTATTTCTTTAATACGTTACCAAGTATATCTCATCGCATGATCAATAAAATGATTTCATACAAATAGAATTGATTTTGATTTTTATAACTGGTAATTCATACTGATGTTGTTATATAAAGTTTCTTCTCTTTTTCGTAAGTGTATATATATATATATATACATTGGTGAATGATTTAATCCGTGACTCCATAGATTCATTATACGTATGTTAAGTTCAACCCTTAACACCTTAATTAACACCTTGGTCATCCTAAGACAACCCTCCTCAGACATACCATAATTGTTGTACTATTGACTATGTGATTTATTATTTATGTTACCCTAAGTAGCTTACGCCTTGATGTGAATTGGGATGTTTAATCCGTAATGTGGGTTATGGTAGTCATATTATTACGATCCCTTTGAATTTATATGCCAAACGTTTATTTGTTGACATAGTAGTATTAAATTATTTCTTTCATTACAGACCCATGCGATTGAGTACTATTACATTCAATTCGAATCTCTTCCATTCGATTCATATGGTCTTTGTCAATCGAGAATTTAGACGTTTCCCAACCCCCAAGGCTATCGCATCGATCCTCACCTCTCTTCTCCGATGGTTCCACGTGGATGGTGAGATCTCTTCGATTATTAGGGTTTCATCTGGAATTAAAATGCTCTCAGCATCATTCAATTCCTCTTTCCAGTGATCGTTTTCATCGTTCTTTCCACAGAAGCTTAACGGATAGGCTCAAATCGCACTCCTATTCAACTCGGCTTGTCTGAGGAAATAATCCATTCGTCTTGGCTTGTATATATATATATATATATATTGTTTTTCTTTTTGTTTCCCTATTATGATAGAGGCGAGAAAGGTTCCACCATTTCTCTTTTATGAAGTTCTTACTTTGTATCAAATTGATACAGTCGACTCGACATGTATCAAATGTTTTCATTTCTTATATACACGTCTGAGCTAATTTGGAGTTATTATTATTGTTAAAGGTTAAATTTCCTTTCTATTTTATTCTGACATTGATCTCACACGAATCATCGTCCCTTTTCATCATTGTAATTTGGTTTATTTGTGAAATATCCACCACGAATGAAATCGATTTTGTAGGATCGATGTTATGAGTTTGACTCATCGCTCAGTTAGCCAGGGCTACGGCGTCATCATTTCTCTGTTCGCATTAACCCTCGGCTCCCACCTTACTAGGTAATTTATTTACTTGGGTAGTATATTTGCTCGTGTTTCTTCTCTTGTTTAACAAATACAAATCGTTTTATACTAATAATTTCTTCCGCATCATTACAGAGAATTTCCAAATCTCAATTATTGTATAATGGGTACGTTTTTCTCCCATTCTCTCACAGTTCATACGTATTTTTTTTTTCCATAGTAATGTTTAATTTTAAATATTTGTCGATATGAGGATATTAATACTATATGTATTTGTCGCAGGTAAGGTTCTCTCCTTAGATCGTTTTTCCTTTGAAGAGAAAACACTTGTATTTATTTCCTAGAACGAGTTCTAACCACGCTTCATGTGTTGACACAGGTCGGTCGATGAGCCTCTTTCTGTTTTCCATGTTGGGAATAATATTTCCCAAGTGACTGTAGATTTGTTTTTCGACTTTGCATCAGTATGAATATTGACCCGAATTAATTTCTCGGGGAAAATACACTTGTTATTTTTCTAACTTATATGAACAGAACTCTGGAGATTCTATAACATAAACATCTGAACTAAAATTGTTCACTCAGGTTTCAAGTAGGTTATTATCTATTATTCACGTTTTTTTTTCTCCTTACTACAGAATGATAAAATCATTCTCAGCCAAGCCTTATTAGGGCCTTTAATTTTATTTGCAGAACTGGTTAACTTAGAATTGCTTTAATATTCTGAAATTTTATTTGATTGGCATACTGAAAATAGATAATAGTGGAAATATTCCTTTCGATTTTTTAATTTAATTTCTATTTCTTAAAAATTCTAGTCCCTAATATATATATATATATATATATATATAAATAACATTGATCAATTTTCGGGGTATCCTGAAAAGTGTAATTCTGTTGCATTCACACAGAGGTTTGATATTCTTAATTTTATATCTCTTCTTAATTCAAACAATTTTATATAGATAGGTAATTTTGGAATAGAGATTCCTATTTTCCTCGATTTTATTCACGGGGTAGATAAAATTCTATCTTATTTCACTTTGTATAATACCAGAGTGTATAAAATTTAATTTGTAGTAAGGTCTTTGTATAATGGATCCATTTTCTTCAGCTATACATCACATACCATTGTGTATAATTTTATAATTTCTAACTTTTCTCTTATTCAAGTATACCTCTTTTGTATTAAATAGAGTTAATTGAAGGTTCAACATAATTTTCAACATATGTTTTACCTAGCATATAGAGAGTTTTTATATTGTGCACTTTAATAATATTTATGTACTGAAATCTTTGTTATATTTTTTTTCAGTATCATACATAGATCAACATTATATTCTCCTAATACATATTTTGTTTTATTTTCCATTTAATTGATCAATATAGATCATAGATTACTTTCCCACAGGTATATCAATGCCATCTATCTTTCTATTTATTTTAGAAGTTGAATTGTTTAATTAATTATATCCTCACTGTACATTATAGTTTATTTTTCTTGCATAATTATAAGGAGTTCACAGAAATATAGAATATAATTTCTGATTTTCTAATTATTGATCCTTCTGTACTATTTGAACTAAGATTTTCTTTGCATGCTTATACACAGTTTAGTAAAATTAGGTATATTCAGTCCAAAGCTTAACTGAACTATTAAAATTCTAAGTAAGTTTTTTGTTCATGTAAATTTCACATTCTAGAAGTAGATTTATACTACAACATTCAGTATAAATTATGGAAACAATATATATCTCCAAATTTAGGCCATCTCTGGTTTAGAGACTCTAGGTGATAACTTTCCATAATTTCTATTCCTACAACTATACAGATTTTGGAGAGTAAATTTTCCTGTTGAATTCTGTTAAATGTAAGGAATGACAAAATCTCAGAAAACTTAATTCAAAATGACAGCTACAACATTTTTCAATATTTTACAACAACATCTATTTTAACCATTCATAAGCTTAGTGTGCATACCACTTCTTCCTATGACCAATCCTCCAAACCGTAGAGTTCTTTTGTCTCCAGAAATCACCCCCAAGCTGAGATCCTCTCCAAGAACAGACCAACCTCTATCTATTCTGGAGTAGCTTACTTAAGCTATCCTTTCCCCAAAGCTTGTTTCTAATTTTGCGTCCAGAATTCAGGATGCTTTTCTTCCTGTTTGCCTAGGCTTCCTTTATTTAGGCATTTTTAGAGCTGCTTTCTGCTTTTCCATCTTTTTACCTCTTCCCAACTACTTTCCTGATCATTGGGGAACTTAGATTTTTCCTCAAAAATCTAAATTGGAAATAATTTTCTTTCAAGGCTTTTTGAAAGATTTTGGGGAAAGTCTTAACCTCTTTCCATAACCTCATGGATTAGGCCAGTGATCTCAAAAATCTCATTTGGTCATAGTGCACACATAAACATTTTATTTATTTTCATAAATAAATAATTAACTACATCCACACAATTATTATCCATTGGGGTCCACTCCCTTTTTGACATAAGTTCAAATGTCCAATTTAAAAATCATACCAGCTTGGGGTGTTACATATTCCCCCTCTGAAAACAAACACCATCCTCGGTGTTAACAGCTAACTACTAGAGTTTAATTTGAAAATAAAAATAGGTTTTTTTCCATCATCTCAGCCTCTCTTTCCCATGTAGCCTGTTCCGTAGTAAAGTGTTTCCACTGCACCTTTACTCTGGCTACTGTTCGATTTCTCAATTCAATTTCTTCCCACTCCAATACTGAATTATAAAAGTTATGTTCTGAGTTTACATTTTTCTACAATTTTTGGACTAATATAACTCAAAGAAGCACCTGGATCAATTAAGATAGTAACATATTGATCAGAGATTTTACCTTCCATCTCGACCATAGTAGACTGATGTTCCACTTGTCGGTTCTCCAAGGCTGCATTGATAGTGGGAATGTTCCTTGCTATATCATTCACTGTGGTAGCTTCTCTATCTCTCAGAACTATCTGAATATTTCTGTGTGGACAATCCCTCAACATATGAGGTTCTCCGCAACCCCAACATTTCAAAGGCTCCTGCATTTTAACTGTTCCTTATTTCTTATTATCCCCATCTATTTTCTTTGAACCAACTTGGGATTGAGAAGTTTGACTTTCCCTTGGTTTGTTAAATTTCTTTCACTGATGATCCCTACCGAATTTCTTCAAGTAAGCTGGTTTCTATTTCTTTCCTTCGAATTCACCCTTGTTTATCCAGCTTTTCCCATGTTCACTCTTTCCTTTAAACTGCTGGTAGCATAATCTAGCTTTCCTCACCACTTCGTCCATAGTTTTTTGGATTATTGAACTCTATTTTCTCCTTGTACACAGTAGGCAAACAGTTCAAAAACCTTTGCACCTTTGCTTTCTCTTCTTGAATATAAGGAACATATCTTAAAAAATTTGTGAACTTGGTGACAAAATCATCTATGGTGAGTTTGTCCCAATCTAAGTTCGTGAAACTCTTTTTATTTTTCATCATAATAGCATTCATTCAAATACCGACTTTTATACTTGACCTGGAAATCTTCCCAAGTCACGGTTTTTTCATCAATGGTATGAACCATTTTTGTCTTCTCCCACCACAAGGTAGCCTTACCTTGTAGCTGGTAGATAGCTAATCTAGCCCTCAGATTTATTTCATATTCATAGACTTGAAAATACTTAATCATATTCAACAGTCGTGCCTCAGCATCGTCCTCCTTCTCTCCATCATAGGAGGGAGGTTTAATTTTTTGGAATTCACCTTGTAATTGCTTATTCTGTTTAGACTGTTGTCTAGTAGTGTCATCTTCCTCAGAATCATCTGAGAGTCTACTTTTCCTCCTCCTTTCGAGACCTTCACCTTCTTGGCTGTTCCGTGAAGTCAGTTCTCTTATCAATTTTTCCTGCTCCTCACTGGCTAAAGATAGCCTGTCATTTTGGCTTCTTAGCTCAGCCATATCCCATTGCAACCTGTGAAACATGGACATTAAAGGAGAACTAGGGTCTGGTGTATTATCCCTACCACCCAGATCAACATAGAGTTCATCTTCTTTAGCCATTGACTTTTCAGTTTTAATACCCTTTTACACTAAAAAAAAATAACATCAGTAACATTGAGAAAAACAATAATAATAATAAACTTTTTATAACAGTGAGCACACAAAAAACAACCCAGTTTTCCAACCTTGGGCTTTGATGCCATTTGTAACATCTCTCCTACTACAATTTTTTTTTTCTAGGAATTACTTAATGATTTTTCTTCCACTTCAATAGGAAGATTTGTTGTATATCGATACTACATCATTGATATATTAACTAAGCAAGTTACAATCTTTAATATAAATCACCCCTTCATATCTATAGTAATATATAACTATATTGTTATATACCTATATTACCATATCATTATATCTATTGATATAGTTTTCACAACATCATATACATAAATTTGATATATATATATATATATTATTCATTCATAACTATTTATATTATTTATATGGTACTTCAACACTTGGATTTAGTATAACATTATTTCTTTAATACGTTACCAAGTATATCTCATCGCATGATCAATAAAATGATTTCATACGAATATAATTTATTTTGATTTTTATAACTGGTAAGTCATACTAATGTCGTTATATAAATTTTCTTCTCTTTTTCGTAAGTGTATATATATATATATATATATATATTGGTAAATGATTTAATTCGTGACTCCATCGATTCACTATACGTATGTTAAGTTCGACCCTTAACACCTTAATTAATAACTTGGTCATCCTAAGACAACCCTCCTCAGGCATACCATAATTGTTGTACTATTGACTATACAATTTATTATTTACGTTACCCTAAGTAGCTTATGCTCTGATGTGCATTGGGATGTTCAATCCGTAATGTGGGTTATGGTAGTCATATTATTACGATCCCTTTGAATTTATATTCCAAACGTTTATTTTTTGACATAGTAATATTAAGTACTATTATGTGATTGAGTACTATTACATTCAATTCGAATCTCTTCCGTTTGATTCGTATGGTCATTGTCAATTAAGAATTCAGACATTGCCCAACCCCTGAGGCTATTGCATTGATCCTCACCTCTCTTCTCCGATGGTTCCACGTGGACGGTGAGATCTCTTCGATTATTAGGGTTTCGTCTGGAATTAAAATTCTCTCAGCATCATTCCATTCCTCTTTCTAGTGATCATTTTTATCGTTCTTTCCACAGAAGCTTAACGGAGAGGTTCGAATTGCACTCCTATTCAACTCGGCTTGTCTCAGGTAATAATCCATTCATATTGGCTTGTATATATATATATATATATATATATATATATATATATATATTTTTTTTTTTTTCATTTCCCTATTATGATAGAGGCAAGAAAGGTTCTACCATTTCTCTGTTATGAAGTTCTTACTTTGTATCAAATTGATAGAGTCGACTCGACATGTATCAAACGTTTTCGTTTCTTATATACACTTCTAAGCTAATTTGGAGTTATTATTATTTTTAAAGGTTAACTTTCCTTTCTATTTTGTTCTGACATTGATCTCATACGAATCATCATCCCTTTTCGTAATTGTAATTTGGTTTATTTTTAAAATAGCCACCGCCAATGAATTCGATTTTGTAGGGTCGATGTTATGAGTTTGACTCATTGCTCAGTTATCCAAGGCTACCGCGTCATCATTGCTCTGTTCGCATTAACCCTCGGCTCCCACCTTACGAAGTAATTTATTTACTTGGGTAGTATATTCGCTTGTGTTTCTTCTCTTGTTTAACTAATAGAAATTGTTTTATACTAATAATTTCTTCTCCATCATTACAGAGAATTTCCAACTCTCAATTTTTGTATAATGGGTACGTTTTTCTCCCATTCTCTCACAGTTCATACGTATTTATTTTTTCCATAGTAATGTTTAATTTTAAATATTTGTCGATATGCGGATATTAATACTATCTGTATTTGTCGCAGGTAAGGTTCTTGCCTTATATAGATTTTCCTTTGAAGAGAAAACACTTGTATTTATTGCCTAGAATGAGTTCTAACCACGCTTCATGCGTTGACACAGGTCGGTCGATGAGCCTCTTTCTGTTTTCCATGTTGGGAATAATATTTTCCAAGTGACTATAGATTTATTTTTCGACT
The DNA here is from genome assembly GCA_034641835.2 of Pinus albicaulis. NCBI lineage: Eukaryota > Viridiplantae > Streptophyta > Pinopsida > Pinales > Pinaceae > Pinus > Pinus albicaulis. The sequence goes on from CM076583.1 coordinate 596,676,054, forward strand.
TCGCATCAGTATGAATATTGACCCCAATTAATTTCCCAAGGAAAATACACTTGTTATTTTTGTAACTTATATGAACAGAACTCTGGAGATTCTATAACATAAAAATCTGAACTGAAATTGTTCACTGAGGCTTCAAGTAGGTTATTATCTATTATTCATGTTTTTTTTTCTCCTTAGTACAGAATGATAAAATAATTCTCAGCCAAACCTTATTAGGGCCTTTAATTTTATTTTCAAAACTGGTTAACTTAAAATCGTTTTACTGTTATGAAATTTTATTTCATTGGCATACTGAAAATAGATAATAGTGGAAATATCCCTTTCAAATTTTTTATTTAATTTCTATTTCTTAAAAATTTCGGTCCTGAATATATATATATATATATATATATATATATATATATATATATATATATATATATATATATATATATATATATATATATATAAAGAACATTGATAAATTTTCAGGATATCCTGAAATGTGTAATTCTGTTGCATTCACACAGAGGTTTGATATTCTTAATTTTATATCTGTTCTTAGTTCAGACAATTTTATATAGATATGTAATTTTGGAACAAAGATTCCTATTTTCCTCGATTTTATTCACAGGGTAGATAAAATTCTATCTTATTTCACTTTGTATAATACCATAGTGTATAAAATTTAATTTGTAGTAAGGTCTCTGTATAATGGATCCATTTTCTTCAGTTATACATCACATACCATTGTGTATAATTTTATAATTTCTAAATTTTCTCTTATTCAAGTATACCTCATTTATATTAAATAGATTTCATTGAAGGTTCAACAAAATTTTCAACATATGTTTTACCCAGCATATAGAGAGTTTTTATATTGTGCACTCTCATAATATTTATGTACTGAAATCTTCATTATATTTTTTTTAGTATCATACATAGATCAGGATTATATTCTCCTAATACATATTTTGTTTAATTTTCCATTTAATTGATCAATATAGATAATAGATTACTTTCACCACAGGTATATCAATGACATCTATCTTTCTATTTATTTTAGAAGTTGAATTGTTCAATTAATTATATCCTCACTATACAGTATAGTTTATTTTTCTTGCACAATTATAAGAAGTTCACAGAAATATACAATATAATTTTTTTTTTTCTAATTATTGCTCCTTCCTTACTATTTTAACTAAGATTTTCTTTGCATGCTTATACACAGTTTAGTAAAATCAGCTATATTCAGTCCAAAGCTTAACTGAACTATTAAAATTCTAAGTAGGTTTTCTGTTCATGTAAATTTCGCATTCTAGAAGCATATTTATATTAAAACATTCAGTATAAATTATGGAAACAATATATATCTCCAGATTTAGGCCATCTCCGGTTTAGAGACTTTGGGTGATAATTTTCCATAATTTCTATTCCTACAACTATACAGATTTTGGAGATTAAATTATCCTATTGAATTCTGTTAAATTTAAGGAATGATAAAATCTGAGAAAACTTAATTCAAAATGACAGCTACAACATTTTTCAATATTGTACAACAACATCTATTTTAACCATTCATAAGATTAGTGTGCATACCACTTCTTCCTATGACCAATCCTCCCAAACTTAGAGTTCTTCTGTCTCTAGAACTCACCCCTGAGCTGAGATCCTCTCCAAGAACAGACCAACCTCAATCTATTCTGGAGTAGCTTACTTAAGCTATGCTTTCCCCAAAGCCTGTTTGTAATTCTACATCCAGAATTCAGGATGATTTTCTTCCTGTTTTCCTAGGCTTCCCTTATTTAGGGATTTTTAAAGCTGCTTTCTTCTTCTCCAACTTTTTACCTCTTCCCAACTACTTTCCTCATCATTGGGGAAATTAGATTTTTCCTTAAAAATCTAAATTAGAAATAATTTTCTTTCGAGGCTTTTTGAAAGATTTTGGGGAAAGTCTTAACCTCTTTCCATAACCTCATGGATTAGGCAAGTGATCTCAAAAATCTCATTTGGTCATAGTGCACACACAAAATTTTTATTTATTTTCATAAATAAATAATTAACTACATCCACACAATTATTATCCATTGGGGTCCACTTCCCTTTCGACTTAAGCTCAAATGTCCAATTTAAAAAGCATAATAGATTGGGGTGTTACAATCTCCATATATCCATGCTCCCCTCTCTCTTTCCTTCTATCTCCCCCATCTGTCTACCCACACCTATCAACCCTCTCTCAATCACTCTAATCGTTCTATTTCTATATCACTCTATTAATTTAACTCTCCCCCCCTTAGCCTCTCTCTCTCTTTCACTCTCACTCTCTCTCTCTAACTCACTCACTCCCTATTCTTATATCTCTCCATCACCCCCAAAAATCTTCCTCTCCCCTCCCATTTTCTCACTCTCTCTTTGTCTCCCTTCTCTCCCCCACCCCGTCTCTATATCTCCCCCATTAAATTTCACTCCCTTGAGCCCCCTCAACCCTACTCTCTCTCTTTTTATGTTCCCATCCTCCCCTCTCCCTCTCTCCTTCCCACCTCCTATCTATCCCATCTCTTTCCCTTGACCCTCTCCCCCCATATCTCTCACTTCCCCTCTCTCCCTATGCACTCTCTCTACTTTCCTACCTTCCTCTCTTGCTCTCACTCTCTCCCCATATCACCCTCTCTTGGTATTTCTATCCTTCACCCCCATCCCTCTCCATCTTCCCCTCACACTATCACTATCCATCCCTTCGCTAACTCTCTCTTATGCAACTTCTCCCCATATCGCCCTCTCTTACTCTTGCTCTCTTTCACCCCTTATATATCTCTCTTATCCTCTTACTCTCACTATCCACCCCTTCACTCCCTCTCCCTTATGCAAGCTCTCCCCACACTCCTAGTATCTCTCTCTCTCTCTCCCCCTCTCTCTCTCTAATTTCTCTCTACATATCAATGGTCCCCTCTCTCTTTCCCTCTATCTCCCCCATCTGTCTACCCATACCTATCACTCCTCTCTATCACTCTACTCTTTTTATTTATCTCCCATTCCATTAATTTATCTCTTCGTCCCTTCACCCCATTCTCTCTCTCTCACTCACTGCCTCTCCTTCGATCTCTCCATCACCCCCAAAACGTTTCCTCTCCCCTCCCCTTTTCTCACTCTCTCTTTGTCTCCTTTCTCCCCCACACCCTATCGCTCTATATGCCGCATTGAAACTCACTCCCTTTAGCCCCCTCAGCCCTACTCTCTCTCTCTCTCTCTCTCTCTCTCTCTCTCTATCTATCTCTCTTCTCTTCCTCCCATCTCCCTCTCTCATTCCCACCTCCTATCTATCTCATCTCGCACCCCTAACCCTCTCCCCCTATTTTTCTCACTTCCCCTATCTCCCTACCCACTCTCTCTATTTTTCCACCTCTTTATCTCACTCTCACTCTCTCCCCATTTCACACTCTCTTTCTCCTACTCTCCTTCACCCCCATTTCTTTCCCTCTATATATCTCTCCTTCTTCCCCTATTACTTTCAGCATCCACCCCTTCGCTCCCACTCTCTTATCCAACCTCTCCCTATATTTCCCTCTCTTTCTCTTGCTCTCATTCACACCTTCTATCTCCCTCTTCCCCTCTTACTCAAACTATCCACCCCTTCACTCCCTCTCCCTTATGTAGGCTCTCCCGACTCTACTACTCTCGCTTTCATGGGTGTAAATTTAAATGGATAGTCAAAATGATTGAACCACCTAATAATGAATTTTAGAAAATCATGAATCATTAATTTTTTTCATATATATATATAGTATTCTCATAAATTACGTTGATCAGAATGGGATAATACAATATTTTTATTCAAATTCACTATCATTAACCCATTATATATATATATATATATATATATAATGAGTTATTGATAGTGAATTTGAATAAAAATATTGTGTTATCCATTTGAGTAAATATTGGATTATCCCATTCTCATCAACATATTTATGAGAATGTAGCTAGTGGTAAATTTCAACAAACACCGAACCACGAAATAAGAGAGAAAATGGGGAAATACTTCTCTGAAGTCTAGGAAATGTATATACGTAGTTTATGAGAATGTTGCTAGCGGTGATTTTCAACAAATACTGAATCACAAAATAAAAATACAAATGAGGAAATACTTCTTTGAATTATGGGGAATGTATCTATAAATGTGAATTTTCAAAATGTCACTAAAATAACGAGAGGTAAAATACTATGACTCTAAATCACTTTCTAGATAAAAATACCATTTGATCTAATAGAAGATTAGATCATTGGATTATAGTGAGTGAAAATTACCAGATTCCCATCAAAGTAAATAAGAAAATCACTGGATCACCATAAATGCAATCACAAAAGGAATAGCCTGGGATAAAATTGAAAGGGAGATTAAAGTAGCCATTTTTTGGTGAATTAGAGAAAACATCTGTTAGTACCAAAAACCCAAACATGGATACATTGTGGAGATTTAATAAATCATTGTTGCATTAAAAATTTCAATGGGGTCAATCTCTTTGTTTTTCCAAAGAAAAAAAACTTTATTCATCAATTAAATAAGAATTTACATAATTCATGTAAGGGTTGAAAACACTATGTATATGAAAGGAGGAACATAGAAACAAAGTATAAAGATAGACCATCATAGGAGCTGAGAGGCAAGGAAACAAGGTCTAGCCTAAACAGTAGCTTGAAAATATAATATTTCCTTGTACATAAAACAACCCAGAGAGTATCCAACATGGATTTCAAAGCACAAAATTTCCCAAGTAATATATAGAACCATCACTAAAAAAAATTAAAAAACACTCTACCAAGGTAAAGAGGGAGCCCGAGCTTGGACAAAGCATCCACATCCATGTTCTCCTCTCAATATACATGGAAGAAGAAAATGTCATTAAAGGAGGAGGGTAGGGTTTCTATGTTTTCCATCCAATAGTGGAGAAAAGGAACCTCAAGGGAGTCCCATCCCATCTAGGGGTATCTTGAGATGAAACAATATAATTGAGTTTTAAATTCAACAATATGTTTTGGGGAGTAGATATATTAATATAATTTTTTTTTCTAAATTACATTTTTACTTAATTACTTTATATATTCATTTATTAAGTGACTAGAAAATATAAACTATATGTTATATAATATATGGTGATTTTTTTTTAATATTTATCACTTAGCACTTATTTTATAATACATTTTATATTGTCAATTTCTTTAAAAATAGTATAAAAATAAATTAAACTATAACTTTACCTTTTTATTATTAATATTAAAAAATATAATATATGGATAAACATATATACATTTAAAAAATCCATGTAACAATAAAAACATAATAAAACAATAGTAAGCAAGAAGTAAACAAAATTTAATCACCTTTGTAAATATGACATTTATTAATATTATTATTAACTGGATAAATTCTATATAACAATTACTGAGCAAATAATAGATATAATTTAAACTAAATGAAAGAACACGAAAGTCTACATCACTCAAAAGAAACAAATTAAATTTTAAGTTTAATTATGGGAATGTATCTATGAATGTCAATTTATGAAATGTGTAATACCCCTGATTTACAGCTTTTATGCTTATGTAAATTATACGAAGGTCTAGGTGGACCTACAGAAAAATTATGTTGTTGGTCGAAATATTTTAATTAATAATTATCTATGAAAATTATGCCAATTTTAGAAATATTTTAATTAATAATTATTTATGAAAATTATGCCAATTTTATAAAGACAGGAGTAATTGAGATCAGGAAAATCTTATCCATGAGGATAGGATAGATTTTCATAATTTCCCAAAATTCTCCAAAGAAAATACCTTGGAGAAAAATATAAAAATTAAATTAGATGGGAGAAAAATATCTTAGAAAATCCTGGAAAGTTACTGCATTGAGGAAAAGCTGCATTGAGGAAAAGCGAGTTTTAAAGAAAACTTTTGTGGATAAAAAAAAATTAAATCCTAAGTTATGGGAAAGAATAAAACTTTTGTTGAGAAAATAAAAGTAAATCCTAAGTTATGGGAAACAAAAACCCATAAGAATGGGATGTCATTATGGAAAATTGTTGGGTAAAGTTGGCTTAAAAGTTGCATCACTAGTGCGATAAGGGGTTGTCAACACTGGGGAATATTTATCCTTCCTCAGAGGAGATATTTGAGGAGAAGCTCTTGGTTGGGAGGAAAATTCATCTTTACAAATTGGTATGCAGCATGTCAAAATTTTATTAGCTTCTTATATTTTAGTAATGGATAGAAGAATCAACTTGTTTAATTTCATAGAAAAAATTATTCCTTGTAATTAAGGGACTAATGTTAGGTTAAACCAAGATCAAAAGCATGGTACATGGTAGTTGCATATGCCTTGTTAATTTTACATACAGTATCAATACTATGTTCTATAATCCTAGTATAGACTAGTGGCATGTCCCTCGTTAATAATATGTAGACTATAAATTATGTGTATTGTATCGTGTCATATATGTGTATTATACAATGTCAAATATGAGTATTGTGTAGTGCTGGTACTATGTTCTGTACAAAAACTAAGGTGTTGTAGGCAGATACAATTACAGTATGTTTAACTACAAACCCCAAAGGGTTATGATCAGATAGTAAATATTGTGTACTTATTAATATGTGCAGAAGTAAAATAAATACTATAGAACTTGAAAATTCTATCTACTGAGCCAAAGTAAAATTAAATAAATACATGGAACAATGTATAAGAATCTACAAATACATTGCAGATACATGTAAAAGTTGCTAGAAAAATAACCAAGTAAACCATTATTAAACAAGAGAATTCTGGAAGGAAATAACATAGGAATGGATTCGAAAATTGATGAATTCACTATAAAATCTAAAATTCTGATATAGGTACATATATATACATCATTAATATGATGACGAAAATTTATTCTAGAATTCGAATGATAAAATTAGATAAACTGTCTAGTACAATAATCCTTAAGGATTACACAGTCATATATTAATGAATAAATAAAAAAGGGGAATTATTACATCAACTCATTAACTGTCAAAGTCCTAGTATGGCACTGAGATATAAACTACAACATCACCTGTCTAAGCTATGTTCTAGAAGGAGAGCCATGGCAGAAAAACATACGACCAACCTGAGGAAGAATACAGTTGGTAAGTGTGGGGAGTGAGGGAAATTTCAGTGTCACATAGACACACAAAAAAACTCAAAAATCATACCTGCAAGAGAACAAGAATGTGAGAATTACAGAGAGTCAAATCATATAATAAAAAAAATTTATTAATCTGTAAATGACAGAAAGATTCCATACTTGAGCATGTTGTTATGCTATTGACTGCTCAACCTATGCAAAAAATTTCACAATGTCATGAGGAAAGGGATCCTCTAGCATATACGCATGAAAATAACAAATGAGAAATCCAATAATTATAAAAATTATTGAATTTACTTGAAGGTGGAAGGATGCGAGGCTAGGCAGACATTGCCATCTTCTTCAGCAAATTCTCAATCTGAGTAGAATAGTAACCTAGGTGGCAACAACCCACATATTAAAATAATATTATAAAATGAAACATTACAAAGGAAGGAAAAATTATAAACAAAGTTAAATTTAAGACATTAAAAAAAACGTGAAATAGAGCAGGAATATAAGTGTCTTGCCAAACCTCGAATGAGGAACATAAACTATGTGGCAGAATTATGTCAACACCTTAAGGGGCAGAACCACCCAAATATGTCACGCATTTTCCCTGAGTAGTATGAAGGGGAAATAAATGAAGAAATTTCTTATGCAAATTCCATAACAAACATAAGGTCACACAACCCCAATGGAAATATAATTCAATGAATAAGTATAAAAAAAATACTCAGAAATAAATGATACCATGGGTGAAGTACTAACCCAAAATGGTATGGGTAACGTAGAAGTGAACCACAACCCTAATGAATAGAACCAGATACAATTAAAATTGTGTGCAAGATGTAAATATACAACCCAAAAGATCATATAATCGATAAAATCATGTGTAAAACAGAGGATTGTTAGTATCTATCGTGAAGAGTTAAATTTCCATTAATTTTGCATAAAGAATGAAAGTGAAAAATTAAAAACTCATATTTTAATTTGAAAAAAAGGGTAGTCCTTACAATGCCCCATGAATGCCATACACGATAGTTTAACCCAACACCTAAAGATAAACGAGGGGATTACCCTACGTGATGGACAACGTACTCTCATAACAGGAAATTGAAACTAATAGGATATGGGTAGGATGTTTATATGAAACACACATTCACAGGTCAAATGCAACTATAATTCCACCCAATTCATATTAAATATATGTATTCTCAACTTATGCAAATCCAAAAAAGAACTAGAGGAATTCTAAGGTCTCCGACAACATAGGAAATACATAGCAATCATATAGTGAGAAGGATTTCCCAAATCAAATAGGTCGGGTCAAATATAAAAAATGTGGGGATAGAAGTGGCCAAATACAACAAAAATATTCAAAAGGCCAAACTAAATTATAAACCCAAAATATAGTAACTATTCCCATTCTGTATTTTTTATCAAAGGTTACGCAAATGTGATATAGATTAGAGGATTATGTTACCTCAACTAACATATCAAATAAAAAATAATCAAACCATAAATAAAATATGGAGTGGGACTTATAACCCAATATACCATTTAATAATTCAAATGCGTAATGCAAAACCCATAAATTTCTGGGTACGATAGACATAAAAATCATAGTTAAAATGCTAAATTATATATATATAATTAGAAATCAAAGGGTCAACTAGAGGGAGAAAATTGAACCGAGAAGGCGTAAATAATAACCCTTACCTCTTATTAGAATAAAAGGATCAAAGGGCTGCTGGTTTGAACTCAAATGCGTGCCATTGAAACATTGTGAGGAAAGAAAGAGGTATTTACCCAAATTACTATGCAATGGATACAGAAGGCTTCTTTCTATGAATACAAATCAAGCCATATTCATATGGGTACTCTAAAATAAATGAAATTCAAGACATTAAAATAGGGGTCAATGGTCAAATAGAGTACCTGAGGTGAAGGCAAAATTATCTGTGGTGAAGGTCGTCACTTCCATTGTTGCAAGGTTATCTGCAACCCAAATAAGAAGAAATTAAAGCTCAATCATGAATATTAAAAGAAAAAAAAACCGAACTCGTCTATAAAAATGTGCTAATGTTAAAACAAAACAAAAACATAGTGAAAACCCTTACCTTTGAAGTCATGGCGACGTAGAAATTTTTGTTGTCCATGACATGTTGTCATTATGATTCTTATGATTGCATATGTTGTCCTTGATGGCAAATCTCTTGTGAAAGATGCATTATATGGATTTTGGATAAGCACAGTGGTTTAGAAGAAAGTCTAGCAGAATATGGACAAAGTTCATATTTAAGAATCTATACACGATTTCGTTATGTTTAAGTCGCGTATACATGTGTAAAAGAAGAGGAAAAATAGTGTATGGATTTTTAGCTCTAAATTTGTGATACCAGGGGTCTTTACCATGGTGTTAGCCCATAGCCTTGAGAAATGTGTTGTTTATTTGATTCAGTCTAAGAATAACATTGGCACTTGCATGGTTTTGGATCATGGTATAGGGAAAGACTCAAACTATATAAAGGAAATAATATCATAGTGCAAGGAAGGAAAGGATATGAATATTTAATGCATACTTCCCTCTGAAGTATATCTACATGGTATGGGTTTTATTTGTTTGATAGATCTGAAATAATGATGCACCTATGGATACAATGATGGATCAAGATCTCTAGACCTAAAATGACTTTGTATTTGCATAATCTAATTGTGAGAGGTTTAGATCTATGAGTTGGCGCATGTTTATTGAAGAAGAGGGTACGATCTAAGTAAGTTTATTGATCTAAAATATTATGCAACTCTGAATATTTACAGATCTATACATTGGTTCATCAAGGTGAATGCGCATGTACACGCGGGTTCATTTCAGTAAAAGTGCATATGGAAGTTAGGGTTTTTTGAGGCTTGATGAAGAGGTTTTCAGATTATTTCTTCTATATTTCTGTTATATGTCAATGAAGTCTTCATGTAGATCTGGGTTGTTCAATACTATATATGCTGCTTGTTGATTACGTACAAATATGATCAATGAATATGTGATTGAATATGATAGATTTTGCTGACTAAATAACGGTTATGTAAATCTAACAAAGTATGCCTGAATGCCTCAGAAATTTTTTCTGAGTCTACTCAGATTCTTAAAAATAATTATACAAAGAACTATATACAGGTTAGTGCGTAGGAAATCACATATATATGCATGTTGCAGTAAGTGAAGTAGCATATACATTTATGAATGATCAGATTTGAATTTAATTATGCATGTTATTTCAAAAGTTGAGGTTCACTACTGTGACTCAATTACAATGATCTCACTGTTCTGTTTAAAGTTTGGTTTATAACTACTAGTGTTGATATACAGATTGAGTTGTGTTGAAGTTGTTGGATCTAGTGTGAAGATTGATGAAACATGGTTTGTAGTGGGTCTGGGGGTTGAAGCCTTCAGTATGAAAGTAGAATATTTATACCAATAGACGCTGGTATTCCATTCAGAAGGTTGTAGCTCCCTTCTAGTAGTGGATCATAAACATGATCAGGGGGTTGGAGCTCCCTTCCAGTAGTAGCTAGACAACGAGAGAAGGTTGTAGCCTTCTGCAGGTGGGTGCCTATGTACTGAAATGAGTTTTCATTAGTACAACATTGTAATCATTTTTCTATATAATAAATATTGAAGATAAAGGCAACAACAGCGATGGTTTTCTCCTGACTTGGGTTTCCACCCTAAATCTTGGTGTTCATGTGTGATGCAGTTTTGTGATTATTTATTTTGTTATTTTTTCTACCTGTTTAGTGCTTAAATTTTTGATACATAACTGATGAACTAGGATAAATAATGTTTCTGAATATTTATTTGAACAATAAGATATGTGGGTAGATGCTAGTTTCCCTTAAGATAGTCGCGTGTATACACTAGTTCGGCTAATCAAAGTCGCGTATAGAAATAAGAAAATGAAAAGAAAAAGATTTTGATTTTTGTAAATGTTGACTCACCCCCCCCCCCCCGCCGCCCCCCCTCTCAGTATTTTTCCCAACAATTGGAATCAGAGTAGGTCCTTTTGAAGAAGCTTAATCGCTAGAAGGAATATCATCTAAGATAAGAATTCAAGATGGGACAACATCTATTAGAACACCACTCTTCAACGGAAACAATTTAATAGTTTGGAAGAGAAGGAAAAGATCCTATCTTGAGTCTCTTGGAGCAGATGTTTGGGCTAAAGTTGAAGGTGGTTACCAATATCCAGTCGCAACTCCTATAGATCCATTAACAAGGAAGAATTATGAAACAAATGCAAAAGTTTTCAATGCATTATTGGGGAGTCTAAATGAATCAGAATTTGTCAAAGTTATGCAGTTAAAGACACCAAAATAGATATGGGACAAAATCATTTTGAGCTATGAAGGTGATGCTAAGGTAAAAAGTGCTAGACTCCAAAATTTTTGAATTCAATATGAAAATCTCAGAATGCATAAAAATGAAAGTATTTGTATTTTATTTTTATGTCTGGATGAAATCTTAAATCGTATGAGAAATCTGGGTGACGTCATAAGTGCACCACTCTAGTAGAAAAAAGTATTAAGATCTCTGACTGCTATTGAATAAAAAGTGTCTGCTATTGAATAAAATCGGCATCTATAGACTCTTACTATTGTTCAACTTCATGGGATTTTGACTGCATGTGAAATGAGGAAAGGAGGTATGTCTGAAGTCAAATAAATTTCTTTTAGAGCTACTGCAAAAGGCAAGGACAAGGAAGAACTAAAATAATCAGGGTCTGTATCAGAGGAATATGAGGTAATTTTTTTAAATAAACTTCAACTTGGCACTCGAAGGTTCAGAGATAAACTTACTTCCAAATGTTTTGCTTGTGGAAGAGTTGGTCATTGCACTGCTAAATGTCCTCATAGATATAATCATGAAAAGGGAAACGATTTATCAAAAGGTAAGAAGAGATGATTTATCAATATAAAAAGTTACTATACTCATGCTGCTAGTGATGGTCTATCAAATAGTGAAGAAGGTAAATCATATCAAGATATTAGACTGCTCATGTGATTTGAAAAAGACACTAGTGAGGCTAAAGGTACTTTTGTAGATGCATTAGAAGAAAATGATTTTCTGGAAGAAATAAATCAACTCAAAATATCTTTGGAAGAAAACAAAATAGCCATAGTTACTCTAAAGAATTAACTCATAGAAAAGGAGAAGCACAATGAAAACTTAGAATGTGAAATAGCAAGTCTAAGAAAGGAAATTGAGAAGGTAAAAAACTAAAATCTTATATTTTCTAAAGGATCTGAAACCTTATATGAGATTATCAAGGTTTAATTCTCTCCTCCTGTGAAGACAGGTATTGGATATGTCGGTGAATATTCTCAGTCTTCAGCTACAAGCTATCTACATGGAGCAAAATTCAGCCAACAAATAACCATCACTTAGAAAAATAACATAGAGAATGCCCACCTAAAAGATGATTACTCCAATTCAAATATGAACAATAACAAAAATATCAATAAAAAAGTAAAAAACAATAGAAGGTCCTATGATCACCTAACTTTCTTCTTAAATGGGCAACATTTCTCATGTCATAATTTTTTGTCACAAAGCTTCTCAATGTGTTGCATAAAAAGTCATCATGACCAGAGAAGGAATAAAACAAAGAAATGAGATAGGAATAAAGAAGAATACTTATAACATTTTTTCTCCTCTACAAGGTGAAATTGAATGTTCATTTTTCAATAACTTTGGACATGAAGAATCTGAATGTCGGAGAAAATTTTAGCAAAAAGAACAAATATCCACATGTTCGAAGGTATGGAAAAAGAATGACTTACCGTTTGAGAGTTGTGGCATAGAATTATTTGCGGAAGGAGAAGAAAATCAATGGTATATTAATAGCACATGTTTAAAACACATTACAGGTGAAAGAGATAAACTTATTTCATATAAGGCATTAGAAAAGGAAAATAATGTTAGTTTTGGAAATGAATCTCTTGTTGTCATCAAGGATAAAGGAGTTATTTTTCTAAAAGAAAAGTTGAAGATAGAAATTTTATGTATGTTGATGGATTAAAGCACCACTTGTTGAGTGTGAGTTAAATGTGTGATCAAGGAAATGAAGTTGTATTTCTTTCAATAGAATGTGTGGTTCATAAACTTAACACAGGAAATACTATAATAAAAGGAACAAGAACAGAAAGTAATATATATATATTGAAACGTCGCCAAGAGAAATGTTATCTAGAAAAATCTACAAAAAACTGGTTATGGAACAGAAAATTGGGACATTTGAGCTTTTCTCAAATAAGCAAATCAAGAAAACTCAATGTTTTTCATGATCTACGCAACATCTCTCTACCCGAAAGTACCATATGAAAATCATGTCAATTTGGTAAGCAAACCAGGGTGCAATCTAATGCCAAAGAAGGATAAAAAAATAATCCTCTTGAACTTATACATACTGATTTATGTGGTCTTGTAAGGAAAAAGTCACCTCGTGGAGAACAATACTATATTCTATTCATTGATGACTTTTCTAGAATGTGTTGGATTGGTTTATTAAAACATAATGGTGAAGCATTTGAAAAATTTAAGATCTTCAAAATGAATTAGATCTAAAAATCAAATTTCTTAGATCTCACCGAGGAGTAGAATAAATATCAAATGAATTCTTTGATTTTTGTGAGAAATCTAGCATTAAAAGACATTTTTTTGAATTTGGAACTCCCAAACAAAATGGCATGGTAGAAAGAATCAATAGAGAAATTCAAAAAATGGCTCATGTTATGCTTGATGAATCTAGGACTCTTGACACCTTCTGCGGAGAAGCATCGCATACTACAGTAAATATTCTCAACAAGGCTCATGTTCATGTAAAGAGTGATAAAACTCCTTATGAACTCTTGTATGGCAATATTCCCACTGTGAAGCATTTAGAGTTTTTCGAAGAAAATGTTTTATAAAAAATAATAACAAAAAACTTGGTATGTTTGAGCATAGAGTAGATGAAGGAATATTTCTTGGTTATTCTTCTAGAAGTAAATCACACAAATGCTACAATAAAATACTTCGGAAGATTGTTGAATGCATTGATGTTGTAATTGATGAATCTCTCACTTCTCCCAAAATGGAAATAATAAAAAATTAGGATGATGATGATGTATATTTTCCCTCATCCAATAACAACAATATAGAAGGAGAACCCAATAAAGCACTAGAAGAAGTCATATTAGAAAAGGATCCATCGAAGTATGTTCAAAAGAATCATCTAGAATCTCAAATTTTGGGAGAGAAGGAATCATGGGTTCAAAGAAGAAGAAATCTTGTAGGATCTCCAAATTATATGACATTAGTATCCACCATTGAACCACATAATGTAAATCAAGATAGTAAAGGTGAATTCTAGATTCAGGTCGTGAATGAAGAACTTGATCAAATTGGAAAAAATAATAGTTAGGAATTGGTTCCAATACCTCATGATAAAATTGTTATTGGAACAAAATGGATATTCAAGAAAAATTTAAATGAAATTGGAGATGTAATTAGAAAGAAGGCTGAACTTATTTGTAAGGGGTATGCTGAACAAGAAGGTATAGACTTTGAAGAAACATTTTCACTTGTAGCTAGACTTGAAGCCATAAGAATGTTTCTTTCATTTTCAAGTTCTCAACAATTCAAGTTTCATCAAATTGATGTAAAATATTCTTTCCTCAATGGTGATATAGAAGAATAAGTTTATATAGAACAACCACAAGGATTCATTCTGGGAAATGATGAAAAGATTTTTTGCAAATTCAAAAAGGCCCTCTATCATCTAAAACAATCTCCTCGGTAATGGTACTATTAGATTGCAAATACATTCAACAAAAAGGTTTTACAAAAGGATTTGTAGATAATAACCTATACACAAAAATTCAGAAAGATAAATTGTTAATTATTATTGTTTATGTTGATGACATTTTTTTGGGAGTAATGAAGAATCCATGAGTCATAAATTTTCTTCTATTATACTGCAGGAATTTGAAATGTCTTTACATGGGAAAATAACATATTTTCTTCGCTTACAACTGCAACAAGAAAAAGATGGCATACTTCTCTCACAAGCAAAATATCTCAAACAGATCCTGATGAAATATGGGATGGAAGAATGCAATACTGTAAGCACTAAAATGGTGATCAGATGTAACCTCAATTCTTCTAATGATTCTCCCATGGTAAACCAACCGAGGTATAGATCTATGATTGGAAGTCTGCTTTATCTAACAGAGAGTAGACCAGATATCATGCATGCAGTTGGGATTGTTGGATGCTTCCAAGCCAATCCAAAGGATTCACATATTCATGCAGTAAAAAGAATATTCAAATATCTACAAGGAACTCAAGGTTTTGGTCTATGGTATCCCAAAAATGCAGATCTTACTCTTTATGCTTACACAGATGTAGACTGGGCTAAAAATGTTGATGATCGAAAAAACACTGGTGGTGATGAATTTTATATGGGACTCCGATCAGTATCCTGGTCCAGCAAGAAACAAAGTTCCATTACCTTATCTACAGCAAAAGAACAATATGTGGCTGCAGCATAATGTTGTTGTAATATCCCTATTTTGGGCATTCTACAAATATAGAATACACATAAAGGTGAGGGGGACCTTAGAAATAAATATGTAAATATATTAATTTTGGAAATTAATATATAAATGTGAAAATAATACCATGAGGTAAAGACAATGTAAATTGAGACCAGGAAGTCAAAATCCATGAGGATGGATTAAATTCCTAAGACTTTCTCAAAATTGTCAAAAAAATCCTTGGAGAAAAATAAAATAAAATAAAAATATTAGATGAGATAATAATCTAATAAATGCATCATTAAAGTGGAAAGTTACTGATAAGAGGTGATAATAAAATTAGAAAGAGGTAAAGCTAGTTTTAAAGAAGCTTTTGTGGAAGAAACAATGTAAAGTCTAGGCTAAAGGAAAAGAACATCCTAAATTAGTTTAGCCTAGTTATGGAAACATGTTGAGGGAAAGAAAGCTTAAATAAGCTATTCCTAGTTAGACAAGATGTTGTCTACACTTTGGAGGAATTTTTCTATGCTCAGGGAAGCTGCAAAGGTGATTAAATTCCAAAATAAAATGAAATTAAATATTTGCAAATTAATAAACCCAATATTAAAAATCCAATATTATAACTCTAGGTTAGAAACTCAATCTAATATTAAACCCATATTTTTTATTTATTCAAGAAATACTCTTGGAACAATAAGGTTTCCATGCAAATTTAGACAAACAATTTAGTTTTAAACAAACATGCTATATTCTATAAAGTTTTATATTATTTAATTATATAAACAAAGTAAAGTTATATATTATTTATTTATATAAATAATATAATATATTATTCAATTAAATAGTGCTAATGTTGTCAAAGTGTAATATAAACCTAGTAGTGTACTATTGAATTAAAAAGAGATAGTGTTGTCAAAAGTGTAAACTAAATTATCACAAGCCTTTCTTGTTTATGGACAAATAAGATTATTCAAAAAAATCATGTAAGTTAAATCACAAAACAATTAACATTATCTTCAACCATTTTCTACCTTTACACTTATGTGAAATTGGCACGGTATTATCATGGTGGACAACCTCTCGTTTGTTTACATATTAATTATTAATATATTTTTTAGTATATATTAGAATGTCAAAATTATAAATATCTAAGCTTATTTTATACAATTTAATATTATTGATATTAATAATTCTATTTTTATGTTTCTATTAATATGTATTATTAATATTGATGTTAGTACTTGATGTTTAATATAAATATTAATATAAAACTATTTTTTAATATTATAAAATTTAATCTTATAAACCTCATCTTATAAAATAATCTAATCTTACATGATTTTGTAATTCTAATATCATGGAACCTAAAAAAGACTTTAAATTATGATTTTTTTATTTATTTTATTTTAATATCATAAAATCTAAATTTAATATAGTAATAATATATTTATATAAAAATATAAATATAAATGTGAGTTATTAAAATTCGAAAATAAAATACAGTTGAAAATTTTACAAATTAATAAACTCAATATTAAAAAACTAATATTATAATAGTATATTATAAATTCAAAATCTTGATCCAATTAATAAATCTTATATTAAACCTATATTTTTTAAACTTACATTAAACCTAATATTTTGACCTTTTCAGAATCTCGGAATGTTAATATGACAAAGTAGAAAGGAATATTAATATGACAAACTAGAACGATTGACCACATTAGTGACCAGTCGAAACCAATAGAAGAAAGTCCGGATCGGCAGAAATTTATAAAAAACTTTATTATGGTTGAAAGCTAAATCCTACTTTCTAATTTCTGATCAAGTTATTTTGAGGGGACTTCTCGACCTAATCTGATTGTGAAGGTGTTAGCAAAAGAAAAGAAAGTAAATAAAACAACTGTGGAAGGTGGAGTTTATAGTTTTACACGACTAGCCATTGGGGTTTGTACTTAAAATGCCTGTGGGGACGGAATTAGTAGTTTTCTCACCAATGTGGTCAACCTCTGTATAATGGAGTCTTTCCATTAAAGTGAAGCTGTTAGTACGGTGGGTGGTATTACAGGCCGACCTAAACCTTAATAAAAGCTACATACCTAAATCAGATTTCGGTTGTTTAGGAATATAATGTGCGTCTCGCAGGGCCCCATAGTTGTGTATTTCTCACAGCAGTAGGGACGCGGAGAATGCGATAAAGACAAGCAGCAGAGGGTCGTGGGTTTCTCTATCACATTCCACTCTACACATTTTCAGAATATAAATTGTTTATAACATATTTTATATATTTATATTATATATATAGTCTATAACATACATGCCAGATATATAATATATCAAATATTTTATATCACTGTATAATTCCATATTACAAAACTCACATAATAGAAATAAATAAATAACTAGCATTTTAAAATGGTTTATATCTAACACATTTAAATTTTTTTTTTTTTTAACCATGGTGAATCGGTAACTCTTTAGAATAACACATTTAAATTTAAAGCAAGGCTAAAAATGTTTTTGAAGGACTCTTCCAAAAAAAATTGTGGCATATGGATGGCTAATTTAAAGGGTTGTCGCTAAATTTTAAAAGATTGTTGCAAAAAAAAAATTAAAAGGCTCGTGAAAATTCGGTTTGGATGGAATTCCAATTTTTCAACGATGTTTGGCTAAACCTGGCTATTATGTTCATCATACACATCTTCAAAATATATATTTTATAAAGTAATTTAAATTTAGCTCTTAAGTTGATCCATATAAACAAAACCATTTTCGGAATATAACTGTTTTATTATCCATATAGTTTATAAGATAAAAATATTTTATGTTATTATATAATATTTTATATCATTACGTAATTTCTTATATAAAACTCATAAAATATAAATAAATAAACAAGTAGCATCCTAAATGGTTGATACTTGACATATTTAAAGCACTGTCGGAATGGAAATTAATAGTGGCAAAGGTTCAAAGTTCAAAAACAGACGTGAAAAATAATCGACACAGTTTCACAATTAAAGAATATATGTGAAAAACACTCTTGGTCAAATTTAAAGACTTGTTCCAAAAAAATATATTTTATTAATTTAAAAATTAAATTATTTTATATCTATATCTATCTCGATAAAGCAATCCATGACTATGGGAGTTACTATTATATATAAAAATTGATAATCGAAAAGCTCAAGAATGTATTGATCGAAGAGCTCAAAGTTCAAAAACTAAACTTAGAAATGGGTGAATAGTAATGGGAAGGAGAATAGAGAGAAATTCACGTATGAATGTATTAGTTATTAGATTTGAAGTTATTTAGGGTTGTTTTTTATTTGGAGAAGAATGAATGTATTAGTTATTAGATTTGAAGTTATTTAGGGTTGTTTTTTATTTGGAGAAGAATTTTGGCTGGATTTCTTGATATCTAATTGTGAAATGATTTTTAATTTTTTCAAAAAACAAAAAATTTAAATTTTTTTAGCCATAACTAAATCTCTATATCAAATCAAAACTTTGTATTGAATCTTTACAAACATGTTAACCAAAATCAATTTATTAAAACTTAATAACATAAAAAACTCAATAAAATTAAACAACAATAAAATATAGAAACAAACAAATATACAATGATAAACCAAGTATTAATGCTTAATAGAAAAATGGAACATGGAATTTCTCAGAAAGTGTTCAAATTTTATTCAGAAATTTATATATATGGTTTTGTTTTGTATAAAGATATTTTTAAGGAGCTTTAAAAAATGCATTTCAAATATATATAATATTAAATAAAATGAAACTGAATATAAATTGAAAGCCTCGCAACCTAAATGTCAATAGGTAATGACTTTACACAATAAAATCAATAAGCATATAAATAAATAGTTCATTATTAATTTTAGTTATGGGTTCGTTTATTAATAATATTCTTTACAATCATGCTCATAGTTAGCATTCATTACAATATGGTCATTACAAAGATGGTTTTGATGTGTCCAAACCTTTTCATACAAAACCATTGCATACCACTTACTTAATGAAATGAATGTTAATATCAATAGCTAGTGACTTTACACAATAAAATCAATAAGCATATAAATAAATATGATTGCATGATTTCATTAGTTACAAACATGGTTGTGATATGGCCACATTTATTGATTTCATTGTTATTTTGTAATTGTGGCCATGGCTTATTAATAGTGTTCGTACAAACATTTATATTATTTAATTTTTGTTTTTTTTGAGTAATTAACCATTGCATTTACAAAAATGGTTGTGATATGGCCATACTTATTGATTTCATTGTTATTTTATAATTGTGTCAATGGGGTTATTAATATTGTTTGTACAAACATAATGGCTAATTCCATTTGACACATGCAAACCAAACTCTTCCCATATCATCATTTCAAATTGTAAATTAGCAATTGCACCACATGTTGCAAAGGAAACACCATAAGGTTCTACTATAGAAAATAATAACATACAATAAAGAAGAGGTAGTAGGAACTTTCTTGGTTCCAACTAATCCTCCAAAATAATATGTGGAGAATTATGTTTAACCTCAAATCAAAATATCCATATTGGGTAATTGATGTGGAACAAATTCTTTGTTATTAATTGCATGTAAGATGTGTTTTTCATAATAGATGAGACATTTTGGCCAAACTACTCAAGACCTATATATGATGAAATTTCCATGATGCACTTGATTTTAATGATGAAGTTGGGCAGAATTCACCCTTCCATGAAATTATTTTCTTCTATCACATTAGCAATGTTGAATTCCTCTAATACTACTCCTAGAACTCTAACTCTGCTCTACAGCTAGAATTATTTAATGGAATAAAAACTTATCACTATGACACGTTGTACTTCATAAAATACTACTAAGAAGCTTAAGTATGGTAAATCCACCTTAACCTGTCATTTGAACATAGAGCATAGAGTTATCTTAATCGTCAATTTTCTAGATAAGAGTCATTTGGGCCCTTTTTAGCCCTTGGGGATGATTAATTAATTTTAGTTCAATAAATTATCTACAATCATATTTCCATAAATCCTCTTCAAATGACCAATATTCCACTTCTTTGGAACTTTTCGCCTTGGTCAGAATAACAAACATCAAAAAGACCCAAAAGTAAGAAGAAAAAAATAAGCTCATAATCATGGAATCTAGCGACTTCTTTAAGGATCATAATTCAAGAATTTAGTTCCTTTTCGAGATCATTTATTTTCCCATCAAATAAAAAGAAACAATCAAATTTTGTAGTGACAAGAATGTGAACAAATTTTAAATGTAATAACTCCCTTCTCTAGTGATAGTAATTTTTTTTTTTGAAATGAACTTATTTTCTTGATCTTTTAAATAATAGATTCCTCCCCAAGTGACCCTTTAGTGATAGTTTTTTTTTCAACTGATTGCAATAGGTAAGTGTCTTTCGTCTAGTACTTTCTAAGTCCTCCTTACAATTGTAATGTTTCTCTTCCCATAATTGTATCTTGGGTTATAGTTCTAGCTTTCTCTTATTTATGAATAAATTGTCTCTATATCATTATTGTCTATCTCTTCTTGAGTGCTTGCTTGAATCAGTGAGAGAATGTAGCTCATTTTGATTCCAAAATCATTTAGTAACCCATGTTATAAAAAGTCCTCTTCTATTTTTATTTTTTCTATTTGGTCTTCCATAGCCTTGTGAACTTAGTCTCCTTCTAAAGAATCATGCATTCTTGATAAGTATCCATTGTCCTACTTTTCTTCTTCCATATACTTCAGATCTAAATGAATGGAACATGAGATAAGCTTCATGAAATTTTCCAAATTCCAAAATTTTTCATTTCACTTCTCATGTGTATCAAGGAAAATGGTTTCCATACATTCAACTTTATACCCTTTTAGGGCTTGTTGTAACATTGGAAGGTTCTCTTCAACATGTCTCCTTTCATCTGTATCCTTGACTTCGACACAGACAATTGTTACCGACCCCTTTAAAGGTAAATTTAGTGTTATTTAAGAAATGAGAATTATGAACATTCATCATGTCCTTTCAAATAATTTGGAAATTTAAAAAATATTACATATTTTAAAAGAATTCATTATTAATTAAATTTTTTATATATTAAGAAATAATACTGATTAATTATAAAAAAGTTATAACATAAATAATATCTAACAAAAAAAACCATGTATTTTTTAAATAATAAAATAGTTGTAACAAAAATAATACTTAACAAGAAAAACTATGTGTATTTTGATGTATGAAAATATAGATACATATTATTAAGTAAAATTTCAAAAGAAGAATGGTTATAGACATTTAAAAATAATTTTATTAAATAATTAGTTTAGATCGAGAGTCAATGTTGATTTATGCCATCTTAGTTCCCCCATATAAAGAAACTACATTCCACATAAATTCCATGGGTCAATACCTTAGTTTGTATTTATATTTTATCATTATTTTATTTTATTATTTTTATTTTTTATTGTATTTTGACCTATTTAAAATGTTCATTACATTATGTCAACATTTTTATTTAATTTACTTTTATTTTTAATTTTGTGTAATTTGACATAGTCAAAAATGTTAAACATGATATTACAACCTTTCTATCATATTTTGTTCGGGAGCATAGTAGCACAAAAATATAATATTTAAATATATAAAAAGTTATTTTCCTTTTTTATATTGTTTTTATCCATGTGATATAAATTAATTGGTTTGTGTGGAGTTTAATTTTATGATATAAATTTTATTATAAATAAAATTATATTCTTATGTACCCAAAAATGTAATGTTTATTTATTTTACAATTTTTTTTATTCATTAAACTAATTTATGTTAAATCTAGTTTTATTAAGTTATTAATTTAAATTTTATTAAAAAAATTGAGGTTAAAATCTAACAATCTTTTAATAACAACATTTTAACTTTAAAATCACCCAAACCTAAATTCAATCTAACTTATTTAAAAGGAAAAAACCAACATTATAAAAAACATATGTAAAAATATTTACTTGATCTAATGGCCTAAAACTTTTTAATTATCTAAAATTTGATCCAATGGCTCAAACATGGATTCATCATTATTGCTCAAGATAAATCAGGAAAATAATTTGGAAATTTAAAAAAATCAGATATTTTAAAAAATTTCATTATTAATTAAATTTTTATATATTAAGAAATAATAGTCATCAATTATAAAATAGTTCTAACTTATAATATATATATATATATATATATATATATATATATATATATATATATATATATATATATATATATATATATATATATATATAAATAAGTATTTTTGGAATAATAAAATAGTTGTAACAAAAATAATACAGAACAAGAAAAACTGTGTATATTTGGATGTATGAAAATTTAGATACATTTTATTAAGCAAATTTTAAAAAGAATAATGGTTATGAGCATTTAAAAATAATTTTATTAAATAATTAATTTAGATCGAGAGTTAAGATTGATTTAGGCTATCTTAGTTTCCCCTATAAAGAAACTACATTCCACATGAATACTATGGGTCGATACCATGGGCTGTATTTATAGTTTATCGTTAGTTTATTTTGTTATTTTTATTTTTTATTGTATTTTGACCAAGGTAAAATGTTCATTACATTATGTCAATATTTTTATTTAATTTATTTTTATTTTTAATTTTGTGTAATTTGACATAGTCAAAATGTTAAACATGACATTACAACCTTTCTATCATCACCTAAACCTAAATTCAATCTAACTTAATAAAAAAAAGCCTAATCTTATAAAAAACATATACAAAAATATTTACTTGATCTAATGGCCTAAAACATTTCAATCATCTAACATTTAATGCAATGGCTTAAATATAGAGACACATCTCAATGCACAGCCACTTTTCAACACAATTTTTTAATTTAAATTTTTAATTTTATTTTCCCTTAATATTCATACTGGATTGCATTCACCCTAATCATTATATATGAAAATAAAAAGTACCCCTCTAAAATTTTTAATGATAATTCTAAAAATAAATTTAAAAATAAATTTAAATAAAAATTTTATTGATTGATTTTTGGAAACTATTAAAATATATTATCATCTTTCAATTTAGGCCAAGACACCTTTAAAATTAATTATAGCCAATTCTAACCAGAGACGCTTATGGGCTTAATTAATTACCCACTAAAAGCATGAAGGAAAAGTCAGACAACACAGCAAAAGAAAATGCCAAGAAGCTAAATATGTTGGAACAAAAATATAATAGTATTTATAAAAAATAAGGTCTTTGTAATATCTTCATTTAGTTTGAATAGTCACCAGAAGTAATGGTCTCTAAACGTTCTTTCTGGTTATATTGGGTTAAACACTTTGCCTTATTTCATGATTTATATACTCCTTTTTATCCATATAAAGTGTAGCTTTTTTTTTTCCTAATGAAAGAAAATAATTCCGAAGCTAAAGTAAAATGAAAGAAAAATACTTCGAAGTCGATGCTAAATATTAGTTAAATGTAAAACTACTTGATGATAATTTAGTTCATCATAGCACGTCGTTCTTTTTCATAACAGTGTTGATATTCAATATTATTGAAATTCACTCATTGGTTAAAAAGCTTTTTGAACTAGAACTCTCTAAATTTTTAAAAAAGACGAGTTATTTTATAAATTAGCATAATTACATTTATTAATGTAATTGATATAGGCAATAGGGGTTTATAAAATATATCTATAAAGACATTTACATATATATATATATATCTCACCCATCATATTAATAACTATAAGATGTATTGAGTTAAAGACTAATATTTATTATTATTAATAACTCTATAAATAATAATATGCTATTATTTTAAATTTATATAACTATATTTATTATGTTAACATTATTTTATATATTAATATAATATAATTAGTTATTACATAAAATTTTGGTTATATTTTAATAGTTATATAAATAAAATATAATTAAGATATAATATAATATAATTTATATGGAAATTTTAAATAAAATATCATATTTATTAAAATAAAATGTAAAAATGAGTATTATTGTTATATATTATTTTAAAATAAAACTTAATATGAGAACATCAACATTAATATTAAAAACTAATATTGTATTGTTATAAACTAAATTATTTTTTATTGATGGGTAATATGGTTGTATCACATATTTGTTTGGGACTTGATTAAAGTTTATTGTGTGGCTTATCTCTTCCTTTATGCATATCTTATTTATTAAGAGTAGTAAAAGGGTTTATGCTATATTGAACATGAAGAATTTCTTATTGTTTATAATTATTTATTAAATTTCAAAAACTGATTTTTCAATTATTTTTGGATATTCAATTTCTTTATAGTTAAATAATTTATGTTTTTATTATAAAAACAAAAAATGTGAGTATTCAATCATTTCACAGATAACAAAGAAACTATATTAATATTAAAACATAATATTAAAAATGAAATTTAAAGAATGTTACAACTTATTATAATATTATAATGTTAATATAAACTCAAATATTACTATAATATTTGTGATTGTCCTAATTTTAAAGAAAAAAAATATGATGGTTTACCATAATCATTTTCTACTTGGTAAATCAACATCATACATGAATCATCTCCTTTATCCATATATTATTAATTAAAGTTTTATGAATCAGTGCTTTAAGCTTCAATTCATCTATTTCATGCTTTTTTGAAATTCATAAATTCCTCAATGTCTAAGTTTCAATCATTGTTTTTGTTGAGCACATTAAATTTGCCAAATGGAATTATAAATTAATAAAATTGAAAAGGGATTTGTTAATCTAATCTGGAATTGTTTCATTCTTTTTTCGAGCATTATTGATTATACAATGTGGACCTTCTAGCATTTTGAAAATGAATTTAGTGATTAGATGAAAGGGCATGAGGGCATTACATTGTTTTAATTTCTACGTAGACTATTTCATAATCCACTAGCGAGTCTTTTATTTGTTGGAAATTAATTCCAACTGCTGAAGTCAATCAGCAGTAATTACAGAAGTTAAAGATCAGCAGCGCATTGAAGC
This sequence comes from Pinus albicaulis, assembly GCA_034641835.2. NCBI lineage: Eukaryota > Viridiplantae > Streptophyta > Pinopsida > Pinales > Pinaceae > Pinus > Pinus albicaulis. The sequence continues at coordinate 596,701,814 of CM076583.1, forward strand.
CTATGCAAAGGTGGTTGTGTGTTGTATTAATGAAAATTGAAAAATGATTGGAAAGCCGCACAGGTGCAATACAGAGTAGATGGGATTTTATCCCTTTGATATTTTATCAAAAGCGGTAGCCGATTTCTTATCAGTAGAGTTTAATGCCAAAGACTCAAATTCTCGCAAGCAGGCAGAGCTTTGATTGCAGGTTGAATCAGGCTTTAAAGCCTTACCAATGTAAATCGACGGAGTTAAATGGCAGAGGCGGTGAAGAACTTTTGTATTAAAAAGTGTCTTGTTGATATGGCGAGTTCCGCGTGCGGAACGAACAAATATATATATATATATATATATATATATAAACAATCGCCCTCCCATAAAGCGTGAGGCCCATGGGTCCCATAGACCACGCGGCGTTATATATTATATTTGCGATGCGATCATCACGCCTTCGCACATCGAAAGTCGCACCATCGCATTTTTGTTTGTTGCACCATATGTGTTGATCGCAGATATTTGCGATGCGATCCCATCGCAACATCGCGCCATCTCACATCTCGAAATCGAAATTTCATTCGGTCGCGTGTTATGTTTTAAACAGCGTGGACCTGATAAATTTATATGTTATGTTTTAATATTTTATAATGTCCATGCCACTTATAAAAGAAAGGCCCGAGAGCCTGTTTAAATACGTTGTTTTTGTTTTAACACAGAACAGAGTCATTTTGTAAGCACAACAGTGCGGAATTGAAAATACACAACAGCGTATTTTTCAGAGAGAGACAGAGTGTTTTATTTTGAGAGACGGGAAGGTTTTCTCTGTGCATTGTGTTGTAGCAGCAGTCACATTTTTAATCCCTCTGTTAGAGGAAGAAGTTGTAACAATTTTATGGAATAAAAGTTTGTTTTCTGAGTTGAAACTCTGTTCTCTGTGAGTAAAATTTTATTAATTTTCTCTGTGTTAAAGAGGGGAGTTTATTCTCTCTATTATTGTTCTGGAATTTTTCAAATATTCCAACATGGTATTAGAGCTAGTCCAGGCTCTTTGAAGGTCAAAGAAGCTGAAGGAAAGGAGTTGTTTGTTGCAGCAGCTTCTCCAGCAGTGTGAAGACTCAGCCAAAGGAATCCAAAGGTATTTCTCTATGCAGTTTTTTGTGTTACTATTGCAGAACAGTCAAGTTATTTTAAATACACATTCAAGTGTTTTTGAATCATAGTTAAGAGTGCAGAATGGCTGGAGCTAGCACTGGTATGGGTATGGGAAATATCCATCTCCCATAGTTTAATGGGAAAAATTATGACTACTGGTCAATAACTATGAGAGCTTTATTTGTCTCCCAAGACTTATGGGAATTTTTTGAGGATGGCTTTGAAGAGCCAGTAGATGTAGAAGAGTTTGAGATGTTAACTCAGGCAGGAAGAGAACTGTTGAAGAGCAATAAGAATAAAGACTCCAAAGCTCTCTTCTTTTTGTATCAAGCAGTGCATGAGAGTGTGTTTCCAAGGATAGCAGCAGCCAAGAGATCCAGAGAAGCATGGGAAACTCTCAAAATAGCCTATCGAGGTATGGAAAAAGTGAAGACAGCAAAAATTTAGTTGCTGAGGAGAGACTTTGAGACTCTCTGTATGAAAGAGTCATATACTATTGACTCATTCTTCACTCATGTGATTGGAATGGTCACACAAATAAGATCTCATGGAGAGACTCTTGAAGATAAGAGTATTGTGGAAAAACTCTTGAGAAGTTTACCCTCAAGATTTGATGTGATTGTCACCACCATAGAAGAGACTAAGGATCTCACAAAGTTTTCAGTGGATGAACTACAGGCATCACTGATGAGCCATGAACATAGATTGGGTAGGAGTGAAAACTCATCTCTTGAACATGCCCTTAAGTCGCAGATGTCTTTCGGAAGAGGAAGAGGGCAAGGCAGAGGAAACAAAAGAGGAAGAGGAAGAAGCCAGAATAGAGGTGGAAGGAACAGTCCTTGACATTCACATGGAAGGTGCAACAGTCAAAGTCATAGCCACAGCCAAGGCAGCAGCAAGCAGAGTGGTCAAGGGAATGCTCAAGGACAAAGGTATGATAAGTCCAATGTCCAATGTTACCATTGTAAAAAATATGGTCATTATTCTAATGAATGTTGAAATAAGCAGCAAGATATGGCAAGTAAAACTAGTGCAAATTTCACTAAGGAAAATATCAGCCAAAATAATTTGTTTTTAGCTTGTAATATGGCTGAAGAAAAAAGTGAGGATTTATGGTTTCTAGACTCTGGTTGCAGTAACCATATGACAAGAAAATTAGCAATGTTTTATATGCTAGATGAGAGTGTGAAGTCACAAGTCACACTAGGAACTGATAACAAAGTTTTTGTTATGGGAAAAGGAACTGTAAATGTTTTAACAAGGAAAGGAGCAAAGAAATCCATAGCAGATGTTTATTATGTTCCAGGAATGATGTGTAACCTCTTAAGTATTGGACAGCTTGTCCATAAGGGGTATAATTTTTTCTTTGAGGATGATGTTTGTACCATCATGGAAAAACCACCCAGCAAACAATGTATTGCTGAAGTAAAGATGACAAGGAACAAGATCTTCCCTCTCAGAATGAGAGCAGATTTGAAGAATGGTGAAGAGAAAGCAGCAGTTGCACAAGAGACTTTCCAAAGTGAACCAAAAGATGATAATTGGTTATGGCACTTGAGATTTGGACATCTCAACTTTGGAGGTCTTAATTTTTTGAACAGAAAAGGAATGGTAAGTGGTTTTCCATTGATAGAGAAACCAGATAGCCTTTGTGAAGGTTGTATCTTGGGGAAACAACACAGAGAAAGTTTTCCTTCTGGGAAAAGCATAAGAGCAAAAGCACCCTTAGAAATTGTCCACTCAAATGTGTGTGGACCAATGCAAACTCCATCACTTGCAAGCAGCCACTATGTGTTAACATTCATAGATGATTTTACAAGAAAAACTTGGGTTTATTTTTTGAAAAACAAAAGTGAAGTGTTTGAAAATTTTTTCAATTTCAAAGCACTTGTTGAGAACCAGAGTGGGCTACATATCAAAGTCTTAAGGACCGATAGAGGAGGTGAGTATATCTCTAAATATTTTCTACGTTTTTGTAGAGAAAATGGTATTCATAAGAAGTTTACAACTAGATATACTTCGCAGCAAAATGAAGTAGCTGAAAGGAAGAACAGAACCATAATGGACATGGCAAGGAGTATGTTAAAGGAAAAGCATTTTCCTAATGATTATTGGGCTGAAGCTATACATTGTGCAACGTACATTTTGAATAGGTGCCCTACAAAAGCTGTTATGAACATAGTGCCGGAAGAGGCATGGAGTGGCACAAAGAAAAGTGTCACACACATGAAGGTTTTTGGATGTGTGGCTTATGCGCACATTCCAGATCAGCTAGGGAAGAAGTTGGACAGCAAGGGGCAGAAATGTATTTTCATTGGATACAGTGAGGAATACAAGGCCTATAGGTTGTATAACCCATACACCAAGAAGTTTACAATGAGCAGAGATGTTCAGTTCATTGAAGAGGAAGCTTGGGATGGAAGCATAGAGAAAACAGTGAATGTTAAACACTGTTTATCTCATGATGAAAATGATAATGAGTTGGCTGAAATACATCACCAAAATGCAACACCAACAAAAGAGCAGCAAAGCACACCCTTGAGGATAAATGACAGTGCTTCTCCAAGCACACCACAAGGAGGAAATTCAAGTGCTTCTTCAAGCATTTTTATACCTAATGAAAGAGGTAAGAAATTCAAAAGTTTGAAAGAAATTTATGAACAAGATATAGAAAATGAAGGTATCAATTCTTTGTTTTCTTTATATTGTCATGTTGATGATCCTGTTCATTTCGAAGAAGCTATCAAGGATAAGAAATGGATAGAAGCTATGGATGTGGAGATAAATGCCATAGAGAGGAACAAAACTTGGGATTTGGTTGAACTCCTAAAAGGTAAAGATGTCATTGGAGTAAAATGGGTCTACAAGACCAAAAGTAATGCTGAAGGAAAAATAGACAGACACAAGGCAAGACTTGTTGTGAAAGGTTATAAGCAGAAGCATGGGATAGATTATGAGGAAACTTTCGCACCAGTTGCTAGGATGGAAACCGTGAAAGCAGTGTTGTCCATAACAGCATAAAACAAGTGGAAAGTTTACCAAATGGACGTAAATTCAGCATTCCTAAACAGACTGTTAATGGAAGAGGTTTACATAGAACAACCTCTCGGCTATGAAAAGAAAGGCCAAGAGCACAAAGTGTGCAAGTTGAAGAAAGCTCTTTATGGGCTAAAGCAAGCGCCAAGAGCGTGGTACAGTAGGATAGACTCGTATCTACTGGAAAATGGTTTTGAAAAGTGTGAGGGAGAACCCGCCCTCTACATCAAAGAAAAAGATGGAAAAATATTGATTGTAGTTTTATATGTTGATGATGTTACTTTTACAGGTAATGATGATTACCTCATTGAAAATTTTAGAACATTCATGAAAGAAGAATTTGAGATGACTGACATGGGTTTGTTGAGATACTTCTTGGGAATAGAAGTAGAACAAGATGAAAATGGGATTTTTATCTCACAACAAAAGTATGTTAATGAGGTGCTTGAAAGATTTAACATGCAGGAATGCAAAGAAGCAATCACTCCCATAGTGATGGGATTAAAACTTAGCAGAGAGGACAACAGCAAGGATTTTGATCCTATTTTATACAAAAGCATAGTTGGAAGCCTTATGTATTTGACTGCAACTAGGCCGAACATAATGCATGTTGTTAGTTTGATTTCCAGATTCATGGAAAAGCCAAAGGATGTACATTGGCAGGCAGCAAAAAGAATTCTGAGGTATGTTAAAGGTACTAAAAGCTTTAGTATTTTTTATACTGCTTCAGAATGTTCAGATTTAGTTGGATACACTGACAATGATTGGGCTGGAAGTGTAGATGATCGGAAGAGTACTTCCGGTTATGTTTTTCACATGGGTTCATGAGCCATTTCATGGTCTTCTAAGAAACAACCCATTGTAGCGTTATCTACAGCAGAAGCGGAATATGTGGCAGCTACAGCAGCAGCATGTCAAGCAGTTTGGATGAGAAAAATGTTGAGAAGTTTATGCCAAGAACAGGTAAAAGGGACAGTGATCTTTTGTGACAATAGCTTAGCTATTGCATTGTCTAAAAATTCAGTTTTTGATAAGAGGACAAAGCACATTGACACCGAGTTTCACTTCATACGTGAATTGGTTAACAATGGTGAGATAGTTTTGCAACATTGCAGAACAGAGGATAAATTTGCAGATATCCTCACAAAGCCACTTACGCGGAAAAGCTTTGAACATTTCAGGAAATGCCTGGGTATGCAGAAAAACCCAGCAGTTGAAATTAAGGGGGAGTGTTGGAAATCAATTCCAACTGCTGAAGTCAATCAACAGTAACTGCAGAAGTGAAAGATCAGCGGCACATTGAAGCCTATGCAAAGGCGGTTGCCTGCTGTATTAATGAAAATTTCAAAAGGATTGGAAAGCCGCACAGGTGCAGTACAGAGCAGATGGGATTTGATCCCTTTCATATTTTATCAAAAGCGGTAGCTGATTTCTTATCAGCGGAGTTTAATGCCAAAGACTCAAAGTCTCACAAGCAGGTAGAGATTTGATTGCAGGTTGAATCAGGCTTTAAAGCCTTACCAATTTAAATTGGCGGAGTTAAATGGCAGAGGCGGTGAAGAAATTTTGTATTGAAAAGTGTCTTATTGATATGGCAAGTTCCGCGTGCGGAACGAACAAATATATATATATATATAATCACCCTCCCATAAAGCGTGAGGCCCGTGGGTCCCATAGACCACGGGGCGTTACATATTATATTTTCGATGCGATCGTCGCGCCTTCGCACATCGCAAATTGCACCATCTGGTTTTTGTTTGTTCCGCCATATGTGTTGATCACAGATATTTGCGATGCGATCCCATCGCAACATCGCGCCATCGCACATCGCGAAATCCAAATTTCATTCGGTCGCGTGTTATGTTTTAAACAACGCGAACCTGATAAATTTATATGTTATGTTTTAATATTTTATAATGTGCATGCCACTTATAAAAGAAAGGCCCGAGAGCCTATTTAAATACGTTGTTTTTGTTTTAACACAGAACAGAGTCATTTTGTAAGCACAATAGTGCGGAATTGAAAATACACAGCAGCGTATTTTTCGGAGAGAGACAGAGTGTTTTATTTTGAGAGACATGAAGGTGTTCTCTGTGCACTGTGTTGTAGCAGCAGTCACATTTTTAACCCCTCTGTTAGAGGAAGAAGTTGTAACAATTTTATGGAATAAAAGTTTGTTTTCTGAGTTGAAACTCTGTTCTTTGTGAGTAAAATTTTATTAATTTTCTCTGTGTTAAAGAGGGGAGTTTATTCTCTCTATTATTGTTCTGGAATTTTTCAAATATTCCAACATTATTAAACAATCTCATGATGATTGCCTTCTTTTATATATATAGATAAGCTTATTAAATTTAAAGCAAATATTAAAACATGGTTAAAGAAAAGAGAAGAACTCACATTTTGAAGAAGAAAAAAATGGAACATTTTAAATATCAAAATAAACCAATTCTTTATATTAAATTTAGTATTAAAATATAATATAATATTATATAAACTATGTTAAAATTTAAAACCTAAAATATATAAATTATACTTCTACAAAACCAACCATGTTAATATTTTTCGAGTTTGATAAAACTGCAATCAATGAAAACCATAAATAGAGGACATATATTTTGATGGAAATTTCTGAAAATTTCGAACAAAATAGAGGAAGCAAAGTTCCTCAACTGAACACAAAGAAATGAGAGAAATCTCGACAAAGAAGATATGGAGAAAAGCTCTGTTTTTATTAACCATAAAAATGACAATAAAAATTACAAACTTCTTCAGAACTACAGTTTTGGAATGATCAAAAACTCCATACTCTGTTTTTACAAATTCTGTTTCTACACAGATTGTTGTTTCAGCAACAGGCAGACAGTTGCTGAAACTCAACATAGTCTGTTGCTGAAACTCAAAGACAGTTGCTGAAACTGCCTGTAGAATGCATTGCTGCTCCAAAACATAGCGACTCTGTTTTTCGTTTGTTTTTCCTGCTCTGTCTTTTTCTATTTCTCAAACTCTCTAACATCAAAAAGAACTGTTGTTCATTACATTTATATGTTAATAACATATTTGACTTTAAAGCATTAAAAAATACAAATATCTTTCAAGCTTATCAGCGTATTGAATGCTGCAAGCGGTGGGAGTTAACGTGATGGCTTTTGGAAAATAAAAACGGTTGTCTGCAGGCTCAATAACCTCTAAAAATTTATTGCATGACTTTCAGGCATCCACCTTGCTGAAATATCTACAGCAATCGGATTTTCTGTCTAGTTGTTTTATGTTTCAGTTGGAATTAAATTCCAACACTCCCCCTTAATTTCAACTACTGGGTTTTTCTGCATACCCAGGCATTTTCTGAGATGATCAAAGCTTTTCTTTCCCAATGGTTTTGTCAAGATGTCAGCAAACTGCTCCTCTTTTCTGCAGTGCTGCAAAACAATCTCACCATTGTTAACCAATTCACGTATGAAGTGAAACTTGGTGTCTATGTGCTTTGTCCTTTTATGAAAAACAAAATTTTTAGACAATGCTATTGCCCAGCTATTGTCACAGTAAATGGTTGTGCCCTGTTCTTATTCATGACACAAATCTTTGAGAACTCTTCTCAGCCATACTGCTTGGCATGCTGCTGTTGTTGCTACCACATACTCTACCTCTGCTGTTGACAAAGCCACAATTGGTTGCTTCTTGGAAGCCCATGAGATGGCTCCCGATCCCATATGAAACACATATCCCGATGTGCTTTTCCTATCATCAACACTTCCAGCCCAATCAGTATAAGTGTAACCTGTCAACATGAAACTTTCAGAAGAGGAGTATAAAATACCAAACCCCTTCGTTCCATTCACATACCTTAGAATCCTCTTGGCTGCCTGCCAATGAGTCTCTTTCGGTCTTTCCATAAATCTGGAGATTAAACTCACAGAATGCATTATATCCGACCTAGTTGCAGTCAAGTACATGAGGCTGCCAACTATTCTCTTGTACAACTTTGGATCAAAATCCTTGCTGATGTCTTCTTTGGTCAATTTCAACCCCATTACAGTTGGAGTCACAGCTACCTTGCTGTTTTTCATGTTAAATCTCTTCAACATTGCTTCTACATATTTAACTTGGGAAATGAAAACACCATTTTCACTTTGGTCTACTTCAATTCCAAGAAAATATCTTAAGAAGCCCAAGTCAGTCATTTCAAATTCACTTTTCATGACTGCTTTAAAATCAACAATGAGAGAAGCATCATTGCCAGTAAATATTAAATCATCTACATATAAAACAACAATAAGAATCTTACCGTCATTCTCCTTTATGTAGAGTGTGGGTTCACCATCACACTTCTCAAACCCATTCTCAATCAGATAAGCATCTATTCTGCTGTACCATGCTCTTGGAGCTTGCTTCAGCCCATAAAGAGCCTTCTTCAGTTTGTAGAATTTATGCTCTTGGCCTTCAACTTCATAGCCTGGAGGTTGTTCAATATAAACCTCTTCTTTTAACACTCCATTCAAGAATGCAGATTTAACATCCATCTGATAAATCTTCCATTTGTGTTGCGCCGCAATAGACAACACTGTTATGACTGTTTCCATCCTTGCGACTGGTGCAAAGGTTTCATCATAGTCTCTGCCTTGTTGCTGCTTGTAGCCTTTCACAGCAAGTCTGGCTTTGTGCCTATCGATCTTGCCTTCAGCATTGCTTTTGGTCTGATAGACCCACTTAATTCCAATGGCATCTTTGCCGTCAGGGAGGTCCACTAACTCCCATGTTTTACTCTTCTCAATTGCACCAATTTCTTCATTCATTGCTTCAATCCATTTATCTTCATTTACAGCATCTTCAAAATGAATTGGGTCATCAACATGACATTAAAAAGTGAATAATGAATTCAGACTGGTGTTGTTACTTACCTCTCCTTGTTCATAAATCTCATTCATATTTCTGAATCTTGGTCTTCTTGGTGTGCTTGGAGTTCCATCCGAACTTGAGGGTATTTCTGATCCCTGCGGTGTGCTTGGAGAAGCACTTCCTTGACTTCTCAAGGCTGTTCGAATTCCAGCTTGTGCTGTGGTTTTTTGTACTTGCTGTGGTGGAGGAGGACCCACCAAGGAAGGATTATTTGCTGCTGTCCCTTCCTCTTCTTCTTCGTGAGACACAATTGTCTTCACATTCACTGTCTTCTCTAAGCTTCCATCCCAAGCTTCATCTTCAATGAACTGCACATCTCTGCTTACTATCAATTTCTTGGTGGATGGATTATAGAGTTTGTATGTTTTTGACTCATCACAATAGTCAATAAAAGCACACTTCTCCCCCTTACTGTCAAGCTTCTTCCTTAGCTGATCCGGTACATGTGCATATGCTACACAGCCGAATACTCTCATGTGAGTGACAGTTTGCTTTTGTCCACTCCATGCTTCTTCTGGTATTTTGTTCATGACAGCTTTAGTTGGGCATCTATTCAAGATGTAAACTGCATAAGTGACAGCTTCAGCCCAATACTCATGCGGCAAGTGTTTTGCCTTCAACATACTCCTGACCATGTCCAGAATGGTCCTATTCTTCCTTTCTACAACACCGTTTTGCTGAGGTGTATACCTCACGGTAAACTGCTTTTGTATGCCATTCTCTCTGCAAAAATGCAGAAAGTCTTTGGAGATGTACTCTCCACCTCTATCTGTTCTGAGAACTTTGATATAATGCCCACACTGCTTCTCAACAAGAGTTTTGAAGTGGCAGAATTTCTCAAATACTTTACTCTTCTGTTTCAGCACATACACCCATGTCTTTCTGGTGTAATCATCAATGAAACTTAAAACATATTTATTTCCAGCAAATGATGGTATTTGCATCGGTCCACACACATCAGAGTGAACAATTTCCAAGGGTGTTTTTTCCCTTATACTCTTTCCTGCTGGAAAGCTTTCTTTGTGTTGTTTGCCCAAGATGCAGCCTTCACAAAGGTTGTCCGGCTTCTCAATTAATGGAAATCCCTTTACCATTCCCTTTCTGTGCAATAGATTCAAGCCTCCGAAATTGAGATGTCCAAATCTCAAGTGCCACAACCAATTCTCATCTTTCACTTGTTCTTGAAAGACTTCTTGTGTTACAGCTGCAATAGTTCTTCCTTCCTTCAAATCTGCCCTGAGTTTGAGAGGAAACATTCTATTGCTGGTCATCTGCACTTCTACAATGATCTTCTTACTTCGAGGTATGTCTCTGATTGTACAAATATCATCTTTGAAGAACACATTGTAACCTTTGTCAATGAGCTATCGAATGCTCAAAAGATTGCATTTCAGACCAGGCACATAGTATACCTCTGGCACAATCATCTGTTCTCCATTTCTTGCTTGGATACTGACTATTCCTTTACCCTTGATAGATATCTTACTATCAGTTCCTGTTGTTACCTGAGATTTCACATTTTCATCCAGATTGGCAAACATTGCAATATTTCCAGTCATGTGATTACTACAACCTGAGTCTAAGAACCAAAAATCATCTTGTTTGTCTTGTGCAATGTTACATGTTAACAGCACAATCTTTGGATTCTTATCTTCTTCATTGCAAAATTAGCATTCTGCCTACTATTCATGTCATTTTTCTTTTTCCTACATTCATTGGCATAGTGCCCATATTTCTTACAATAATGACATTGGACTTGGGATTTCTCATACCTTTGTCCATGAGCTTGCTGTTTGCTTAAACCTTCATCTTGGTTCTGATTGCAGCTCCTTCCGCTTGTTCTTGCAGGATTATTTCTGCCTTTGTTTTGGCTTCTTCCACGACCTCTGTTATTTGCTCTGCTTCGACCTTTTCCTTTATTGAAAGACATCTGAGTCTTGAATGCTTGATCAAAAGAGGAATCTGTTCCTCTACTCAGTATGTGTTCATGAGACATAAGAGAAGCACTGATTTCATCTACTGTGAACTGTGAGAGATCCTTTGTCTCTTCTATTGCTACCACAACAGCTTCAAACCTTGAGGGTAAACTTCTCAAGATCTTCTCTACAATCCTTCTTTCTTCAAGAATTTCACCATGAGATCTTATCTGGGTTATCAACCCAATAACCTGAGTGAAGAATGAATCTACTGTATCAGATTCCTTCATGCTGAGTGTTTCAAAGTCTCTCCTCAACATCTGCAACTTTGCAGTCTTCACCTTTTCCATGCCCTGATAGGCAGTTTTGAGAATATCCCATGCCTCCTTGTATTTTGTTGCTGCTGAAATTCGTGGGAAAACAATTTCATGTACTGATTGAAAGAGAAAAAAGAGGGCTTTGGCATCCTTCTTCCTATCGCTCTTCAAAAGGTATTTTTCTGCTACTGTCAAAGCAGCCAATGCTGTTGCATCTACAGGTTCAACATAGCCAGTTTCAACTAGCTCCCATAATCCCTGAGAAGCAAACAATGCTCTCATAGTTATGGACCAATAACTGTGATTCTTCCCATTAAACTGTGGAAGTTGGGAATTTGTCAAACCAGTTCTAGCATCTGCCATCTTAATTGTAAAAATAAAGAAAAGATACTGACTGTATAATAAAACAAGCAAGAACTTTCTTTGTTGGATAAATCTACTCAGTTAAGCTTCTTACAGCTCCTGCAGTGGAAAAAACAAACTCTGTTTTTGTGTCACTGAGTGCCTAGACCAGCTCTGATACCATGATGGAAATTTCTGAAAATTTCGAACAAAACAGAGGAAGCAAAGTTCCTCAACTCAACACAAAGAAATGAGAGAAATCTGGACAAAGAAGATATGGAGAAATGCTCTGTTTTTATTAACCATAAAAATGACAATAAAAATTACAAACTTCTTCAGAACTATAGGTCTGGAATAATCAAAATCTCCATACTCTGTTTTTACAAATTTTATTTCTACACAGATTGGTGTTTCAGCAACAGGTAGACAGTTGCTGAAACTCAACACAGTCTGTTGCTGAAACTGAAAGACAGTTGCTGAAACTGCCTGTAGAATGCATTGCTGCTCCAAAACACAGCAACTCTGTTTTTCCTCTGTTTTTCCTGCTCTGTCTTCTTCTCTGTCTTTTTCTATTTCTCAAACTCTCTAACATCAAAAAGAACTATTGTTCATTACATTTATATGTTAAAAACGTATTTGACTTTAAAGCATTAAAAAATACAAATATCTTTCAAGCTTATCAGTGTATTGAATGCTGCAAGCGGTGGGAGTTAACGTGATGGCTTTTGGAAAATAAAAACGGCTGTCTGCAGGCTCAATAACTTCTGCAAATTTATTGCATGACTTTCAGGCATCCACCTTGCTGAAATATCTACAGCAATCGGATTTTCTGTCCAGCTATTTTATGTTGTAGTTGGAATTAAATTCCAACATATTTGATGCATTAGGATTTTCGAAACCCATATTTTTAAAAATATAAACCAACCATGTTAATATTTTTCCATTTTGATAAAACTACAATCAATGATTAATAGATAACATATATTTGGTCATTAGGATTTTTTAAACACAGAATTTTAAAAATGTAATGCACAGGAATGCAATATCTCAATGCAACCAAGTTTTAATAATGTATTTTTTAACATTTATATTTTTAATTCCATATATCTAATCTTCATAGATGGTGAAAATTAATTAATTGTATTTTGTAAAAAAATAATTTAAGCAATGTTTAAAAATATGATTTAAATATGCAAGAAAATTAGTGATATGAATTTCATCCATTAATATAATGGCAATAAAGAGAATATACTAACATCTTAAAATATACCATATATGATAAAAAAATTAATTAAAAAAGTCATTAAAGTAGCTAATTCCAACACAAATAAACTAAATTGTCTCTTCAAAACCAAATCTCCAACAAGGTTAGGTACCAAGAACTTTATTGTTTATTGTCAACTTGTCCACTAGCGAACCAAGAAAATAAACAATCTTAAATAGAAAGATCAATGGTAGCTTGCTTCTGCAATTTGTTGTCACTCTCTGTGACTCTTTTGTCACAGAACTCGATCAATATTCCAAATATTCCTGAAACTTTATCCCCAGTTGCTCTCTCATAAAAAAATTATTAATTAATCAACCAATGTAATCTCAATCAACTAATACAAAAATATTTCCCCTGTGCCTAAATCAATGTGAAAAGGGATGCCTCGAAACGAATCCCTGATTTATCATCCGGTTGGACCATCTTAATGCATCGGGTCGGAGGAATTCATCGGTTGAGATGGAAGAGAATAACCCTGATGGACCTGCTGACACAGGGTTATTATGCGCGCACAAGAGATTCAAAATCTGGGACAGCTGCCACGAGTACTGATGATCGGCACTGCCAGCAGAGATATGAGAAATATTCACATAGGCACTGACCAGTTGTCCTAATTGAGCTTCAATCATTGCACTATTCAATCGAGCAGCTATGGCAGTCGAGGACGACGCCACGAAAGATGACAGCATATCATGTTTACGTGGCATGTCGGTTACGGGATCAATTCCCAGTAAAAGCAGTCGTTTTCTGAGTTTAGTGTTCCAGTGATTCTTTATCTCGTTATCCGTTCTCCCAGGAAGATGCGAGGCTATAGCCGACCATCTAAAGTTTAGAAAAAAAACATATATAGGACTTAATAGTCTGCCACAGAAGAAAAGCAGGTACAAACTTGTATATGAACCATTCTAACTCCTACTGAAACCAATATATAAAACAGTGAGCTGAGAAAATCTAATTTTAAAAACTAGAAGGTCAAAGATATTACTTGTTTCCAAGGACAGCATGAAGACGAATGATGGTGAGATCCTCAGCCATAGAGAAGGCTCCACGGTTGATATCTGGTCGCAAATAATTTGCCCATCTCAGTCTGCAACTTTTCCCACATCTCGATAAACCTGCACTTAGCACAAAGACATCTCTGGTCAGGTCGTTGGTGCAACAGAAAGGGGGTAACCAAATTATATAGCAAATTGACCTTTTCCTCTGATAAATTTGACAGGAATTTGATAAAACCTAGAAAGTTTCGGAATGATATTTGTGTAATTTACTTAAAGTTGCATATCGATCAAAACCGCGTGACAATTAAAATTCGTCACATTCTATTAAAATTCTACATTCGAAGGGGGTAAAAAGGTTTGACAGCTGCCCAAAACCTTGATCTAAATTCAGTCAAGGTTCCGTATTCCGACAAGCGGATTATTGTTCCAACAGCCTTCTAAAACCTTGCTAAAACCCATGTCATGGATTTAAAGTTAAAAATATAGTACGCAACAAGAGAGTACCTGCAAGTTTGGGAAGGTTGCGCCAATTGCTGAGGCCAAGGCTTTGAACATAATGGATGAGCTTCTGATCCTCTTCGGCCGTCCATGGTCCTCTTTTCAGCCCTTCATGATCACCACAGCAAGGCGCACGCCCCATTATCAGAATACTATTATATCTGACTTTCTCCCTGCAGATTACTATCAAATTTGTGTTTCTCTCTCTAGTCGAGGGTCACATATATAAAGGCATGATAACACAGGCGGTGCCTTATTGTATGGTTATTATGTTGCGTGTCGGCGGAAGTGAGATTTTAGGGTTGGTAAAGTCTAAACTGAGGAATCCAGTCATCTTTCTTCCGCATCATAATGACTACTCAGATGACATAACGAGCAAGATTTTGAAGGGGCGCAGAAAATCAGGGATAGTTTCAGACAAAATTGTGAGTACGTCCCATGAATTTTTTTATGAAAAGGCTGTCCTAAATATTCCGATTTTTATGGTGGATAGCCTTCAATCTCCCACGTTGTTACCTAATCAGCATTACAAAATAATAGTCTTGTATTTATGCATTTGTCTGTTTCTTGCCTGCCTTTCTTCCGCTGCACAAATATGACTCGTCCGGTCAACTCTCTTATTCAATGGGGTTTGTTGCAAATATCATTTTACTACTTTAACAAGTGTTCATTGCATCTAGACTGCGATCGAGAGGCTGAGGAAGTAAAACTGGAAACAGAACTTCAACTTTAAATTTCTGTGAAACTAGTTTATAACAAGCGGGTTCGGACTTCACTCATAAATAAGTCTCTCACAAACAATGGAAACGGAAATAATTGATATGAATTCCGAGCAACACTTCCACCACTGTTACTTGAATGAAATTTACTAACATTATAGAGTGCAACAGAATTAACGTTAAATAGTTACATTTAATGACTCCGAATCAATTCGAAAAGTGTTGGATTCCGGCGGCTACATCTCTTTCACATCAACCCATGAATAACATTGCGTTAGCCTAAAAACTGTTTTAACGGAAAATAATCAAAAATTTGGTTGAGCTGTACGGAAAATAATAAAATATCCATGAAAAAGTGATGTTTTACTTTTCACAAATATTTCGGTGACGAAAAAATAATAAGGTATACGATTGTTTTCTAAAATTGTTAGAGGATGATTCATCTTTTAAGAATATAAAATATCTTCCAAAAGTAATTGGAGACGACCAAATCTACTAATAAATATTACAAACAAATATAATGCGTTATGTGATGTAAACTTGTTTGATTTGCTCAAAAAGAGGCATTTCAAAATCGATTGTATATTAGAAATAATAATCTCCTAAAATGGATACATTTTACCAATTCGAAAACAGATATATAATTCGTACCTTTTTTTTGTTAATTTATTTAATGATATCAAAAGATATGAAAAGTTTAGCCCTCCAATGTGAATGTTATGTTATTGAGGAAATCAGACGGATAACAAAACATGAAGGAATCAATAGTCAAGAGAGTTTTTAGTGATAAATTAAGAGTTATAGAATGGCATAGCGTTATACTATATAAAATATTTTATGCTTTTTTTTTAAGAGGTTTGTTGATTTCAGACGGTTAACAAAACATCAAGGAATCAATAGTCAAGAGAGTTTTAAGTGATAAATTAAGAGTTATAGAATGGCATAGCGTTATACTATATAAAATATTTTATCTTCTTTTTTAAGAGGTTTGTTGATTTACAACCATGCTCAGTTTAAAAAATTAATATAATTAAAAAATATAGATTCATAAAATCTAAGGAGAGCATAAAGCGTCCATTTTTATGGGATTGGGATGATCCTTGTTGTCCTCGAGCAGGTTCTGTTATATATGTTTGAGATAGAGCATCATTCCTTTTAATTCAAGATCATATTTTCTAGGGTCGGTAGGATTTCCTCTTTTACTTCATCTCCGTCCATAATAATTTTTTCCCGCAACGTTTTCATCTTCTAATAAAGGTCATTGATCTACAATGAGAATATACTTGCTTGGTCTTCCTTGAATATTTCTTAGGTCGAAAACCTAGTCCTTAAAGTCTTCTATGACCTCCGCATCTAAGGTCAAAGCATTGTCTATTTCTACTTCAGCCCCGATCTACCATAATTTGTCGTGGAGTAAGCAGTTTTTCTTAGCGTATCCCTCCATTGAAGCCTTCGAATGAAGATAAGCACGCTACCTTCTTTGCCGAGCCACCGCAGAATAATGAAGACCGAAAAGGAATAGAATCCCAGCGTGCGAAGGAAGAAGCGGCCAGAGAGGGGGAAAGAGCCCCTTTTTACTCACCAAGAAATAATATGAAATACTTAGTTTTGTATGTATTTTAAAAAGATTGATCAGGATGATGGAAATGCCAAGTAATTGGGATTTTGTTAAATCAAATAATTAATGGGAGGAAGTTCAATAACAATAATGAAACCGCTACCTTCCCTGCTGAGCCACCGCAGAATAATGAAGACCGAAAAGGAATAGAATCCCAGCCTGCGAAGGAAGCGGCGGCCAGAGAGGGGGAAAGAGCCCCTTTTCACTCGCCAAGAAACAATATGAAATACTTAGTTTTGTATGTATTTTAAAAAGATTGATTAGGATGATGGAAATGCCAAGTAATTGGGATTTTGTTAAATCAAATAATTAATAGGAGGAAGTCCAATAACAATAATGAAAGTAATGTTTTTTTGTTCCCTTCGTTCTCTTAACTTTTTATATGATACATTATGATAATGATATTGTTTTAGCGAATTGAAGAGTAAATACATAAGTAGTTAAATTAATCAAGTATTTTTATAATTTCAATGGAAATAATGGTTTGGAGGTGCAAAGTAATTATATGTTTGTTATACCATATAATTAATGTTAATAAGGTGAATAATAATAATGATAATAACCTTTAATGGTTTTTTTTCTCCGTTTGTTTCTGCTTCCTGTTCTTATTTTCATTACTTATGATTTGTTGTCTAATGTTTGTATAAATCTCTGTTTTTGGTTTCTTTCTTCCCTTCTCACTTTTTCATGACTTGTCTCCATTAGATTTTATTTAATTATCTTTAAATATTATTTAAGGCCTCTTCTTCCATCTCTCCGCTTTTCTTGGTTAAGGGTTTGAAGTCTTGTTTTTATATTTACACATTTTTTTTTTATCTCCTATTTGTTTGTCCTTTATTTTTATTTACACATTTTTTTGCTTTATCCATTTTCTTTTTATCTCTTAGGTGTTTGTCTTTTAATTTTTTATCTAATATATGCTATTTTAATTTTTGTTATATTTTAATTTTAGTAATTATATGTATTTATTATTTTTTTTAAATATTTATTTTGATTTTGTAACATCTCTGTAAATCGTTGAAATTTACATTATTTAATTACAATGCTTAATATTTTTAAAAAACAGTTATATCAAGAATTCAATAGGGTTTTAGTTTTGTTATAAACTACCTCATGATATCTTTCCAGTACATGTATTTCATTTTATTCGATTCCAGGAAAATGTTATATTCATTTCAATCTTGAATTCATTCGGGGATAAAGACACAGTGGAAGTTTTCGGTGCCATAGAATGGATTCTATATTGTTGCAGAGAGTCCATCGAATGCTTCTTTGTCTCATCGAATGCTTCTTTGTCTCAGTTCAATTTGAGGCCAGTGCTATGAAACAAAGCATGCATATGATATATTGAAGGGATTTTTCAAGAACATGTGTGGTGATTGCAAGAAGTGTTTGCATGGTTCGAAATTTTCACACATTATTATTGAAAAGAAGCCATGGAACAAAGTATGGATATGATATATTGAAAGGATTTTTCAAGAACATGTGTAGTGATTGCAAGAAGTGTTTGCATGGCTTGAAATTTTCACACATTATTACTGAAAAGAAGCTCCTCTTTGAAGGTGATGGAGGCCACGAGTCTGCCGTGGCAAATAAGTAACTTGCTCACTTTTTTGAAAGAAAAATATATGCGATAATGAGGGAGGACAAAACAATGGCTTGTTTTATGTAAATGAATAGAAAAGGTTCAAGTCTATTCCTTGACCACCGGAAAGGAAGTTGTTATGTAGTTTCTCTCATAAAAAGACATGGCAGTGACCAAATCAGAATCGTGGCCTCTCTATTTAATAATGAGAAGTTTAAGTAGGAAGAGTTTATAGACTAACGAGATAAGTAACTATGCCTTTTTTTTTTAGAAAGAAAGATATGAATGGTTTGTCTCTTTAAAAAAATAATAGTTTGCTTTTAAATCTTTTTCCTATTTTCTGGAAAGAAAATAAAAGATTTCATATGAATTTTTATATGGAAAATAGCTATGTTTGTTTTTAGAGATATACTATGGTAAAATAAGCTGCTAGTTTTTAGTAATAAAAGTGCTATTATGTTAATTTTTTAGAAAAATATTGCTTTTAGTGATATACCATGGTAAAAGACATAATCCATGTAAGTTCTTTAAAAGATTGGTATTATGTTAATCTTTTAAAAAGATATTGTTCGTAGAGATATACCATGGTAAAAGGCAGACCTACTGTCCTAGTTTTTTTGGAAAAGAATCCATGTGACTTCTTGCAAAGATTTCTATATGTATCTTGGAAAGATAATATAAATTATTTTACTTGTCTTTAAATATATGCATCTTATATAAGAAAAATGAGATGCTTGTTCTTTTTGTAAAAGAAGGGGGATTTCATACATGTGTATGAAATGATAAGGAAATCCAAGTTATTTCTTGAAATGAATATAGATTAAAGAGGGTAATTCTTGAAGATATTTCATACATGTGTATGAAATGATAATGAAATCGAAGTTATTTCTTGAAATGAATATAGATTTCATCGGTTGGGAGATAAGTTAATGGGTTTTTCTTGGAAAAGAAGTCATGAAGAACCCATGTTAGTTCTTCATAATCTTTTCTTTTAGAAAATATTCTATTGTTTTATATATGTTGTTCTTACTTGAAAATAATAACCTCTTTAAAATATTAAATGGCTATATGAATTAAGTCAACCTCTTGATTTAGGTGCATTAAAGGTTAAGTTAACATTGTTAGTGTTGCCTAGTTTTTATGCATAAAAGAGGCTATCTATGGTAAATTCTTAGAAGCCAAGCATGAGACTGTTGAATGTAGAATCATAGAAAAACAAGGTTCTTTGCATGGATAGAAGATCTATTGAGTATGTGATTACTTATGCTATCATAATTATTATGTTAGTTTCTTTCAGAACAAGATCGTGTATATGCATGCAATGTTTGTATTAGATTTCATTGGAAAGAATATACATTTGTATGTGGGAAATGATAACATGTTTTTGTTATCCTACATTGGAAAATATTCTTTTGTCAAAGAAGATGAATTACATATACAAAAACTAAAGTAATATTTTGGTTTCCTTGAAATATATATATGAGTATTGTTGGTATAATATTTGGAGAATAATACATGTATTTTTATGCTTTATTCCATTAGTTTTATGGAAAATAAACCATGTCTTTGCATGCCTATTATGTTATATTTCCTGGAAAATGTTATATTGTGTTAAGTATTCTTTTGGGAAATTATTTTAGAACTTTATGCATTGTATGCATAGGAACAACATTCATCATGTTAGCTTTAGCACCAAAAGCAATAGCTGAAGGGCTGGTTCTTTTCCTAAAGTTTAAGTAAAAAAAATGCACATTGTGTCATTTTCCATGCTAAAGTTTAAGTAACACGAATGCACATTGTGTCCTTTTCCATTAAAGGAAATTCCTGGACAATTGTAGTGAATTGTCTACAAATGTTGTAGTGAATTGTCTTATACAGAAGAAAGCATGTTCTGATATTGTATTCACATTTCATGTATGTACATGAATTAGTGTTAAAGGATTGCTTAAATATTGATTATTGATTAATTGAGGCTTTATCTAATCATGGTATGAAATTGTAGTAAATTGTCCTGTACAAATGCGAGCGTGTGCAAGAAGTGTCATAATAATGTGCGGTTTATCTTGACATGAATTGATAATTACTTTCTTACACTAAGGTAGTGATGTTAGAAGAAAGCATGTTCTGATATTGTATTCACATTTCATGTATGTACATGAATAAGTGTTAAAGGATCACTTAAAGATTGATTATTGATTCATTGAGGCTTTATCTAATCATGCTATGAAATCTTGTTGATGACATCAATAACAGGAAGCTTTTATTGGTTGAGTGAGGCTTTATCTAATCATGCTATAAAAGCTTGTTGATGACATCAATAATAGGAAGCGATGATGACTTATGAAAAGGAAATATTATGCTTAACATGGTGGCAGGTAAATGATTAATGGTTCATGCAGATGGGTGCGGTGCGAGCCGTAGGATGGTGGTCCATTGTGCGTTGGTACATTGTAGGTACATCCATTAAGGGATGGTCTCTCCTATAAGCCATTGAGTGAAGGCTGAACACCCTCATTGTGGGTACATCCATTAAGGGATGGTCTCTCCTATAAGCCATTGAGTGAAGGCTGAACACCCTCGTTGTAGGTACATCCATTAAGGGATGGTCTCTCCTATAAGCCATTGAGTGAAGGCTGAACACCCTCACCCTCACAAGCATTTAATTATTAAATGTTTGCTCGTTTTCACCCATTTTCACCCTGTGGGATTCCAAGGTATATTGGTGTTCAATGGTGTGATTGATTATTGTGTCAAATTGATGATGTTGATTCATTTTTTTGTTGTGATGTTCATAATTTCAAGTATGTGATGATTACATGAGTAATAAAAGGAATGGAAGGCTACATCATACAGTTAGTGAACATTCTATCTAATGATGAGTAAGGAATATTTAATAGTGATTTGGATAGTTACCCGTGAGTAACTTGTATAAAAAAAAATTAACTCCTTACATTTCCATGTGAAATTATCTGTGTATATGTTATAGATTTATAATTATTATTTATTTTTCTATTTAATTTTGTATAGGTTTGTTGTTAATTTTATTTGCTTACAATTATTGTTTTTATTGTATCTAATTTTGATTGATTCTATTCAATATTTTCTTATTTTTATTAATTTTATTTATTAAATTTTTCCTTTTAATTGATTTATTTTTATTTTTTAATTCATTCATTAAATGTTTTAGGTTTCTTTTTTCTTTCTTTGCTTATATTTTAATCCTTATTCTTATGGTTTTTTAGGTTTTTTCTTCTAACCTGCCCTACCATATATATTCATATTTATACATTGATTTTTTTTTGTCCTAATAAAAGTGAGTATTTAAAATATTAAATAATAAAAATATATCCTTCATTTTATACTACAAAGTAGATAAACTTTTATTATTTAAAATTTTATTAAATATAATATTTTTGTATTTACTAAAATAATTAAATTATATAAGATGTATATTTATATACACACACATATATATATATATATATATATATATATATAAAGTATTAATGAAATTGAATACTGGAAACATTGTGTAATAAAAACCCAAATTCTTTTTAAATTTTAATGGAAAATTTTTAGTAACATTCATTAACTTACATTTACTTAATAAGATCTTTTAATTAATAGTTAAGAATATTAAATTATATGTATTCATTACATTTCATATATGTATTAGATTACATCTAATCAAATAGTAAATATAGCATTATTAGTAAGAATATTAATGAAAGAGACTCACTCACCCTTATAATCTAGGACTTCTCAAAGATACATAAATATGAGGTTCAATAATAAAAATATATCTTTCATTTTATAGTACAAAGTAGATAAATCTTTATTATTTGAAATTTTATTAAATATAATATTTTTTATCTATTAAAATAATTAAATTATATATATATATATATATATATATATATAAAGTATTAATGAAATTGAATACTTGAAACACTGTGTAAGAAAAATGCAAATTCCTTTTAAATTTTAATAGCATAATATAAGTATCATTCATTAACTTAAATTTACTTAATAAAATATTTTATTTAATAGTTAAGGATATTAATTATATGTATTCATTAAATTTCATATATGTATTAGATTACATCTAATCATATAGTAAATATAGCATTATTAGTGAGAATATTAATGAAAAATACCCACTCACCCCTATAATCTAGGACCTCTCAAAGATACATAAATATGAGGTTCCCCTTATGCTCATCATTAAGACTATAGTTGAGCCCACTTATCTTCTTTCCAATAACTTAGAATTTGAACATGCTATTTCATCAAAAGAACTTTTTTTTTAATGAAATCAAGAAATTTAAATAGAAATTTAAATTTGAACAAAACGATATTTTGGTCAATTTCGATATCGATTATCTCTTTACTAAAATACCCATTAATAAGGTCATTAATATTATTAACAATGTAACTCACACCAATACCACAAATTAAGCAGAATTTGATCAAGCTCCCATTTTTTTTAGATTTGAAGATGAAATGTATTAGTAACTTGTGCACATTCCATAAGATCTCTTCCATCCCCGAGTGCACCAAAAATTTTCTTGAAAGACATTGAGACTCAATAACTCACTTCTTCCACATTCTTCCCTAAACTTTGGAAAAGGTGCATTGATAACACCTTTATCATTTGGTCATATGGCCGTCACTAATTACAAATTTTCAATACCATATTAATAGGAAATCGGATACATCAAATTCTCTTTGGAAATTGAGATTGACAATGGCATTTCCTTCCTTAATGTCATCATCTTAAAAAAATGAGGGTAACATTTCCCACCAATAGTTTGTAAGAAAACTCACATTAAACAATATTTTCAGGTTGTCCCCACCATCATTATTCATATAAATATGGATTTTTGAACACCTTACTCATGAGGACATTACGAATTTTTTTTTAAATCACTTTAACACCTAAAATGTCACACACCTCTTTATCACAAAAATAAATATACAAATATAAGTGGAAATTATTTGAATACGTGATAAGGAACCTGTTTAAAGTGTTTTTTCGAACCCAAACACGTTATATAAAACACGAGTTACTATCTTCTGTTACTTAATCACTAGAATGTTAATCATTTTATACATGTTCTTTTTTTATTTATGAAGGAAATCATAACCTTCATCTCATATTAAACATGAACTTGTTATGTATCCACCTAACATACATAACCTACTCACCCACATACCTTACGTGGGACTACACATATGCCCTATGCCTTACTTATTTTGTTTTTTTCCTCTTCCTTTAATATCGAATTTATGAATGTGTTCAACGGACAAGATTGTTCAATTTTAATTGATGTACTCCTTATGGATTTTCTCAAGATGGACGGAAAACTCCGTGACAAATTTTGTTACAGGTAGGCCTTGTATTTGTTTGATTTGGGCCTGTACTTGGATTTGTATTTTTTTTTCTAATTCAATCAACCTTTCTTAATCATGGTTAGTAACTTGTTTAAGATTTGATGTTCCATATACAGGTAAGAAGACAATATTAACAACTGGCTCATTCACGCATTCCCTCTTACAAAGAGTTCGTCGACTAATAGAGATTCACACCTACTACAAGTCTATTCGACACATCCGCTCGAGTCATGGATTTTATGATAATCGTTCAGATGGGGGTTTTCTATGATTTATACTTGTTGTTATATGACTTATGGTCATAATTACTGTACATATACTAAATACTTCTTAGATATACTAGTGAAGTAACAATTGTATAACTTTATTGTTCGCATTTACACCCTATAGGGTATTTGTTTCTTATAAAATACCTGATGATGATTTCTTCTGTCTGACATGTTGTTCGAATAAATTTCTCGTCTGGTAAAGTTTATATTGTCGCTGGTTTTTCTTTGTTGTTCTAGAAAATGTATTAGGATTTAAGGAACATTGTGTTAACTTAGAGTGAATCTGGTAAAGCATAGTTAAATTTGTTACCAATCGATTTCTCTTCTGGATTAATTTGTATTCGGCAATAGCAAAGATTTTTGCACCTATTTCATATGGTTTATTATTTTCATGTGTTACCTGACAAACATTGAATATCTGGTTTGAACTTATAATTTAATTTAACCATTTTTTTGAGAATGAGAATTGTCTTCTCATATTGGTCAAGAACAGTTTCCCAACGTCATTAGTCGAGTGTCTCCTTTTCTGTTTTTTTAATGTATTTAGTATTTTTGTTTTTAATGTATTCAATATTGGAGATGTTATTTCCCAACAAAGCATATATAATTGTATGGCTAGCATACCCAATTCTGTTTACCCATCTCTTTATTGGAAATTTACCTTCTCCTAGAGAAACAAGAGGGTGGGTGATAAGTTCTATTTTTCTCTAAACATGAATTTAACGAACTCGTCTCTTATAATTTTTTATTACCGTAGTATACAAATAATAATGTGTTATTGAATTTATTGAAAAAATTGTTTTTAATCTCTAGCCGAAGCTTGGTTTGCGCTTAAGTGTACTTCGTTTCCACGTACTATTACTCATATTCGGATGTAGATATTGTTAATCCTCTCTCGTTTCTTTATATAAGAATTAAGGGAGACTAACTACCGGCCATACTTTGTAGTCTGCTTATTTTTTGTTTATAGTTTCAGTACCAATTTTTTTCTTCTCGAATCGAGAGTTCTCTACCTCCGTAGGAGTTAAGAATAATATAGCAAGTTTCTGCCACTTTTATATAGAAATTCAAGCTCTCCTGAGGAGGAAAACTTCCAGACAGGTTCCTGTCTGAGAATTTCGAAATTTAAAAAAAAACTGTCGGGTTGATATAACGTTTACTCATATGCAAAACTAAATTATTTTAACAGTCGCCTACACTACCAGTATGTGCTCATGGAGTAAACAGGTTATGCAATCTATATATACGTATTATATTTATATGCATAATGACACCAACCATAAAATTTAATATAACACGTTACCATGGAAAAATTTCAGAAATTCCCGTGCACCCATCAACACGATACAGAACCTGTGCATAGGATTTCAGTCCATAGCCTATCTAAATCTCATTTAAACTGCTACTCAAATATTTATCTACCATAATTCAGAATGCAACATAATTCTTAGTTATAAACGAGAAAATAGCAAGCAATAGAAATTTCAGTTATAAACATGCAGAATGGATTTCGTACAAATACACTAAATAAGATAAAAATTCTTTAACCTATTTGGGATGAACAAATTTCCACTTAACCATGAACCTTTAACACAGATTCCGAATTTGAGATCTGATTACCCCTAAATCAACCACATTTTCTGATTTTAGACAAGGTATTTTTATGCCTTACTTTCCTAGTAAGTTTTTCCTTAGCTACTTCCTACTTTCTAGGGTCCTCCAACGCAATAGCCTAGGATTTTTTTTATATTTCGAAAAAGTATCTTCCTTTTTACGATAATGTTAAAGTCTGACTTTTTATCGTGTGGTTCTTTATTCACCCTTACTCAATGTTCTTTCCACACTTAGTGATTCAATATTTTTTTTTCTCCAATAATATTAAATCTCATCAAGCAACCCCTAGGGATTTTTAGGAATAATTTGAGGGAAGTTTGTCTTGATCTTATACATCCAAATTAATGATCTCTTTAACTCAAGTGTTTATTTCCCAAGTAAATCTCCTTTTTTATTTTTATTTCTCAAATTTATTTATTACATGAGCATCATAATTTATTTAAAATTAAGTTCACTATGGCCTTCTAGCCATCACAACTAAAAATAGTTCAATCTCAACCAATGATATTTACATAGAAATATAGGGGTATTACATCTTCCCCCTCTTGAAAATAACACTATCTTCGATTTTTATTACTCAATTGGCTCATTCTTGAACAATGTTGCGTTTTATTCTTTCATAGTATCCTCCAATTCTCAACTAGCCTCCTCAGGTGTAAGGTACCTCTAGTTTGCTTTAACCCTAGCGAGGACTCAATTCTAGAGCATCGTCTCTTTCCGATCCATGATAGTTCACTTTAACCCTAGCGAGGACTCGATTCTATAGCATCGTCTCTTTCCGATCCATGATACAAACTGGCTCTCGCAAAAAGTCTCCTTTGGGTTCCACCTGTATCAAGTTCCAATCAATTACGTGAGAGTTATAATGGATTTAATTTTTTAATAAGGACACATGGAAAAAATTATGAACTTTAATATGATTGGGTAGGGCCAACTGATATGCTACTAGAAAAATTCTATCCAAGATTTCAAAAGTCCCACAGAACTGTGATGTAAACATTGGATCGCTCTCAGTTCTCAGAGTACTTGTCCTGGATTTTATTCGTAAGTAAACATGGCCTCCAATGTTAAATTATTTATGAATGCTCTTATTTTTTACATAACGTTTTTTCCTGTCTTGTGTTGTTTTATTATTCTCTCTAATATTCCGTGCTACTTGTTCCATTTCATGCAAATCATCTGGTCCCAATATTAATCTATCACCTAGTTGACCCTAGCCGAGTGGCGTATGACATTTCCTGCCACACAAAGCTTCGAAATGACACATTTTAATGGAAATATGGTAGTTATTGTTATAAGAAAATTCTATATAAAGGAATAAAATCCTACCACTTGGTAGTCCTATCCATTAGATACATTCATAGCATATCCTTTAGGATATATTTTTTCCTTTCTATCTATTCATCCGGTTGAGGATGATATGCAGTGTTAAAATTTAATTCAGTCCCCATGCCCCCAAACAAATATTTCAAAAACTTGGAGGTGAATTTAGCATCTTTTTCTGACACTATCATTTTTGGTACACCATGCAATCAAAATATTTCCTTCATAAATAAATCTGAGCGGTTCCAAAGTTATAATGCACTGGTATGAAATGTGTTGCTTTATTCAAGGTTTCTACCACCACCATGCTGGAATCATGTTCGTACATTGTTCTTGGTAATCATGTAATAAAATACATTGAATTACCACCCACTTCCATTCAATATTGGGAAATGGATTTAGCAATCCAACAGGATGTTGGTGTTAAAATGTTAGTTGTTGGCATTCAATGGATTTTGCTAAATATTTTGGTACATCACTTTTCATACCTAACCAAAGGAAGTTTTTCCTTAATGTTTTTATCATATTTTGGTATCTAGGATGACCAAAATATGGTTTCTTGTGGTATTCATCCAGTATCATTAATTTTATCATGACCACATTCGAATGTACAATTTGTTTTAGTAGGTTAATAATTTTACATAATTTTCAACATATCCCATGATTTCTTTTTGTTGTGATTTTTGTTTAATTTTTCGATATTGAGGATCTTGTTGCAGTGCATTTTTAATATGTTCCCAAAAATTTGTATTTCTTCTTCTCATATACCTTCCTATCAAAGCATGGAAATGTCCACTTAGAACATCTGCGATATGGTTCTAATTTTCCTTTGTGTCTTTTATATCAAATTAAAAATCAGTGACGAAAGCTAGCCACCTTGTTTATCAAGGATTTAAATCACGTTGGCTAAAGAAATATTTCAAACTAATGTGATATGTCCCCAAAATGAACTTCTTTCCTAGTAAATACTCTGTCCACTTTTTTAGAGCATGTATCATTGTTGCCAACTCTAGATCATATACAACATAATTATTTCAGTGTTTCTCAGATTATCGGACTCATAGGCTATTACTCAATTTCCCTACAGCAACACACACCAAAGGCCTTCCAAATAGGCATTAGTACAGAAAGTAATTTCTTTATTTGGGTCTGTAATTTTTAATATAGAGGTTTTTGTTAGTAGTTTTTTTAACTTGTGAAAAATTTCTTGACATTTGGCTTTACACTCAAACTTTATTCACTTTTTTTACAAGGAGGTAATGGGTTAAGCTAATTTTGAAAAATCTTCTACAAATATTCGATATTATCTACAATCCCCATGAATGAATAAACTACTTACACATCCATAGGTATAGGCCAGTTCATAATCACCCTAACCTTTTTAGGTTGAACAAATTGTCCTTTCTTGTAAATGATGTGCCCTAAATATTGTAGTGTACTTTTTTAAAAATCACATTTATTGAGTTTTGCATTAATATGATGTTCTCTTAAAGTATATAACACAAACCTGGGATTCTCTTTGCGCTTTTGTTCATCATTATAGTACACTATTACTTAATCTATGTATACTAACACAAATTTGTTAATATATCTGTGAAGTACACTATTCATTAGAGACATGAAGGTTCCTAGTGTATTAGTGAGACCAAAGGGTAACACTACGAACTGATAGTGACCATCTATTATTCTAAAAGTTGTCTTGCGAATATATTCATGGTTTATTCATATTTGATTATAATTCATCCTTAAATCAATTTTTTAAAAGACAATTTCTCCCCTTACTTGAGAAAACAAGTCGTCAATTTGGGGCATCAGATATTCAGTCTTCATAGTTAAATTATTCAATTGTCAATAATTGATGAACATTCTAAATTTACTGTCATTTTTCTTGACAAATAGTATAGATTCCCCCCATGGTGAGACACTAGGCCTCCTGTAATCATTTTCTAGAAGTTACTGTAACTGCATTTTGATCTCTAATAAATCTAGTTTTCTCATTCGATAAGGGGTTCTAGACACAGGATTGGCACCTGGTGTTAAATCAATAGAGAAATCTATATCTCTACGAGGAGGTAACTATAATGTACACATCACCTCACATATACCCAAGTAATTGGCCAACGAGGGTAAGCATGAGATCAGGACAGTTAAGAGTAAACTCAACCTCCTTGGTGACTTTAAGGAAATGGAATCGATGTGGAAAACCCATAACACAGACTCCCCGTACCTACTACAGGACCCCTAGCGATTATCCCAGTCATCCACATGACTTTTCCCTGGGTCACAGTGAATTTTAATGAAGAAACCCCTCGGAAGATCCCTTGATATGTACAAGTGTGCCTATTTGAAGCTATTTATGCTCCCACAACATAGTCATCTGTACGTCGAGGCACTTTTTCCCTTAGATCTGTGCTAGCGTTTGCGGGATTTATCTCACTTTTTAAGCCCAAAATCTTGGGCACTGCATAGCTTCATGTAGTTTCCAGAATACATAAAACACATGATGGAAATCCTAATGCATCAAAAAATTACTCCAGGACTAGGCCTAACCATCCCCAACGAGGGCTTACATCTATTAAACATTTGGCATCAATGAAATCTCTAGGTCTAGGATACAAGACAGAGCATGAATGAATGAAAAATATTATGATACATGAAAATAAGTATTGCCACCCTCCTCCTTGAAGTGTTATGGAATCAATTAGGTATTACATCCATTCTTATAGAATTTACAGGTAAATACATGAAATAACCATGACTTGAACCAATAATATAACTAACATAAAATCATGTAAAAAAAATGAGATAACAACACTTAAAGGAACACATTAAGAAGTACAAAAGCAAGAGAACTTAGCATTTATTATACATAAGCAAGAGCCAACCAGGTTCGGGGCTACCACGTACCACCTGGCCATAGACATGGTGGAGCCAAATCTATCTTCATCCAGTCACCCCCATGCCATATTCCAATAATGAATTTGGGATCTCATGGATAAGCCTTTAAAAAAAAACAAGGGAATCCAAAGGTAAAACCACCTCCACCCTCACCATACCATGATCACACCTAGACCGACGATGCAATCACAAAACCTAAGAGAGATAGGAATGCCTCCAGACTCCATCACTATCCTTCAGGAATTTTCCATCTCCTTGTCTCTCAAGATTTATCGCAATCCACAATCGATCATTAGGCCCTAAATCGATAAACCATGCGCAGGATTTATCGTATATCCTGCCAAAGTCAGTCAAGGGATTCCTAGGCCTTTGGGAATTTCCTAAGTCCACCTTCACCCCAGATTCTTAAAACCATCTTGACATTACAAAGCTCAAAATTTTGATCAATCCTATCACACCATGCCTATCTGGAAAAATGAAAGGCAAGGCGGAAAACCACTGTCAAAACCCGACAAAACCATGCCACCGCCAACAAGAGAACCAAATACCAACATGCATAAGCAATGAATGTCCAATACAATAAGGAAATCATGCATGCAATGTGTTACCTCCAAGTATTCCTGTTGAAGTTGTTATCCTAACCGTCCTTGTTTTATATTTTCTTTCCTTTCCTTTCCTTTCCTTCCTTTGCTTTCTTTCCTCTTTCTTGGCTCAATGATGAAATTCTCTAAGAAAACTCCAAGTATCCAAGAGTATGAGAGATAGATAATAATGAGATAGCTCCAAAACTTAATTGACAAAAGGTACCAACTAATCCTCAAAAGCCTTTTTCTGACAAAGGCCTCTATTTTATTCATTTTCCATTATTTTCCTTCATTTTACTCCTCAGATGCAACCTGTGACCTTTCATATTCATTTTCTCCTAATTTCCTTTATTTTCATAATTAAACGTGCGACACATAGTTTTTCCCTCTTTAATTCGTTAGTCATTGCCTTTTCCAAAATCCATTAGCCATAAACTTATCTAGTGATGCCCATTAGGAAATATTTTCTGAACATTTAGCTTAGAATCGATGTCCCTTGACCCTCGTATTATTTTCCTCGTTTATTGACTTTTATTACATGAAATTTTAGCCCAGATTTTTTACAGAACCCTCCCGCTTTGGGAACCCCATCATTTGTGTTAAACCACACCTACACCACAACAAAATTGCTGAGATAAAAACCAAACACACACCTTAGCAAAACCACTAAGAAGAAAAAATATTTACCATGGATATTTATAAGTTAGCTTGTTGCAGTATTTACAACGAATGACATAGTCAAAGAAAAACACCATGATAACATGACCATATAACAACCATACTGCTTATTGGAGCTTTATAACATAGGTCATGGTTTTACATATACCAAAGCATCATACCAAAACATATGCCAAAATACATACCAAAACATCATACCAAAATTGTGTTGGCACATTAAACAAACAATGAAAGATACATAGGCTGCATCTGATCTGTCATCTCCCATGTAACTTCATTGGGCCCAAATTTTTTCTATTTCACTTTAACTTGCTCGATGCCTTTTTTCCTAAGCATGAGTTTCTTCGATGCAATATACACTTAAGCTCCAGCTGGAATATTCCTTCTTTCTCCACCTGCAGTATAGACCAATCAATAACATGATAAACATCCTTTATATACATTTTAAGTAATGAAACATGAAACAAATCATGGAATTTCACTTTTGGAGGTAGTGCAAGTCGATAGGCCACAGGACCAATACTGTCAAGGATCTCAAACGTCCCGTAATACCACTACAAGGAAAAGACCCTTTAGCAGAGGTTATAAAGGAGGTTTTTAGTGTTATAAAATTGGCCAAAATTTTCATAAAAACATTTGCTACAACATCCGTTTATGGTTATTTATGTTTTGGCAGTGCTTTTAACGGAATTTCAACACAATTAAAAAAACTGGGCGGCCGAAGGTTATTACTGATGTCTTTTTCATCGGTGTGCTACTAAAGTGTCAACGCACCAGTGCGTCTCATCTAAATGGTTGTATGGGGCAATCGATGGTGCATGCACTAGGCCTTCAAGGTCTAAAATTTCACTGGGCGCAATGTTGGTGATACAACGCACAGGGCCATTCTAATTGGCCTTGGGATTTGTGCAGTGCCCATAGGTCATATGAACGCACCGATACGTAGTCTTATAGAAATGCATCAGTTCACAGTATCAAACAAATGCACCAATTGTTCTAATTCGTATTGGTATTTGTGCAGTGCCCACAGGTCGTACAAATGCACCGTTGTGTAGTCTCACATAAATGCACAGGTGTGTAGTATCACACAAATGAAATGAGATTTATAATTGGTATTGGTATTTGTGTGGTGCCTAGAGGTCATATAAATGCATGAGTGCATAGTCTCGCATAAATTCACCAGTGCGCAGTATCGCACAAACACGCTGAGATTTATAATTGGTATTGGTATTTGTGTGGTGCTCATAGTTCATAGATATGCACCGGTGTGCTGTATCATAGAAACACACTGGTGTACAGTAGCAGACACGCACCAAACATCAACCTATGAAAGTGCAATTATTGTGATTTTTTCAAATTCATTATTCATTAAAAGTCAACACATCTTATCATAGTATTCATATTAATTACTTTTTTGTCAATGCATTTGAATGCAATGTTTGGATTAATTTGTTATATCATATCATAATTATTGTGATTTTTTAAATTCATTATTCATCAAAAGACGACACGTATCTTATAACGGTGTTCATATCAATTAATTTTTTATTAGTGCATTTGAATGTGATGTTTGGATTAATTTGTTATATCATATCATAAAATTTCACATATCTTCATTATAATATTTAATCATCGATAAATTTAATCAGCAATGTTACATTTCAGAGCGACAATGGAGAATGCAATAGAATAAATTAAAACATATATTATTATATATATATGAATAAGACAATCTTTGTCATAAAAAATGGGACAGTTATTGGTATCCCTTTGTCTTTCAATTGGGACACTATGTCCATTACATTAAAAAAAATGTCTGATTTCACTGACAAATATTTCAAAAAATATAACGCCTTGCTTTCATATCCAAACATAATGATCATCATTCTTCACTTGAACTATTATCACTGCTAGAGCCACTTCCATGACTTGGGTTATTTTTTAGAATGTTTTGTTTATGGTGTTGATTGTTTTCTTCTTCTTCACCTTCCATGTACAAACATAAAAATAAAATGTAATAAGTGTGTATACATTGGTGGGAATAATGAAAATGAAATATTAAATAATGTACATGAATGTAAATTGAAAAGAAATGGCGTACCATAGCAACAATTGACTCATGAACTATAAACATTCTTTCAAAACCATGTAGTATGCCATATTTAAAGATTTCTTCTATTGGCACAGTTTCATACTTTGTTTCCTGCAAGTTTTATACCACATAACAAATCATATATTTAATATAAAAGATTTTTTTGTTCCATTAATTATAGACGGAGCTAAGTAAAACAAGATATATTGATGCTTACAAATTCCACAATTAATTTCTGATATGCCAACATATACTCACAATCCATATTTAACCAAATGCCAATTAATTCGTCTGATGGTTCTTATTTGTATGTTAGCACCTGTTTGAAGACATTCAATGATTATTTTTGTAGAACAACTTAAAAAAATACAAAAATTAAATCTAGTTAAGTTGTTACAAGGAAGTAACAATTACTCACAAACTTACATATCAACCCTTTTCTTCCTTTTCGTCCTATTTTATGTGCTGAATGGGTTCCATTTCCTTTTCTTTTCTGCAAGAAAATACTTGAAAATTAATATATAATGCTAAATTGTTTATTTATTGTACCTAATGATCGAAAATTTCAATGATTACATATTACATTTGAAGCACGTTGTTGTTGAGATGGTTCCTTGTACAATGCAATTTTGTCCATTTCTTTGACCATCTCCTTGTACACCTTTTTGGACATTCCTACTGGCATATTTCTGATATCATCTCATTCACCTTTTGATATTTTCATAATCTTCTTGAAAGTGTAACATCACAATAAACTATTTAATTTATATATTTATATATGAGAAGTAAATATAACAAAAGTTATATTTATAAATGATATTTATAAATAATTCTAGCCAAACATCTAAAGGAATATTACTTTTTTATTCCTTATTTTTGTTGTTGTACATTTTTTCTATTAAAAGTCTCACGTGTCTCATTGACCAATTCTCTGGAAACTCTTCCTGTAGTTTATATAAAATTTGGTTCTTAGAATCATTGGATTGATTTTTGTATTGTAAGTGGAAATAACATGTATGCATTTGTTCCACTAGATCTCTCAAACTTTTGTAAAAGTTTTCCCCCTTTCCTTAATCTCCAACACCACTCCAGATGAGTTAAGGAGGAATTCATTTTCATTTTAAAGTTCTATTCTTTTCTTTTCTTAGAACAACATTCCTTTTATGAGTTGTTGGTCCCTGTAGAACATTAAACATATGTGAATTAATAGATTGTTTGACACATGTTATCTAATAATTTTCATTAATTATATAATAATTTTAATTATATTATTAATGAAAAATAAAAAAGAAACTCATATTGGATCGATAGTATTTTTTTCATTCACTTGATTCACCATTTTGCAATTTTTCCATCAAGCTTTTAAACTCTTCTGGTCCTACATTAGAAATAATCTTATCAAGGTTCATCATTTTGTGGCTTTGCATGATACATAGTAAAAAATACATATTAGTTAAACTTACATGTAGTTCAAAAATAATATTTTTTGTAAAGAATTTAAAAAGAACTTGCTTTTTTTTCTTTTCTTGATGTGTTATCAATATTTTTGTTACTTGATATATTGTCATCTATTTCTTTATCAATATCAAACTTGTACCATATCATTCATTAATATATTTTATAAATAAATTGGCAACTTTTGACGTAAAAAAAATATCAAGAAACTGCTGCGTTATTCATGTTGTACGCACCGATGTCTGTGCATGTTGGTCTTATAAACGAACCACCAAAATAGTATAAAACATCGTATGGTACTTTATGTCAACAAGGAACACTGATGCGTTACATGTTAACCACCACGCCAATTAACACAAAAAATAATGAAAATCGTCTAGTGTTAGTTTATGTAGCATATGGTGTCATGGAGGGGGTAGTGCGACCTATTCTTATAAACACCCTACGCAAACAAGGGACTACAATACGATGCTCTCTGTCAACTAGGAGACCCGGTGCGGTGCATTAAATATTACATGGTGCACCGATTAACCCAATAAAAAATTATTTTTGTGAAACCGTACATGTGCGGTGCGCCATAATGAAATAGCACACCGATGCCCTATTTTACATATGGCGCACGGATTAAAAAAAAATTGTTTTTAATTTTTTTGTCAAACAGTACATGCAGGGTGCGCTGGGATGATCTATCGCACCAGTGTGCTAGATTACATCGGGCACAACGATAAAAAAAATTATGTTTTTTTAAAATTCACACAAGGGCCGACATGGATTCGGATCTGACTATGCAAGTCTTCCCATGGGTTGGATGTCATAGGCCTATATAGAGCAATACAAACCCTAGAAATCTAAAATAGAAATCCCTAATTCTGAAATCACAGAAACAGGGAGAAGAAAGGGCAGAAACAAAAAAAATTAAGGGTTTAGGGTAAAAAAGGAATTTTTTTTTTGTTTTGTTTCTGAAAATGAACAATAGATTGAAATTTTGTATTTACTGCATAAAAAAAAACTATAGAAAAAGTAAAAAAAATAATAAAATTTAATCACGAGATCATTTTGAAATTCTATGCTACAGGGTTTCAATAGCTAGAGGTTTGGAATTATGATTTTCTAAATACTTTTGTCTGAACGTATTTCACTGCTCCACAGTGCTCTCGTGCTTTCTTGCTCCAGGTATGTCTCCTGCAAATCTCTGGCTGATTTTTTTTGCAAAAATAGTAAAATAATGAAAATTGTTTAGTATTTAAAGAATTGTTTTATGAAATTATATTTTCAAAATATTCTACCACCCATTTTTCAATTTACCGCTGTTTTCACTTAAAAAACATAGAGTTTGGTTTTTTTTATTTGCAGTTATTTGTCACTGATGCATCGCTTAATAGCACCGCATCGGCATCCATTGATAACACGACACTGGTGTGTAGTAATTAAAATGCACCAGTGCGTCCGTTGATAACACGACACCGGTGCGCAGTAACTAAAATGCGTCGGTGAGGTTATCTATACATTAACACTGATAACAAGAAGTCCATTTTTAAGGCACCAAAATTTCTTTTAGGTGTGTACACCAAAATTTATCATTGATTTTGCTCAAATTTAGGGAGAAACTATCATAATTTTATGGAATGGACAATTCTTCAAAATCGATCTCGTTCCATAATATTTCTCAAAGTCCATCGCAGAGTTCTCCCTATACGTCTCAAGACGTAATATTTATTTCAGATTTTATGTATATTTTCATTATCTAATTGAATTTATGTTTTTTATCCATGTCAATCATGCACAACTTACTTAAATTTATAATGTATACAAATTTGCAAGTTCATGCAAATTCAGAATCGATTTTAGATGCAAAAAATATTCAAACAACTCCAAAATGTTGGAAGCTCTTATTAAGAGCAACATACCAAAAAGCGCATTTGGTAGATGAAAATGGATAGCTGCTTCACCCTGCCAATTGTAACAATATTGCATTTTCTAGACATGATCCTGGGACAATTATGGTAATAATTATAGTTCTTTGGTATTTTGATTAATGTAATTATTTCAACGTCAAACCAATTAATTATGCAATATTGTCAACATGCTTACTAATTGATATCATACATTTTGTACTAATCATGTTTAGATATATTTTTTAAAATTATTAGGATTCTAGTGATGATGAGAGACCTACCTACCATCTTTCGTTATACCGCACAACAAGGTAAAATCAAGAGAAGATTGAATTAAGAGAAAAAATTGGAGAGGAACGATACCAAGAACGGTTGAATCAACCGCCGATTCAATTCCCGCTACGTCCAGATTCACTAATTAGGAATGACTACAACAATAGTAGTTCTTCACAAGTTGGCAATGGTGGAAATCAAACAGAGGTTGGTATGGACGATTCCTTAAGGGATACAATTTCCATGGATACAATGTTGTCAGATGCATTCCAAAATGATGATTAGCTAAGGGATGATGCTCATATCGCTGACACCTTTTTTGAAAGCCTTAAATTTTCTTTCACCACCCCTGTCTTTGAACCTGGCGGTCAGTCAAATTCTACCCAGTTGGAGAGAACGATGTTACTGTACAACTTGAAATCAAATTTTGCCTTGTCGAATGAATGTTTCTTAGAAATTTTGAGGTTAGTTACCATAAATTCCTCCCTTATATAAATTTGAGAAATATAATCTGTACACAATGAACATTACAAATGGTGAATTTATGACTGTTAATAATTGTATCAGCATTAATGTACATTTATTAATATTTTCCATGATCACCAACTACAGGTTATTCAAAGATAAGGTTCTTTCTAGTGATAATGTCTTACCCCGTAGCTGCAAAGAGGCAAAGAAATTGTTGAAAATGTTGGGTGTTGATTACATATCAAATCATGCATGTCCAAATGATTGTATTCTATATAGAGGATAATATGCAAACAAAGAGATATGTCTGAAATGTGGGCATGAAAAGTATGATAAATAAAAAAATAAGGGTAAATCACGTGGTCCTCCTTTTAAGATATTCAGGCACATGCCTATAATCCCAAGGATTCAAAGGCTCTGTCATTGAAAAGAATTAGCTGTGTTACAGGGATGGCAAGCTTCACACAGAAGCGAGTTGGGAGTCATGCGAATCTGAGTTGATTCAATAGCCATGAAGCATATAGAGGATACATGGCCTGAAAAATTCAAGGATGAATTACGAAGTCTACGATTGAGCATAGCCATGGATGGTGTCAACCCATATTCCCTCCAGAACACCAACTATTCTGTTTGGTCTGTAGTAATGATCAATAACAATACCCCCTCATGGTTATCCATAAAGAATGAACATCTTGTTTTGGCTCTCATAGTCCCTGGTAGAAGACAACTGAAGAATATGGATGTCTACTTACAATCACTGGTACACGAATTGAACGAATTATGGATGTGATAAATGTATATGATGTATCAAGACCCATCGTAGCAGAGAGGATTTTTACATTGTATGGAATATGTGCTTACATGACACATGATTATCGAGGCTTAGGAGTTTTCTCTGGTAAATTACATGTTTAATTTATTGCTTTGTTTATATATTGTTGTAGCCTCTACAACACCCTCCAAAAAACCCGAATTAAATTTTTTTTGGAGCCCCTTGAACTTAAAGAAAAACCAAGTAAAGAGTCCGGAAGGCTAAGTCACAAAGTCGCAGAACCCCAGTTTTTAGAAAACTATGACTTTGCGACCTTGCGACCCCGCGACCCACAGGTCGCAAGGTCGCAAGATCGCAAGGTCGCAAAACTCAACTTTTAAGGAAAACTGCGACTCTGCGACCTTGCGACCCCGCGACTCGCAGGTCGCAAGGTCGCAAGGTCGCAAAACTCAATTTTTCCGGAAAACCGCGACCCCGCGACTTTGCGACCCCGCGACCCACAGGTCACAAGGTCGCAAGGTCGCGAGGTCGCATATCTCTCTAATCGCTCAAATTGCGACCTTGCGACCTCATTAAATGCTCGCACGTGCGACCTTTTCATATAAAGGAGGTCGCTAGGTCTCATTTTTCATATGCTGCGGATAGAAAAAATGGCTCTGACAGGTCGTCTGCCGCGCGATTTTCCCAGGTAAGTTGCCTTTTCCTTCCTGTTGTTTCCTTCTTGGTCATTCTTGCTAAATCCCGGGCATCCTTAGCCTTTAAATTCCGTTCTGCTTCAACCACTGGCTATTTTTATTACTCAGGGCTTTTGTTCTGATTCCTGTTTCACCCCACTGTGCCCATTGTGCTCAAAATCATCACCATTGCTGGTCTTGGCTTTCATGGCTACTTCCCTACTCCTAAAGCTAGCCCTTGACTCCATCTTGTCCCATTTTGTTTTGCATTTTTCCAGTTAAGGGGAGAACCACTTCACATCGCGCGTACCCAAAACCCCCGGGGAAACCCTAGCGCGACTTGCGACCCCACGACCTAGTCGCAAGGTCGCAAGGTCGCAGTTTCCAAATTTTTCGAGATTTGCGACCCCGCGACCCAGCGACCTAGTCGGAAGGTCGCAAGGTCGCATTTTCCCAGTTTTGATAAATTTGCGACCCCGTGACCCAGCAACCTAGTCGCAAGGTCGCATTTTCATATTTTTTCATGGTTTGCGACCCAGCGACCCTGTGACCTAGTCGCAAGGTCGCATGTTGGCTTTGTTTTCTCAATCTGTGACCCCGCGACCCAATAAAAGTTTGTTTCAGTTTTTCTTGTGTCCCAGCTAAAATCATTGAGAAACTGTAATTGGTACTTTATCATCATGTCGTTCTTATCATGGGATTATTTCATGAATATTACAGGTGAACTTGAAGCAGACGGAGAGTGTATACCTGTTCTCTCGGATTCTAGCGATATGGCACCCCCGGTGTCCCAGAAGAAAGAGAAGCACGTGGCAGTGGAAGAGGTGGAGATGGACATGCCAGTATCCCCACCCCCGATATACAGAGATACCCTTTGTACATTTGTAAAATGGGATAGCATGCGATGGTATCAAGTGTACCATGAGTTCGCCATAACGGAAGCGAAATTTCCAGAAGACCTCCCGGATCGAGAGGTATACTTAAAAGTCTAAAGGTCCAAGTTGCATCTCGCAGGTGCTCATCCGGCCATATTTCCATGTCCCGAAATGATAGACTGGATCATACAGAAAACAGATCCCAAGAAGTTCGTGATCCGAGACAGCGAAGGCAAGGCTTTCGCAACACTTGTAGGCTCGGACGCCCATGTTTACTGCTCTTTGCCTCAACAGGAAGAAAAATTTACAGAAGAATGGGCTCTTGTCCATGTAGTCCTTGTAGTCGACACTATCAGGCAGTGGTGGGTAGAGCCCGACAAATTTAAAGTCAAGAAAGACCAAGAATATATGGTGGCCAGCCTGAGAAAAGTATATAAATTAGTAGTCGCCATGCTTTGCAGATTGTACGGGCGCCTCGATGCCACTACCTTCAATGGCACATGGGCTACTGTCATGGAATATGTAACGGTGCATGGCACCCGTTTCAACTGGGCTAGTATATTAATGACTTCAATGCATACAAACTTCTCCTCGGCATTGGCCCCAGAGGAAGGAATGCCTTCTGAGTTCTATATGGCCTCTTATCTATTGGATGCCATCTGTGCAAGGCTGCATTTTGAGGGATGTGCACATAACTGGAATCCCACGCAGACCCATGCAATCCATCTACAAACCAAAGTGTTCTGGGAATCCAGGTATAAGCAGGATATAGAACCAATTTCTCAAATATTCATCCCCACCCTATTCAGGAAATTATTTGGCCAGGATGCCCCTTGCATGTCTTGGCGAGGCAGGGAAACTCTAGGCCAAGTGGCACATTGGTTTTCGTTCGCTGGATATACTCGCATCTGAGTCTTCGGCTCATTCAAGGCACCACATGCTATGCCTCGCTTCGTTACAGAAAAGATGCTCATACAAGAAGTATGTTACCAAATGTCCTTGGGTTTCTCCAATGTCCTGTCCAAAGGTAAGAAGAAGCCCTGGCCTGCGCTACCCCTCACTATCGGTGCATACACAGTTAAAGATTTCAGAGAGGTAGGGGCTGAAGGAGAAGAGATTAAAAGTTATCACCTAAGGACTTTAGAGTACCAAACATACGACCCGGAGAGGATAGTTCCCGAACACTGCAAGAAGGCCAAATTAAAATGGAACTACTAGCATGTAGAACGCCCGAAAGAAGATGAGAGAAGAAACTGGTATAATGCAGATAGACAACTTGCTTCGGGGGCGGACTCTGGCCAGGAGGATCCGGATGATCAAAGCTTGGAGGACAGGAGCCGTAAGTTAGGGGGTGCTTCTTCCTCTCTAGCTAAAAAGCCTCGGAACAGCACAGGGCCTGACACCTCTTGCCAACAGAAAGAAGCAGAGGCCAAAGCCCAGCAGGAGAGAGAAAAGAAGATAAAAGAGGACGAGGAAGAGCGCAAGAAGAGTTCAAAGGTAGATCAGAAGAAGAAGAAGACCGAGGAGGCCAGGAAGGAAAAGTAGGAAAAGGAAGCGCAGGCCACAGCAGAACGGGCACTCAAGGAAGAACCTGACAAAGCAGAAGCTAAACGCCAAAAGAAAGCAGACCAAGCTGCTGCAGCCGAGCGAAAAAGGAAAGCCGAAATAGAAGCAGCGGCAGAAGAAGAACGCAGGAGGAAGGAAGAGCACGAGAAGGCAGAAACCGAATGCCAACAAAGGGAAGAAGAGGAAAGGAAGAAGAAAGAAGAGGAGGAAAAGAAGAAGAAAGAAGAGGAGGATGAATTGATAGAAGACATCGACATGTCTCCCCTGGAAGTACCTCTAGGTGGTACAGGAACCATGCACTCTGATGTTAATTCCCCCCAGGGGCAGGAGG
Organism: Pinus albicaulis; assembly: GCA_034641835.2. Classification (NCBI taxonomy): domain Eukaryota; kingdom Viridiplantae; phylum Streptophyta; class Pinopsida; order Pinales; family Pinaceae; genus Pinus; species Pinus albicaulis. Next base: position 596,743,295 of record CM076583.1, read on the forward strand.
AGGAGGTCTTCGACCTTACCAGGCTCACATTCGACCAATTCTCTTTCAAAATCTGGCAAGAGAGGAGAGGGTCCTTGGCACAAAGTCCTTCACTGCATCCACGGTTGCAACTGAAAAATACATATTCCTTGATACCAGGACTAATCCCATGATGATAGCATCGGCAGGGACGGCTTTCACCGCGGTCACGGAAGAAAATGTCACCATAATGAGTAGAGAAATCATTTCTCTGCAAAACAGATTACGAGTAGCGGAACAACGGGAGAAGAAGGCAGAACAGGATAGGTCGGCATTGGAAGAAGAGATGTAACAACTCCGAAATAAGGCTCCCCCAGTCAATGAAGCTCCACTTGCCATTCTGAAAGAATGCGATGTATTAGAGGCAACCATGAGGCAGGTGTAAGGAGAAATGTTCACCATAAAACAAACAGTCGCCCCACTGGTAAGAGCATGAGCAGAAACTAAGCAGAAGCATGAGCAGCTCAAGGAAGCCTCAGCTGCCTTAGATAAAATGATGAACTGGACAGTGCAATACCCTCAAGTTCCTGAGCATCTGCATAAGAAGGATTGGATCCATACACAAGATGCCAAAGTCCAAATCTGGATGAAGATGCAATCCAAGGACAAGCTATCCAAGGATTTGGACAAATTAATGTCTTCATACGACCACCTGATCAGCGGCATAGACTCAATGCACACTCTTTACCACATCCCTTCGTTAGGGGGATTGGATGAAAGTAAAACCTCGGAGTAGGTAGATCAAGAAATCTAGTCATTCCTGCAGCCTATCAAGAAAGCTGCTGTCGCCCCCGAGGTCGCAACATCACAAGAAAATCTGGGTCAGTTGCTTGTCACGCTAGTCCGGATTTATACCAAGCTCGCCTCCCTTTCAAACCAGATTTTACAAAAGAAGGAAACTCTAATCCCGAATTCTCTGGAGTGCATGCATTGGTTGAAAGAGGAGGTCCCTCTAGTCTCTCCCATAGCAGCAGAATACCAAACCTGGCAGGACTTCCTCAAAGGAAAGAAGATTGATGTTCCTAATCTCTCTATTGCGCATCCATCTCCATGACTCAGTGGCCATAGGTCGCAGGTCGCACCGCTCACTAGGTCGCAGGTCGCACTGCCAAGTAGGTCGCAAGTCGCACTCACTGGACAGGTCGCAGGTCGCAATTTTCTCCCAGGTCGCAGGTCAACTCAACCGGTGGGCAGGCAAAAATTCTGGGAGCCCAAAGGGCAATTTTGATCTATAAAAACCCCTCCGGGGAAAGTGTAAAGGATCTTCTTTTTTGGACTGAAAAGCTACAGAGCATTGTATTTGAAGATAACACTCTTTTGACATATGAATACAAATACCTGTTGAAACTCCTTTTGGATCTGATGTGTTTCGCTTGGTGAACACTATGAGTATTTCTTTACAGTTTCAGAACATCTTTTGATTAATGAGACTGCACTCTTTAATGGCATCATTTATACATCATGGTTACCTGTATGTGTGTTACTGGTGTTCGGATTAATTGCTTGCTAAATGGATGTTAGTGACTTTGTTTATTAGCATTTCATTTTATCTTTCAGAAAGTAAAGGGGAAGCTTGCCATAAAGAAGTGTTTCTTTTGTGGCCAGAATCGCCTACAAGCATAACCCCAAAGATGTGTTGTTGACAACATTTCCTTCGGCGTGTATGCTTTATTATCTATCTTGCTACACGTAGTGTTATATACATGTTTAATGCATCAACCATGTATTTAGTATCATGTGAATAAGTGTGTGTCAGCAGGTTCGAGCAAGTTCTTTTGAGACCAAAGGGAAGGTAACTGAAGCGGTAGCCGGACCCACACCCTGGACGGGATCCCTATTCCAAACAGTTCAAGGTCTGATTTGGACTTTCTACCAGGGAGATCCCCTACTCTTGGCCGGACGATTTTCCCTGTCAACATATATGTAGCAATATTCTTTCACATATTAGTTATTTAATTCGTTGCAATTGATGTGATCTTCATGATATTATTTAACGTGCCATGCATATAAATTTTATACAATAATATCGTAGGTCTTGCAGCAAAAGGGTATTTTGGATGTAAATATTTTGGACCTTCACTGAAAGCTAGATGGTTGAAGGACCTATGAAAGCCAGTGTATTATTTCTCCAAGGTATTCCTCCTATAAGAACGCCCTTACAGAAGAGAAGCATCTTCTTTTAATGTTAAACGAGCAAGAACCCAAATGCCTCCAATAACGACACCAGTTGAATGGCTTAGACCATGTGAGAGAGATAAGGAGAAGGAGTTCATAGAAATGTTTGATTCAATTGGGGAGCCTATGTTCGATGATCCAGAATTATTCGACACCCATGTTGAGAAATTCCTCATTGGGATGAAAAGGAAATCTATCTTTTATAACCTCCCATATTGTGATTATCTTAAGATTACCCACTTATTAGATCCCATGCACATCTTTAAAAAAAATTCATCTTCTTTATGGAGGAATATATCATCGAAACAAAGTGACACATTGGCTCTTAGGAAAGATATTATTACTTCAAAAACTAAAAAGAAACATTGGCCAAGACAATTAGAAAGTATAGGATCAGAGGCACGTTTTGGTCCCTCTAATTCATGGTATTTCAAAGAAGATGATGTTCCATGGATTTAAAAAAAAAGATGATCTTTCTTTGGCAAAGGAAGTTATAATGGGTGTGAGGGTGCCATCTTCATATGGGTCTTCACTATGACGTTGCTTCACAGTGGATGACCATTTGTGAGGGTTGAAATCACATGACCATTTGAATCTTCTAAGAGTACATATAATTTCAAAAGCATGATTTTATTATTTGTTATATTAATAAATTTTATCTCATGCAGGGATCATAAAATATAACTAATTTTGTATATTATTTCACGTGTTTATAACTTTGCAGTGTCATTATCCTTTGTTTGTGTGTGGGTGTGTGAAACATGATTTCCTCGAGACCTAGGACATGCCATATCTAAATTATTTTCATTTTTACGTAATTCATGTCAAAGAAGATTCATGTGGCTAGCATTCCATGGTGGTGTCAGGAGATAGTTGAGATTGTTTGTATGTTTGAGAAGGAACTGCTGACGAGTTTTGTGGACTTACAGGTTCATCTTCCAATCCACCTAGTAGATGAGGTTGAATTAGTTGGGGTGGTTTCTTGTTGTTGGATGTTCTTCTTAGAGAGGTGCATGGAGAAATTGAAAGGTTTTGTTTGACAAAGGGAAAAATTCAAGGGGTCTATGGCAGAGGGGTACATATCGTATGAGTATTTCTATTATGCTAGTGAGTACATCAAGCAGATCGATAATAGACTAGGTGCGGTGATTTAGGATGATGAAAGGGATGAAGACAAAAGATAAGGGGAGTTGCTCCAAACGAGTGGAAAAAAGCGCTTTATAAAGAGTAAGTGACTTATAATTTTTCAAATTTACACAAAGTAAATATTCATGTTGAACCTTGATATAATGTATATTTTGATCTCTATGTACAATATAATGTCGGTTTGATTTCATCATCGAATGCAGAAATTGAAGAAATCGATAAATTCGTTCTTTACAATTCCTAAGCGACACAACCATGGGTCGCATTGTACAAATAAAATAGGATGAAATGGGATAGTGATAGGAAATAATTCAGACAGTTGAATGGTAGAAGTGTGCCCTATCCCGATCATTTAAAAGAAAATATGCCAAAATATGCCCTAACAGTTTGGTTGTTGACCAATTCAGAGAGAAATATGGTGCAACCGGTCATTACCTGCGTGCTGAAGAGGATGCACTTGGGTGCAACAACTCGGTAATAATATATTTAATTTATATGTACATTTGAAACTTAATAATGCACCTTTCAAATGTAATTACGTCTATTTTTCATATTTTAACTGTTGGGTTATTATAAGACACATGAAACTGTTATTTTATAACTTTTTTATAGGTGCATTTGTTCCCATCTATGTGGGAATATCGACACCATTTTTGCACAGAAAATTCCGATGATGGACACATCACACAAGACTGTGGAGTGGAAATCGAGTTCGATCAATCTAGTCGATCTAGCCACCGTGATCAAAACCTAGTACAAGGGACATTATTTTATGTCAGAAAGATATAGGAGATCATTGAAGTGGATTGATCTTCTTTCCAATGTGTTATTTTTAGGTGCAAGTGCTGGGACACCTTTGATCGGAATAATGTAAAGGAAGATCAAGATAGTAGGCTGATATGTGTCAACTCTAGAAATATATGGGACGAAGCTAAGGAGCTCTATGTTTTCTACAAACACTACAACCAGGTGTCTTTTTACCCAGATGTGTTGGATAGGGATTGGTGGTTTGTATTGAGACATTACCCTAGATCAAAACATATTTTTGAGAACAATAGTGTTATCATGTCATACGAGATGGAAGATAATGAGGGTGATCATGAGAACCGAGAGTGATATGGTACATGTGTTATTTCATCAATATTTATACTTTTTAAGATGGGTGTTTCAAAACATTATAATATGTATTTTTAATAAATTGGTAATTTTCATTGTGTTAATGTTAAAATCAATATTTCACTTGATAATTTGCAATTATGTTGATCTCAAAACCAATGGCGTACCGCATAAAGTTCTTTTTTTTTGTATGTAAAATCATATTAAAATAATGATAATTCTAAAGTACAAGAATTTATTTGCATTATTTTCTAAACTTTATTATGTTAAAAAAATTCATATTATTCTAGATTTATTATTTTACAATTATTTAAAATTTTACAAATTTACAACTTTAAAAATTTTAATAAAATCATTTCACATTAATACAATTAAAATTTTCACATTAATACAATTAAAATTCTACAAATATTTTATATACAATTACAAATAAAATTACAATTACAACTTTACAATTTCACATACAATTACAAGTACAATTTTAGAATTTTACATACAATTACAATTACAATTACAATCATTTCACGGTAATACAATTAAAATTTTACAAATATTTCATACAATTAGAATTAAAATTACAATTACAATTTTACAATTTCACGTAAAATTACAATTACCATTTTAGAATTTTACATACAATTATAATTACAATTTTAGAATTTTACATAAAATTTACAATTACAATTACAATTTTACAAATTTACATATATTCCATAACAATTATAATTTTATAATTTTACATACAATTACAATTAAAATTACAATTATAATCGTTTCACAATAAATTGAATATTACAATTAAAATTAAAATTTTACAAATATTTTACATACAATTACAAGTTTATAATTTTACATACAATTACAATTACAATTACAATTTTACAATTTGTCATATATTATTCAATTACAGTTAAAATTATAATTACAATCATTTCACAAAATATTAAATATTACAATTACAATTAAAATTTTACAAATATTTTAAATACAAATACAATTAAAATTATAATTACAGATACAAATACAATTTTACAATTTTACATGCAATTAAAATTAAAATTTCAATTACAATCACGACATAATATTTAATAAATATCATGATCATTTAATATTAAAGTAATTAATAAATGTCACGATCATGGTAACCATCGTACAAACATCATATTCGACTAAAAACACATTCAAATTCACTAACATCATCGTAATCATGATCATATAACAAAACACAATTAGCATTGTATAACATCATCACAACACAAACATCAATTATACATCTCATGTCAAATAACTGCTATGACATACACATCTATTTGCAAGATGGACATTAAATGAACATATCTAACATGACCTAACAATAAACACATCATGACGATCACCAACATGTAAATTAAGTACAGCTGCAACATGAACATAAAATACATGCACCATATATATATATATATATATATATATATACTTGTATAATGTCAAAAATATACAACTGTAATATAAATGTCATATATCAGTTGGTGGTACATCATCAATAGCAGTACTAGTCGAGGCCTGCTCAGTCAATGGTGCAGCCTCGACATGAAGCTCAAATACATGATGATCATCACATGCCTATTGATCTGGTACTGGTGCCTCATGCTCATCGGGATCAACTATCAGCCGCTCATCATGATGACTTGCCATGGTCGATGTTCCAGCGTGCTCATGATCATGAGTACGACTGGATGTTGCAGGTTGCTGACTCGACGTGGCCGATGGTCCAGCCTGCTCTCCATGACGATTGTTGGTCGATGTTGCAGGATGCTCATCTAGCGCGACACATGGTGAACAATGATCACTCCCCTGATTGTTATCATCAGATGATGCGTCGCTGCTCGCAAACTATCAATCGCGTGCTTCATCTCAATCATTCCTATAACATGCAAGGGCCCTTCTCAACCGTGTAACTAAGGTCATAGCTCCTATGACATACCGCATCAAGTTGTACATGTCACGCATCATGCCTCTCCACATATGTACTAGCCGACCATCGGCTTGTATGTCTCTCATATTAGCGGGCCTGACTCTTGCCTCAACAAAAAATACAGAGATTTGGTTTCCCAACTCCATCCTCAATCTACTATCAAGCCTATCACGCCTAGCAAAAGGCGGTACTGGCACACGAGCAGGAGTAGGTATGTCTGCATCAGCCTCACTATCTTCGACCTCTTCCATATCTTGATTTTCATCAGGATCCACACCTAGATCATTTGGTGGTGCAGGCATGTCATCGCCGTAAAAAGACCCAATGTCTGCAAAACATATATAAGTACACAAAAATAATTAGACAATTTCATTAAACAGTTTAATAAAAACAGGTTAAAGAACATGTTAGAATAAATTTAAATAAAACAGTAATATTACCTCTATCATTCAACGGCGCATCATCTGCGAAGAGGATATTGGCACACCCTCACCAATTCAAACCATCATAAGGACAGAGGACCATAATGAAGGGATGCTCGTCAACACTGGCTAGAAACTCTAGTGCATCATGCAATATCCTCATGTAAAACTTAGTCTCGCCCCTCTTGGGCATCGTTTGTCCCCACATGTGCATCCATGCATCTAGTATCGGTCTAAGAGGCTGCTGCAAAAAAGTAGGCCTCGTCTCTGGAAACCTCTCAAAAAATAAAAAATAAAACTCTGAAGAAAAAGGGAAGTTGACCCTCCCTTCTGGATGAGCACGACATCTATCTAAGGCTATATAGAACTTCCTCAAAAAAATAGCAGACCACCTCACAAGTCATGGCTCCTGTACTAAAGAATCAACATAATATTGAAGCAGACAACTAATGCGTTGCCGGTCACCAGTGTTGTGTGACTTGGTTGAAATTAGAAGTGAGAGGCACCTCACCTCCTCACTACCAAATGTGGCAATACATAACTGACGTCTGGAGACCTGAAAATCTGAAGGAGAGAGTATATTTGCGCTATTTTATCTCAGGGAGTACACCAAATAACTACATGCTACATAGCCAACTAGAACCTATGGGAACGAGGGAAAATCCACCCCTCTCCTCGATAGCCCTATAATGAAGTAGATGTCCTCCTTAGTGGGTGCATGCCACTGGTTAGGACCAACCGGGAAAACGTATAGGTGGGCATTCCACCTACAGATTAGATTTTGCAAAAACAAACCATGGCCCTTTATGGAAGTAACCTCCTCATAGAACTTGGGGAGGCCTATCTGCCTTAGGAAACCATGGGTAGCTACTGTAATAGGGTGATGGTACGCATCTCTCTCCCTCTCTCGCGCCTCCCACAAGCAAACCATTTTATACTAGTTCACCTGTTGTTGTTGTTGTTCCCTATATTCTCTCCTTTCACATCTCTAAATGATTAACATATTAAATACAATTTTTTTATTAAATGAGACATGTATTTAGGAATATACATATATAAATTTTATTTAAAAAAAAAAATTAGTCGGTCTGCCACAAAAAAGAGGCATGCACTGGTCATGGTGGGTCTTCTATTGTCGCGCACCGAAGGTGGTGCACCAAAAAATATTCAGCACAGTGGATGCGATGCACCTGTAATTTTTAAGTGCACCGCCCTCCTGGCATTGTTCCAAAGTCAACGGTGTGGTGGTATAAGAACCTGCACCGTTGACTATGGACTAGTGTTGGGACGACGATGTGCTAACTAAAGTATATATGGTGCACCCTTCGGTACCACCTCAGAACCAGTTCGGATATTGTTAGCACCAGTGCTGGTGTGGCTTATAAATTTACAAGCAGTACTGTGAACCGGTGGGAGCCAAATGGTTCGAGCGCACCGCACGGAATTTTTTTTTTTAAGGTTAATTTTAAGCTAATTTACAATTCTTATCTGCTACAAGGCTTAATTATGTAAAAAAAAAAGAAAAATATGTGTACATTTGGCCTTCGAGGAGGCATATTGGCTGTAGAATTTTCAAAAATAAATATTCCCGCCGTTTTGCAAAATTCAAAATGGAGATGGTGGGAAATGCATAACAGGAGTGTGTGCAATGGGAGCACCGATGTCATGACGCCTCAGACAAGGAAAATTTGCATCGGTGCTTGAGAGATATAGAGCACTAAAAAGTGAATAATGCAGTTTTTTGGCCGTAATTTATGTTTATCTAACCTTATTCTTGTGTGCGGGGATTTATAGGTGCACTAGTACGGTTTCTTAAGACTGAACCGGGCGGTTTCAGTTTTGGTGTGGGGTTTTAGGACGTACCAATGCGGAATCTTTGTAAAGCACTGGTGCACTACAATAATAAGATGCACTGGGTGGGTTTGTACGGAGGCATGGTGTCCCGGTGTGCCAATGTTTTTTGTGCACCACTCGTTTCTCTTATTCAACGCATCGGTGCGGTTTAGGATGATAAGCGTGCTAGATGAAAAATTTCCACAAAAACATCCAACTGCAAACCTCCTCTAGTAACCTCCACTACAAATGGATGTTTAGTCTATTTTTATAAGAGGTTCCTCCAAAACATCCGCTAGAGGGTCTTTTCCTCGTAGTGTAATGTGGTGCCAACTTGGCACATGATTCGATCAACATGGAGCTCTTCTTGGGCTTGATGTGCAAATACGAATGCTCCCCAACCTGAAACTCATTAAATACCCTGTGCGGATCTACATAACTCTTTTGTATATCTTGTAAAGCATTTATATTCTTCTTTATAACCTGAATTTTTGTCTCCATGTCTTCCAACTTGTCCGGTCAAATCAACACCGTGTTAGTTGGATAACTCCAACTGATGGGAGTATTAAAACTCAGCCCATACAATTCCTCAAAGGGAATCATACCCAATGAGTCATAATCCACATTGTTATATGCAAATCAACAAATGGTAGATAATTTTCCTACTTTAGTTTTTGATGCATCACATAAATTGTCAACATGTCCTCTAAGATCCTGTTGACCCTCTCTGTTTTTCCATCTGTTTGGTAATGATAAGTTATACTGAAGGCCAAACCTGTACCCAATGGTTCAAACATATCCTTCCAAAACATGTAAGTGAACTTCGCATCTCTATCTGAAACAATATTCTTTGGAACACCCTGTAATTTAACATCTATGATGAACACTTGTGCCACATCACTAGTTGAATACATAGTCTTTACTGGGATGAAGTGTTCTACCTTTGTCAACCTGTCCACAACAGCCATGATAGAATCATGTTGTCCCACTGTCCTAAAAAAAAATGTGATAAATTCCACAGAAATTTCCTCCCATTTTCATTCTGGAATGGAAATAGGATATAGTAGTCCACATGGAGGCTTAAATTCCACCTTTACCTGCTGAAAACTATGCCACGTCCTTCCTGAAATTCGATGAATAATAGAACATATTCATTTTAGTCAATGTCTTATAATATTCTGGGATACCTAGATATGGTTTCTCATGAAACTCCCTCAATATCACCTTCTTGAGCTCATTACTGTCCTTCACATATATCATGTCTCTAAACGCAACCAATCCATCTGCCATGAGACAATATTCCACATCTTGTACACCTACACTTGTACCTGTACATGTACCACTACATGTATATGTATCGATACCTCTACTAGTACACTGCCTCAATCTATGCCTAAGATCCATATACCTGGTATCGTACTGACTTGCCTACAAAATCCTATCTTCTAAATATGTCCCATAGGAGCTCCTATCTGCAATGTGATTTACCTGTATCCCCCCACTAATAGAACATGCGAATTTTTTCTCTTTACATTTGATGTATTTGATCTCGAAATCAAACTCATTAGTCATGGAAAACCAACTAGTTTTCCCGACATTCATATTCGGTTGGTCAAAAAAACACCTCAATCCACTGTGCTCACTCATTAGTAAAAACCTTATTCCAAGAAGATAATGCCTCCACATATTTAATGCATATGATCACTACTATCTCAAGATCATGCATCAGATATTTCTTCTCATGTTCATTCAATTTATGTGACTCATAACATACGACCTATCCATTCTGTATAAGGACTCCACCAAGTCCCCTCTTGAAAGCATATGTACATACTATAAACTCTTTTTCTAGATCTGTGATCTTTAACTATGGGGCATGTGTTAACAACCACTTAAGTTGTTGAAAACTAGCCTCACACTCCTCTGTCCACTCAAACTTCTTACCTTTCCTTTGCAATTATGTAATAGGATAAGAAATATGTGTGAAGTTCCTGATGAACCTCCTATAAGAACCTCCCAATCCCACAACCCCATCCACATTTCAAGGAGGTGGCCACTCCATGATATCTCTTACCTTTCTGGCTCCATTGTTATGCCCTCCTTGGTGACAACATGTCCCAAGAAATGTACCTCAATCTGAAAGAAACTAAACTTTTTGAGCTTAGCATACAACTAATCCTCTCTCAACAATATCAACACTGCTTGCAAATTCTCAAAATGTTCTTTTGCACTCTTAGAAATACCAATATCTCATTATCGAATGCAATAACAAACTTGTCCAAATAAGGACGCAAGACACTATTCATCAGATACATAAAGGTAGTTGGATAATTAGTCAAAATGAATGGAACTACAAAAAAATTGTAATGCACATACCTGCTCGAGAAATTTGTCTTGTAGATGTCCTCTTCTCTAATGCATGCGTAATGGTATCCAGATCTCAAATCGATATTAGAGAACACTACTACTCCCTTCAACTAATCAAACATATCATAAATCCTTAGTAATGGGTACATGTTTTTGATGGTGACTTTGTTCAAATCCCTTTGAATCAATGCATAGTCTAAGAGAACCATCGTTCTTCCTCATGAACAATATTAGTGCACCCCATGGCGATACACTTGGCATACTATATCCTTTGTCAAGCATATCTTTCATCTACAACTTTAACTCTACCAACTCATTTTTTCTCATCTTATAAGGTGCCTTTGATGCTGGTGCTACCCCTGGTATCAACCAAATAGAAAATTATACTTCCATGTGAGGTGGAAAATTTAAAATCTATGTAGGAAATACATCATGGAACTGTTGTAGAACTAGATACCTACCCAAAACAAATACATCCTCAACATCCTTAACTTTTTCACTAGAAATGTGCACTGCAAATAACACACACCCTTTCCTGTGTCTACACTTGGCTTGCATAGTTGTCACCATCATAACTGATGTGGCTTTCTTCTTCTCCTGTAAGACTCTTGGTTCCCCATTGTCATCCAAGAAATCAATGGCTTTATCATAAAAATTTACCTTCGTCCTATGAAGGTATATCCAATCAATACCAAATAGCATACTATGTTATCCCCATCGAAATATGTTTAAGTGTGTTGCTATAGACATGTCATTCAACTCAATTGCACAAGATATGACCAAATTATGGACTCTTTTATGTGTACTTGTATCCAATTACACTAACCGAGATTATTCATGAATTTATTTTCTAAAACCACATGTATCCACTAGGTCAGGTTTAATATAACTATAATTAGATCTAGGATCAATCGGAATAGAAAGAACTTCATCACAAAGATTATTGTCCATCTCAATGATAGATTCCTAATGATCTACCTACATGTTGTTCACAGCTGGATAAATTGAGGAATGTTATGACAAACATCCCCAAATATCTGCTCCTCCTCTACACTATATATCTGTGGTCTACCACCATGATACTACAGAAATCCCCTCTTATGATGATCCTAGCTACATATACAATAGCGTAACAGTGCTCTACCATCACCTCTAATATGTTTCTTTCCAGGTAATTTCCCAGTTGTATTGAATTTCTTGTAAGGAACCACATTTTCTTTCTCACCTGCATCTTGCAGTATTTCCTCTTTTGATGAACATATTCCTTTAGCCTTCTCATTTCCTTTAAAATCATGCTTAGACTCAACTTTTCATTTTAACTTCTCATAACAATGCCTCATCTTTCAAATGGTGTCCTCTAATGATATAGGCTCATTGAACTCAATCGGGTCTCTGTAGGCTATTGGAAACCCACTGTTGAATCTCTAAACCTTGGGCTACTCCTCCTTGAGGTAAGGAACATATCTCAACAACTCCAAGAACATCCTTGTGTACTCAACATCTTTCATGGAACCCATCTACAACTCATAAAACATCGTAGCTCTAGCATCATAGTACCTCTCCCATAGATAATTCTTTCAAAATAACCTCTCAAATTCATTGCAAGTCAATTCCTCCTCTTAAATACCCCTGAGATTCTTCACATCTTTCCACAAAATATCTTCTTTACCTCTGAGACTGAATGAAGGTATTATTTCTTTCATGTTTTCTGAGTAATCATGCAACTTGAAGAATATCCTCATACCAAGCAACCATGCCACTTCATATTGTGATTTCTTCATCTCTCCATCAACTGTAGGTTGCTTTTCTTTCTGAAACTCTTCTGGAAAATATCCCCAATAAATTCTCCTATAAAGATGATAATGATGACGATCATAATGCCTATCCTAACCAGAACTAGAATAGTACATGTGTTTTTGACGTCTCCTATATGGAGTGTCCAAGAACATGCCATCTCTAATCGTGTCATCTTGATTTGACATGTTACCACCGAGAGACCTACTACCATATGCCCCATTAGTTCCATCCTCTTGTCCATAGCTGATCCGAAGTGGTCCCTATCACTACAAATCTAACAGAATCTGAAGTATCGTCGTATTTACTTCTGCTTTTTTTTCCTGTTCCTATCTGATTATGTCATTTTCTTCCTTACAGCTCCTTATTTCTTTCTTGAAACTTCTCGGTGTATCTACTAAATGAGAAGAATTCCCAACACCATGGTGTTCATGTAATTCATAAAGATAATATTGATAGTATATTATCTTGCTATCCATCTTGTATTCCTTCTGGCAACTCATCTCTTATTAGCTTAAACCAAATGACAATAAACCAACATAGCTTGGCATAACTTGGGGAGGATATATCATCTACAAGATCAACCAATTAGAATAATATGTGTATATAAATAATCATAACAACATATAGACTTATAATGAAAACGTATATTATCACATATACATCATTCTAGATAGAGTCCAGTAATTAATGCATGACCACACCAACTACACACCATGACCTCGTGCATGACAACCTTAACCATACTAATGCACAATTGACACATGTAAGCATCTGAAATGTACAACTAGTCATGTGCTCATGAAAACACATTTACAAGAACACCATAAACCATTCCATGGTGACATCACTTCCACCATGACTAAAACCATGCAGATGCAACAAGTACATAAACCACAAGCATGAGCAACACATACGTAACTGGAATATATTCATGATGACAATAATCTTGACAACATCATACCTTTCCCAAGGAGAACACAACCACTCTCTGATACCACATGTAACATACACCTCCCCTCACATATACCCAAGTAACCAGCCAATTGGGTAAACATGAGATGACGACAGTTAAGAGGAGACTCAACCTCCTTGCTACCTTTAAGGAAGTGGAATCTATGTGGAAAAAGCATAACACAGACCACCTATACCTACTACAAGACCCCTAAGGGATATCCTAGTCATCCACCTGACTTATTCCTTGGTCCTACTGAATTCTAACGAAGAAAACCTTGAGATGCTCCTTTGATAATGGAAAGGGTGTTTATGGGAAGCTATGGATGCTCCCACATCATAGCCATGTGTGCGTTCAGTGAATTTTCCCTTCAGACATTGTTGGGTGCAGGAATTACACTTAAGCAAACTCCTCAACACTTAATTTTTCAACCCGGGGGATCCGTAAACTTAGAGACGAAGCACAGGCAATGTCAGAGATGGTATGAATCTTGCTAATATAAATCCCTACTTTATTTAAAGGAAAGATTGCAAAATCAAATTAAAAAGAGAAAAAGGAAACTTGAACCATCAAAATAATCTAAGACTGGAACAAGAAAGAATGCATTTGCAAGAGGGAATTTAAGATAAAAGGCAATCACTCCTGCTAATTATTGTTTTACTATTGAGCGTGTGTTTTTCTTTAGCAGAGACACTAGTAGTCTCATCAGATGGGCCCTTAAACATTCTCCTTTAAAGATTTCCTTCTTGTGCTAATCTACCCTACACTATCGCAGTCTACTTGCACTAGTGCAAGAACAGAGATTTATGCAGAAGGTATAAATGTTGTCTTTACTAAAGGCTTTTTACTCCATGCAAGGGCTTGAACTTTTCTAGGTTCAAAGCACTCAGATCTCGTGGCAAGAAACTAGTTCTTGCACCGGATCAGAGCTTCCTACAGTTAGCATTTAATTTTTAAAATGAGTGCTTAATTATTTCAAGTGCTATTATATTGTTAAATAAAATTGCACGCATAAAAAGTGAATGTTTCTAATCTTAACAGAGTGCAGGAATAAAGAAACAATCAATATACATTTATCCTGTCATAAGAATTTAATGAAAGAAAGAAGATATCGAGAAGTAGACTAAGAGGGCTTGCTACATCACACCAACGTGCACTGGTGTAGGTTCATTTCACCTGCTAGGACCAGGTGGGGAAAACCAATCAAACAGAATTGCAGAAAAGGAGATATCACACCAACGTGCACTGGTGCAAGATTATTTCTCCTGCTTGGACTAGGCGGGGAAAACCAATCAAACATAATTGTAGAAAAGGAGATATCACACCAACATGCATTGGTGTAGGGTTATTTATCCTGCTTGGAAGAGGCGAAGGAAAACCAATCAAACAAAATTGTAGAAAAGGAGATATCACACGAACGTGCATTGGTGCAGGGTTATTTCTCCTGATTGGACCAGGCATAGGAAAACCAATCTGAAATCAAGTGCAGGAAAAGGAAATTTATCTGCTTCACACAATAGATCCACTTTCACTCAGATAGGAATGCCTGTTCTTAAAATTAAATCACACTTGACAACGTAAACACAAATTACAAGAAAACAAGAAATGGGGTAAACATGCTGGGTTGGCTGGGCCCTAGCCAACTAGCACATGTCGCTTTTAAATAAAAATGATTCTCAGTACCTTAATCAATTCATCAACTCAAATACAGAAACGCAATTTGTGAAACATGAGGTGAAGCTCCCTTTTATTAATTCACTGAGGCAATTATAGACATTAATACATCATCCAACCCTGATTCGGGCGATAACAAAATACAAGAACCTGTTACCGCCTCTCTGCCTGTGTCTCTGTTCTCTTCTGCTATCAAAAACTTAGCCTCCCTAGTCCTATTTACATTCTACATTATATAGATCTTTGGCCAAAGACCAAAATAGATCATTCAACCGATTACATAACCAAACGTAGAATTTATCTTTTTAACCTTCAAAATTAGATAGTTTAGATAGCTTAGAAAAACTGGCCATAGCCAATCTCCAGCTTTCGTCCTTCACAGATTCAGTCTCGGCTGCCTTTGGATCGATCTTTTTGTCGTGGCTGAAGCTGCTCCAAACAAGGCGGTGATCAAGGAGGTTCGGATCTACTACAATGATTTGTTGTGCTAGCAAGGGTGCAAGATTGGATCCTGCACTAGGATTAACGGTCACGGTAAGTACTCTAACTACCAAATAAACATTGAAGATATCGATAAGTTACAAAGAGTGATTAAAAGTAAGAAATCATGTAATAAATGATTAATTAATGTGGAGTTGAATTAAAAGTATGAAAAATAAAGTTTATATGAAATATGTCACCGTGCTTGGACTAGTGCAAGATGAGGGTGCATAAAAGAGGTAAAACAGTGGTAAATGGTTATGATTTGGGAAGGGAAAAATGGAAAAAAGAGAGAAAATTAGGGGGCTAAAATCCTCCATCCCTAAGCTATTGTGTGTCCTCACACAACTCCTTATCTTTGCAAAAAAACCTTCAAAACTTTGAGCATTCCAGCTCAATCCTGCTCTGACATAGTGACAGCAGCCTGCAATTTTTCAGACTTCTTCTTTCTGATGTTCTTTAGTTTCTTTCTCACCTTATTAAGTTGCTTGAAACATTGCGCAACTCGGTACTTCCAAACTCTAACTTCTCCTTTCTTTTTCTGGATCTTCGCTGTTAATTCTTCTTTACTCTGTTCTTTATCCTCCTACGCTTTAGCTATGATCTATTCTAAGTTCTACACTTGAAGCCCTAGTTCAACTATCCAAGCAGCAGGAGTTACCAAATCCTCTCCTTTTTTTGTCTCGACAGGGGCTGTGTCCTCCTCAGGGACCTTAGTATCCCTCATGGTTTTATCAAACACTTCTTCCTCTTCTTCTTCTAGTTCTTCTTGTTGTTCTTCTTCTTGTTGTTCTTCTTCTTTCTTTTTCTTCTTGTTCTTCTTGTTCTTTTGGTTCTTCTTCTTCTTCTAGTTCTTCTTCTTCTTCTTGACGACAAAACGCTAGCATCACTTCCTTTCTAGTTTCTAATTTTTAAACCACTGCTCACCATTATTTTCCAAGCCTGTCGTTGCTGCTATAAACTCTTCTGTAACCTCAAATTTTAGAGGCCCAATTTTTACTAAGACATTTTTGAAACTTCTGGCAAACTGTAGGGCCACTTCACTGTTGTGCCCGTCAACATTTTGCAAGAATTGAGGAAATCATGAGTCTCGCAATAGTGCAAGACTATTGCGATACTCAGAAGTCTAATCTACCCCACTGAGAGACAAAGGTTCACTTCGAACACGCGGTATCACTGCTTAACGGTTGTGAATAGTCAAGAATTTACATGCAACATCGGGAAAATTGGTTCTTATAGATAGGGATCCAACCGTCGACCATCCCTTCCATATTATCACTGATTCATTCCACTGAAATAGCCATGGATGCGCAGCATGCGCGACATCTTTGATATCGTGCTCGATTGGTGCTTGCGGCAACGTTTTAAGGGCCAGGAGACGTAATAATTACGATTGAAGGACATCTAGGATTATGGAGAAAAGGGGCAATTATATCCAAGCAATGATTAAACACTTCCGCACTCCATAATTCAAAAAATAACTTTAGCATTCATTAAAAAAAATTATGATGATTCTTAACTTAAAAACACCTTGTACCTTAAATAATTTTCTCCTAGTTAATATGATAGCAAAAGTACTCATCAACTAAGTGAAAGGACTTCTTATAAACTTTCATGATGACCAATTTCCTATGATGTATGCTATGAAAAGAACAAATTATACTATGTTCCCTGATAGGGTGCATGCTTGTACGGGTCTGCTTGCACCGCTTAAACTATGCTATTCTATTGGTATCATTATGCTTGCACTTATTATATAGGACGACATGCTTGCACTAGTGCAAGCATAATATCTGAGAAAAAAGAACAGGGAATTTAAGTAAAATATAGGATGGACTTCCAACATGGCTTCCTCAACTTATACTGGAAATTTTCTTTGCCCTTTCTTGATGCTTCAGAGCATATCCTTTTTCTCTTTTTGTGCGAGATCCTACAATGAATTCATGAGGGAAAAAAGAAGTGGAAAAAGGGAAATTTTAGAATGGGAAGGAATTCTGTTACAGGGATTTCAGGAGTAGTACCACAAGAGGGGATAAACAGAAGTGGGATAGGGAAAAAAATGCAAGGGTAAAATCGGGTTTTTACGAAATGGACAGGGTAAATTTAGAAGAATATGGGAAGGTTAATCATTCTGGGATTAAAGAAGAAAACTGAGGGAATATTACAAAAATGGAATATGACTAAAGGTAGAAAATTTTCTGGAAGGTTTGCCTACACTGGTGCAAGAAAAATAACTGCAGCGAGAATTAAGCATTACTTAAATAAAAATATCCATGCTAATTACTCCAATTGTATAAAGGTTGGTTCTACTGAACCTGCTTTATTGAGTAGTCTCTAGCATATCTAAACATCAAGCAAAATTCTCTTTTTATTATAAATTTTTTATCTTCCTACCAGCAAGCTGGTTTTGAGGTTGATCCTTCTGCAATCATGTCAGCGAACTGATTTTCATAATTATATGAAAATATTTTTTCTTTAATTTTTTATTTTTTGTATTTAATTATTATTTAATTTATTTATTTTATTTTATTTTTTATTAAGAAGAAGAAGAATTCATGTTTTCAAAAGGTTGGTATTACCAGTCACCACTACTGTCCCGAATTGTCATTGGACTTGCTGTGTAAAATATTTCTTGCCAAGTGGCTGAAAATACTTCTTTAATCTGTGTCCATTTACCAAGAATACTGAATTTTGTCCATCAATAGTTTTACCTTCTACTACTCCATTCTCGAATAATCAGATCACTTCATAAGGTCCCATCCAACGTGTATGTAATTTCCCTTTAAAAATTTTAAATCTAGAATCATAAAGGAGCACCCAATCACCTAGTTGGAATTGCTTCTGAATAGACTTTTCATGCCACCTTTTTCATTGCTGCTGAATTAGTATGTTATGCTGAACATAATCCCTACGAAATTCGTCTAACTCATTTAATTGGAGAAGACGTTGTTGTTGTGCCTCAAAGAGATCTAGTCCTAACTGAACTGCAGTTCTTAAAGTTTTGATTTGGAATTCAATTGGTAAGAGAACCTATTTTCCATATACCAGCTCATATGCTGTATGTCCAGTGCTATTTCTCCAAGTGGTTCTCTATGCCCAAAAAGCTTCTGGTAATCTTTTAGCCCAGTCTTTCTCATGCATATTTACTGTCTTTGTAAGAATGGACTCGGTCACTTTGTTTGTGGATTCCACCGGGCCATTTGCTTGCGGGTGGTACGACATGGATTTCCTGTGCTGGATCTTGTATTGCTCCATCACACCCTGTACCAGATTAGAAATGAATTGCGGACCATTGTCAGAAACAATCTCTCTAGCCACACCAAATCTAGTAAATATTTCAGTAAAAATAGAATCAACAACAACTTTTTCTGTAGCAAAGGAAATAGCTTTAGCTTCTACCCATTTTGTAACAAAATCTATACAAACCAAAATATGATTTTTACTTAATGACGTTGGATTTATTGGCCCTATAAAATCAATAGCCCATTTTTCAAACGCGTCAATCTTAACTTGGGGGCAAAAACGGATTTCATTGGCTTGATTAGGCTAGCCCACTCGTTGACAGCTATCACATCACCTGACATACTGTTTGGAATCCTTAAACAAGGAAGGCCAAAAGTAACCTCTTACTTCCCTTTGAGTTTTGGGTGCAGAAAGATGCAGAATGATTTCAATATTTGTTGGATCAACCTGGATACCTTTACCAGAAATCAAATGGCCAAGTACTACTTCCGCTTTGCACATAAATCTACATTTATTTTCACTCAAGGTGAGATGGGCTTCCTGAAAACGAAGAAGTAGTTTATCCAAATTTTTCAGAGCTTCCTGAAAAGAATCAAAAAACACAGAAAAGTCATCCATATAAATTTCTACAAATTCTAGATCAGTAAAAATGGCCAAGACTGCCCTTTGAAAGGTAGTTGGGGCATTACATAAACCAAATGGAAGCACTTTATAGGAAAATGTACCCCATTGACATGTAAAATTAGTTTTATCCTGATATTCAGGTGCAATCTTTTTCTCGTTATAGCCACTGAAGCCATCCAAAAAGGAAAAATATTTCTTTCCAGCAAGTGTATCAAGCACCTGGTCAATGGAAGGGAGAGGGAAGTAATATTTGAGAGTGGATTTGTTTAATTCATGATAATCAATACAAATATTCCATCTTCCATATTTCTTAGGTACTAGCACTAATGGAGAGACCCACTGACTATCGGAAATAGGATAGATAAAACCAGCATCCAAGAGTTTCTGTACTTCTTCCTTCACAATATCTCTTAGAGTTGGATTCATTCACCTTTGGTGTTGTTGGGCAGGTCGGGATTCTTCCTGAATATAGATATGATGTGTACAAGTTTCAGGAGGAATACCCTTCATAAATTCATAGCCCCAAGCAAAGGCACTAAGATGGTATTGCAACAAATTCACAAGCTTCTCCTGCTGAGATGAGTCCAAATATGAACTAATATGCAAGGATTTACCAGGGATAATCTCAACAAGAGTAGTATTAGGTTGAGGAGTACTCAAGGGAGTGGTCAAATGCAACGGTACAGAAGAATGAGAATCATGATTATCTTGAAAATATATGCTAAAAATCTGGCTCAATGGCTCAAAATTAGGCATAGTGTCTAGATTATTCAGGAAATATTGAATCTCATCTTCTTGTGAGGACCTAGTATAATGATGGATAAGGGAAGTGGGATGAGTCTCCTCATCATTTCTTTGATCCAACCATAAAGTATCTTGAAGGTCCTGAATGGATCTGGCAGGGGGGTATAAGGTAACTTTCTTCCTAGAATCTCCATGCGAAATATACATATCACCGGAATGACATCCAATATATGCATCGGCCATAGCAAGCCATGTTCGACCCAAAATCAAGGGATGTCCTCCTACTGGGTTCTTTGGCTGAAGCACAATGAAATCAACAGGATATTCCCAAGAATCTAATGAGATGATCACATCGTCCAATACTCCTTCTGGCTTAATTTTATATCTATCTGCTAATTGAAGCATAGTGGGAGTAGGGCGAAGATGAGATAACTGAATTTGATCCATGTTTTTCTTAGTCATGACAAATTAATGGGTGCCCCCAAGTCTACAAGAACATTAGAGATAAGGACATTAACAATCTGAACTTAGACAACAACGTTTCTGGGATAAGTATATTTTTCCATAGTCACACATCCCGTCATCAACTCTGCTGCCCTAACAACAAATTGAATGGTTTGGGGTTCCACTCTTTTCCTCAGGGGTTTCTTGAGACAAATTTCCTTAATAATCTTGGTACAAATGGGGACCTCTTTAATGGCTTGAAGCAAAGGTATCTTAATGAAAAGATTCTGAAGCTCAAATGCCAAACTAGTCTCAGAAATAGGCCCACTCCTTTCCATTACTAGCCTCTCTGGGAAGGGAGACTGGTTGGAACAAGATGGCAAGAATTCAGCGGGTAAGGGCTGCATAGTGACAGCTTTTGGAGAATGGTTAAGAGTTTCCTCTTCTCCTTTCTCTTAAAAAATCACTATAGGTTGCTTCTGATTTTCTGATGTTACAGTTCTTCTTGATCTTAATTGAATATCATCAAACCCAACTGTAATAAACTGGTACTCAGATGGTAAATGTGGGTTTGTTGCATAGATCATTTGCACTGCTTTATTATTGCTAATATTGGGCACAGGTTGAGCAGGAAACTGAGGAGGTCGAAGGGTGGAGGTAAAGGCAACAGTGGAGTAGACTGACTCGGAAGTTGAGGCATTGAATAAGGTGTATGCGTAGATGGATATGACTGCATAGGTGGCTGGTGGGAGTATGGAGAATGAGTTGGCCCTCTCCAACCTTGTTGCCATGGTTGAGAATGTTGCCAATGCTGATATTGATTCTCGTACTGCCACTGCTGATTAGTGTTAGGATAAGAATATGCATGTGAATTATAACTAAAATAGTGTGGAGAAAATTTAGGATCCATACCTGCACCTACCTGAGGCCAATTCCTTATTTATCCCATAGCATACAAGTATTCAACTTTAGGTTGTCCCCCTGTAAATACAGCTTTAAGTCCATGTATATAGAGACATTTTCTGTGACATGGTATTCTGCACAAATAGCACACTTATTAGTTTCTTTCAAATTAAGAGGACACTCTTTAGGAGGATGCTTGTCTCTACATTTAGGATAGAAAATACATAATGACTCTTGTTCCTTCATGAGTTTTTGCTGAAATTTTAAAGATTCTAACTGTTTGGTAACAGTATTCATTATATCAATATTCATGTTTTCCATTTTATTTTCTAGTCCAATAATCATAACATAATTAGATTCAGTTTCTTTATTTCTATTTTGAGTTCCTCTACCGGATCTATACTGATTTCCTTAAAATTTCCTGCATAGTTCACAAATTTTTTCAAAATTTTGCTGAGAAATATCACCTTGTCCTAACAGATTTAAATTATTTCTAGCATTATCAGTAAGTCCTCTTAAGAACAAGGTTCTAATAGTACTTGGATCAAACTTAAGTTTTGACCTTTGTAAAATATACAAAAATATTTCTAGGTAATCTTCAAGAGTTTCATCATCATCCTGTATGATTGTAAAATTCTCATCGTACATGTCCCGAGTTTTTCAATATTCTTTATATTTAGACAAAAACACTCTCTTCATCTGATCCCAGGAGTTTGTAGTGTTTCCTCCTAACCCCATAAACCAGCGTAGAGCTGAGTCCTTGAGAGTAACAGGAAATAATATTAATTTCTGAGTGTCATTTGAATAATCATAAATTCTACATATAATATCAAACTCGAATAGAAAAGAGTCAGGATCTTCATGAACTTTACCATGGAAATGAGGGAGAGCTGATGGTGGAATATTCTTCATTTGCGTCACAGTATCAGGATCCATAATTGGAAACACAAAAGTGGATTGTTCTTTACTAACCTGGTTTTCACCAGTCCCATCCAAATGATCTTCATGGTCCACCATTGTTTCCCTTTTACTTGTACCACTCTCAACAGGCTGATCCACACCTGAGCTGTTGTCACCAGAATCCAGGTGGATTGTTCCTACGTGATGGGTTTGAATTGGATTGGGCTTCATGCTTACAGAAGGAGACCCAATATGAGAATTGTTTTTAGAATTCTTTTGGCCCTTAGTGGGCTTCGAACCCTTACCTTTTCTAAGCATTCATTTCAAGAAAATAAATATAAAAAACAACTTCTAGTAAAAAATGTTGTCAGAAATCAATTAAAAACAGTAAAATTCCTTCAAAGAAGCTTTTCCAAACAATACTGCAAAAATAAGGAAAAAGTAACTCTATTGTATAATCAAAAAATTCTTACCAAATCAAATCGCCTCCCCGACAACGATGCCAAAATGTTGGGTGCAGGAGTTACACTTAAGAAAACTCCTCAACACTTAATTTGTCAACCCAGGGGATTCATAAACTTAGAGACGAAGCACAGTCAATGCCAGAGATGGTATGAATCTTCCTACTTTAAATCCCTACTTTCTTTAAAGGAAATATTGCAGAATCAAATTAAAAAGAGAAAAAGGCAACTTGAACCATCAAAATAATCTAAGACTAGAACAAGAAAGAATGCATTTGCAAGAGGGAATTAAAGATAAAAGGAAATCACTCCAGCTAATTATTGTTTAACTACTGAGTGTGTGTTTTTCTTTACCAGAGACACTAGCAGTGTCATCAGATAGGCCCTTAAACCTACTCCTTTAATGATTTCCTTCTTGTGCTAATCTGTCTTGCGCTATCGCAGTCTGCTTGCACTACTGCAGGAACGTAGATTTATGTAGAAGGTATAAATGGTGTATTTACTAAAGGCTTTTTACTTCATGCAAGGGCTTGAACTTTTCTAGGTTCAAAGCACTCAGATCCCGTGGCAAGAAACTAGTTCTTACACCGGATCAGAGCTTCCTGCACTTAGCATTTAATTTTTAAAATGAGTGCTTAATTATTTCAAGTAATATTATACTGTTAAATCAAATTGCAAGCATAAAAAGTGAATGTTTCTCATCTTAACAAAGTGCAGGAATAAAGAAACAAATAATATACATTTATCCTGTCATAAGCATTTAATGAAAGAAAGAAGATTGTGGGAAGTAGAATAAGAGGGATTGCTGCATCACACCAACGTGCACTGGTGCAGGTTCATTTCTCCTGCTTGGACTAGGCATGGAAAACCAATCTAACAGAATTGTAGAAAAGGTGATATCACACCAACGTGCAATACAGCAGGGTTATTTCTCTTGCTTGGACCAAGCAAGGAAAACCAATCAAACAGAATTGCAGAAAAGGAGATATCACACTAGCATGCACTGGTGTAGGGTTATTTCTCCTGCTTGGACTAGGTGGAGGAAAACCAATCAAACATAATTTTAAAAAAGGAGATATCACACCAATGTGCACTGGTGCAGGGTTATTTCTCCTACTTGGACCAGGCAGAGGAAAACCAATCTGAAATCAAGTGCAGGAAAAGAAATTGTAGGAAAAGGAAATTTATCTACTTCACACAATGGATCCACTTTCACTCAGACAGGAATGCATTTGCTTAAAATTAAATCACACTTGACAACGTAAACACAAATTACAGGAAAACAAGAAATGCGGTAAACGTGCTGGGTTGGCTAGGCCCTAGCCAACCAACATGTTTCCCTTTTAAATAAAAACGCTACTCAGTACCTTAATCAATTCATCAACTCAAATATAGAAATGAAACTTGTGAAACATGAGGCGAAGCTCCCTTTTATTAATTCACTAAGGCAAGTACATACATTAATACATCGTCCAACCTAGATTCGGGTGATAACAAAATACAGCAACCTGTTACCGCTTCTCTGGCTGTGTCTCTGTTCTCTTCTGCTATCAAAAAATTAGCCTCCCTAGTCCTATTTACATTATACATTATATAGATATTTGGCGAAAGTCCAAAATAGATCATTCAACCGATTACATAACCAAACACAGAATTTAGCTTTTCGGCCTTCAAAATTAGATAGTTTAGATAGTTTAGCAAAACTAGTCGTAGCCAATCTCCAACTTTCGTCCTTCACAGATTCGGTCTCGGGTACCTTTGGATCGATCTTGCTGTCGTGGCTAAAGCAACTCATAACGAGGCAGTGATCAAGGAGGTTTGAATCTGCTACAATGATTTGATGTGCTGGCAATGGTGCAGGATCTGATCCTGCACTAGGATCAACGGTCACGGTAAGTACTCTAACTACCAAATAAACATTGGAGATATCGATAAGTTACAAAGAGTGATTAAAAGTAAGAAATAATGTAATAAATGATTAATTAATTTGAAGTTGAATTAAAAGTATAAAAAATAAATTTTATATGAAATATATCACCGTGCTTGGACTAGTGCAAGATGAGGGTGCATAAAAGAGGTAAAACAAAGGTAAATGGTTGTGATTTAGGAAGGGGAAAATGGCAAAAGGAGAGAAAATTAGGGGGCTAATAGACATGTGCCAACATCCATAGGATTTATGGCACATTTTAAGCTTAGAGTCCTGGAACTACCGAGAACTTCCCGTATCTTTCAGAATCAATAAAACACATGATGACAATTCTAATGCATCAAAAACTTACTCTAGGACTAGATCTTACGATCCCCAACTGGGATTGAAATTCTATCCAACATTTGGCATAAATGAAATATACAATTCTAGGATACAATACATAGAAGACTAACACAAAACTCTTATGAGACATGAAAATAAGGATCAACACCATCCTCCTTGAACTATTATGGCATCAATTAGGTCTTGAATCCACTATTTTAACATTTACAGGTAAGGACATAAAATGACCATGAATTGAACTAGTCATATAACCATTATTATAACCATCATAAAACCATGAAAATAAAAATTATATAACATCAATTAAAGCCACTCATTAACAAGCACAAAATAAAGAGAACTTATCTTTTATTAAACACATGCAAGAGCCAACTAGGTTAGGGATTTCCATGTACTACCCGAACATAGACATGGTTGAGCCAAATATATCTTCAGCGAGTCACCCACATTCCATATTAAAATCATGAATGTGGTTTATCATGGATAAACCAATCCAAAAAAAACCAAGGGAATCGAAAGGTTAAACCACCTCCACCCTCACCATACCATGAACACACCTAAACTCGTCCCGAGATCATAAAATTGAATCAAGCTTGGACTGCCTCCATGCTCCATCACTATCTTTGAGTAATTTTCCATATCCTTGTCTCTCAGGCTTTTCCAAAATAAAAACAGGATCACTAGGCCCTAAACCAAAACACCACTGTTAGGATTTACTGCGTATCTCACCAAAACCATTCAAGGGATTCCTAGGAATTTGGGAATTTTATGAGACCACCTCCGCCTCATATTCTGAAAATCATCCAGTATTTCTAAAGCTAAAAACTAGCATAAATCCCATCACACCATGGTTATCCATAAAAAGGAAAGGAAAATCTAAAAATAACTGTCAAAACCCAATAAAATCATGCCATCGACAACAAGATAACCAAATACCAACATCCATAAGCCATGCATGTCCAAACATACTAGGAAATAATGCAGCAATATGTTACTTGCGAGTATTTTTACTGGAGCTTATAGATCATGTTCTTCCTTACTTGATATTTTCTTTCATTTCCTTCCCTTGCCTTCCTTTGTTTTCTTCCCTCTTTCTTGACTCAATCCTTAAATGATCCAAGAAAACTCCAAGTATCCAAGAGTATGAGAGGGAGAGAACAATGATCGAGCTCCAAAACTGAATTGGAAAAAAAGTACCAAGTCATCCTCAGAAGCCTTTTTATCAATCAGGCCTCTATTTTCTTCATTTTTCATTATTTTCTTTCATTTTCCTCCTCACATGCAACCTGTGACCTTTTACCTTCCTTTTCTCCTAATTTCGTTTATTTTCATAATTAAATGTGCCGGAATTCATTTTTACCTCTTTAATTCCTTATCCATTTCTTTTTCCAATTTACCTTAGCCATAAATACATCCAGTGATGCCCAAATGGATATATTTTCCCAATATCTAGCTTGGAATTATTTTTTTGTTAATCACGGTATTATTTTCTTCCTTTATTAACTTTTATTACATGAATTTTTGGCCTAGTCTGTTATGGTAACACAGGGATTTCCTGTGGAATTTTTTTTTGAAACTCTCTAATAATTGGTAGGGTCCCAAAATTTTCTTTTTCTTTTAAATGTTCATTTATTTCCTTTTCTTAAATTCCTTTTTAACTGAAATTTTGATATTAGGCCGACTCATATTGGGTTTGGTTTTCCTCTAATTAATCTTAGTTGTCCGTTTTGATCCACACAACTCACTCTTTTCTCCAAGTAGTTTATGACAGATATGTTATGAAACCATCCCACAAAATAGAAGAGAAGATATATCAACGACTTAGAAAGCAACGTCTTTAAGGGGGAAACCTTCTTTACATTACATAAATGATCAATTATTGGATGATACAAATGAAAAAACCTCCCTTCTATATATAGGAGTCCAAGCGGTCACAATATAATCCTAGTTGACATAATAATAAGAATGTATGGGAACAAAAATAAAAATTATGGGATTTTGTGTGGCACAATAATAACAATATGGGGACTACATGGGCACAAAAATAATAATAATGGGGCTACACTAACAATAAAAATAAGGGGATACACTAGTAG
This sequence comes from Pinus albicaulis, assembly GCA_034641835.2. NCBI lineage: Eukaryota > Viridiplantae > Streptophyta > Pinopsida > Pinales > Pinaceae > Pinus > Pinus albicaulis. The sequence continues at coordinate 596,770,916 of CM076583.1, forward strand.
TATAGCGACCTAGCATGCCCCTCTCCTTCAAAAAAGTGTTGTCCTCAATTCTTGAGTAGTTATGGATGCTCCTCTATAAAATTTTCATCCTCCCATGTCAAATATTCAACAGGTATGTTCTTCCACTTGATGAGATACTATAAAATTTATCAATTTCATAGTTTTCGAGTTCTTGTTTTGGTGAATTATTCAGGTTCCAATATGATTTTTCCTTCCTTTTTAAGTTCTGGTAATATTGTTTAAACTGGGAGCTTATCACCTATAACTTTCTTAAAGCATGAAACATGGAAAACTCGGTGCACTCAGGAAGATGTAGGAAGCTCCAATTTGTGTGCCATAGTACCAATATTTTGAAACACTTCATAAGCACAATAATAATTTGGTGATCATTTTTCATCCTTATTAGCTTGGTTGAGGGACATTTGTTTGTATGGTTGTAGCCATAAAAATACCTAGTCGCCTACATAAAAAATTCTTTCGTTGTGATATTTATTTTTCTGTTGTTCCATTTGATTCTACGCCAAGGTATGGTTATCCTTTAAGAATTGGAGAACTTGTTGTTGATGCTCAATGTGATGTTCCACTACTTGAATGTTATAATTTTCTCTTAAATATGATGTGATGAAGGGTGGATGATATTGATAAAGTGCCATAAATGGGGTAATTTTGTTTGTCGTATGGAAGGAGGTGTTATACCACCATTGAACCAGAGGTAACCACTTGACCGATTGTGTCTATTTATCATATACAAAGCAACAAAGATATACTTCCAAACACTTGTTCACTATGTCATTTTTCCCATAATATTGAGGATGATATGATGATCTATGAGCTAATTGAGTACCCAACAACAAAAAAATTCCCTCCGAATATTTCTTGTAAAAATGGGATCTCTGTTGCTTACAATAATCTTTGGATTTCCATCTAGCTTTTGAATTGTTTCCATAAATGTAGTAGCAATTGCAATGGGTTTAAATGGATGAGATAATGCAAAAACTTGTGGATACCTGGTAATTCTATCAGCTACCACCATGATGAGAGTATTTCCTTCAGACTTGGGTAAACCTATGCTAAATCCATTGAAATGTCCTCCCAACATTCTTTTGGAATGGATAAAGTTTGTAACAAACCTGGGGTCTTAATTGTCTCACCTTTATTTTTTTTTAAAACCAAACATTCTACCACAAAATTTTGAATATCAGATTTAAGGCCATCCCAAAAAAATTCCTTCTTGGCCATGTGGTAAGTTTTTAAAAACACTAAGTGCCCTCGTAAAGGAGAGGTGTTCAATTCCAAAATAATATTTTGTTTGAATTGGGAATTATTACAAATATAAAAGTGATATTTGTACCATAATGAATCATTTTCTAGCTAAATGTTTCTAATGTATTGGGATCTAGATGTAAATTTTGAATGAGTGTCCACACATGTTCATGATTCATCCATTTATCCCTTGCTTTGGTTATTCACTCATGATGTATAATAGAAATGGAACAAATCAATGCTTCCACATCCTCATCCTTTCTTGAGAGTTCATATGCAACAAAATTTTTCTTCCCTTTTTTGTAGATAAATTCAAAATCATAACCCAACATCTTTGTGACCCATTTTTGCTACTCTTTTGAAGATAATATTTGTTCCAAAAAGTATTTAAGACTATTATGATATGTTTTTACGTTGAAGTGTCTTCCCATTAGGTAAGGTCACCATTTATTTAGTGCATGTAGTATTACGAACATTTCCTTCCCATAAATAGGTTTCAGTAAATAATTTCCTTTGATTGGACAGCTTTCAAAAGAACTGGGTTTTCCTTCTTGCATTAAAACTGCACCAATTCCATTCCTGAGGCATGACATCTCACAATAATTTTTTTTTTGAAGCCTCACGTAGTTAAGACCAGTTCTTGGCACATTACCTCTTTAAGATGTTCAAAGGCCTTAGTTTCTTCTGGAGTCCAATAAAATTCATCTTTCTTTAGTAATGATGTTAGAAGTGTCGATATTCTCCCATAATTCTTAAAAAACTTGTGATAATACCCTCTTTACTCGAGAAATCCTTGAAGATGCTTTATGGTTGTGGGTATTTTCCATTCTTTAATGGATTCAACTTTGTTAGGGTCTACCTTAACACTCTCATGAGATACAATATGACCCAAATATTCCACCTTATATACTCCAAAGAAACATTTGGAGGTTTTTCCACATAGTTTTTTGTCCTCCAATAGTTTGAGCACCTTGTCAACATGTTCAACATGATCCTTCCCAGACTTTTTGTATTTTAGTATATCATCAAAATATACCAAATTTTTTTTTCTAAGGAACGTTTTGAAAATGGAATTCATCAAACCTTGAAATTTCTAAGGTGCATTGGTAAGGCTAAAAGGCATGACCAAAAATTAATAATGACTCTCATGAGTTTTGAATGTTGTTTTGCGAAATGTCTTCAGTCTTCATTATAATTTGATGATATCGAGAATGAAGATCCATCTTGGTGAATTAATTTGCTCCATGTAATTCATGAAATAATTCATAAACGAAGGGGATGGGAAATTTAAATTTAATATTGAGCTTTTTTAGCTCCCTATAATCTGGACACATAATCCATGATCCATCCTTCTTGTGCACCAATATGTTGGAGCAGAGAAAGAACATTGACTATGTTGAATTATACTAACCTCTAGCATTTCTACAACCATACATTCAATTTCACTTTTTTTAGCATAAGGATATCTGTAAGGCATAATGTTTGGAGGAAAAATTCCTGGAACCAAATTAATAGCATGATCATGATCACGAATAGGTGGGAGTCCTTTGGGAGTCTCGAACACCTTGTAATGATTTTCCAAAACTTTTTGGAGATCTGGAGAAATAGATTATTTTTATTTTTGAAACTATAGTGAGCGTAATTGTGCAATTAAAACTCATTTTTTATTTCCTCAGAATCTTTTTCACTACATTAGAACTGATTATCTTTCCTGAATTCCCTGTGATAACTTGTAATTAAACTTCCTTCCCTTCGAAAATGAAATCAAGAAAAGTTATTGAAAATTAAAAGCTATAGTCCCCAAATATTGTAAGCATTGTACTCATAGTACAACATGAACACCACCCATTGGAATGGAGGGCATTGGAAAATTCGATAGATATTCCCCCATGGTTAGATTACGATTATGGAACTTTCCATAAAAATTTGTAGTTCCTCCATTTGCAACCATCACTTTACACTCTCATGTTGGGTATAGGACGCAATTCAATTTCTTGGCTACCTTAGAATGAATAAAATTATGGGTACTACCCGAATAAATAATCACTATTACATTTTTATTCTTGATATATCCTTCTATCTTGAGAGTTTGAGGATTGGTAATTCCTGCCAATGCATTACAATACATGATCAGATTATTTTTTTCTTTCTCTAAGGTTGGTTCTTGCTGTATATCCTCTTCTTTCGAAGTTTCTTGTTCATTTTCTTCCCCCTCTTCAGAATCTATGTAAAATATTTTTTTCTTGGCACACTTATGACATTTAGTGTATTTGTTATCACAACTGTAGCAAAGCCCTTTTTCTCTTTTTTCTTCCAATTTTTGTAGTGTCAACCTTGTAGGTCTTGGAAGTCTAACAGTAGAAACACTTTCATATTTATAGTTATGAGTGGCAGGCTTCTTTGTCCCAATAAATTTTCTTATAATGTTTCTTGCCAACCTAAATTCCTTGTCCAATGAATCAGGTTCCCAAAGGAGAACCTCATGTTGGATGTTATCCTTTAAATTACGTATGAATACATGAATCCTTTTTTTCTTTGGAATATTAGTTACCCTTATATTTTATTTTTGGAATTTCTCAATGTGCTCCACCATTGAACTCTTTTTTTTTAGATTTATCAATTGTCTAAATAAGTTGTTTCTATTTGTATCCTCATAATGTGTTATCAATTCATCCGTAAATATTGACCAAGTGACAATATTTTTATGAGAGAAAAGCAATTGATACCATACAAATGTATTTTTTTCTAAATATAAAGTTACAATGCATACCTTTTGTGTGTTTTGCACATTATGGAGATCAAAATATTGCTCCATCTGTAGTATCCATGTTACCAGATCCTTGCCATCAAAATGCCTCATATCGATCTTTGGAATATGGTGGGTCTTAAATCCAACATTAGATCTTATGAAATCATGATTAACATTTCTTTTTTTCTCATTCTAAGTTTCATGTACTATTGTTTCACCATTAGGAATCATTTATGGTAGCAGCTTTGTCAAACCTTCCTTCAAAATTTCTATGTCAGCTTTTAGACCATTCTTCATATCTTTCATGTTGTCTTTAAGTGTTCCTTATATACCATTGACCTTAACTTCCACACCATTCTTAACATCATCCATATTAGCTTCCACGCCTTTCTTCAATCCATCCATTTCTTTCTTTAAACAATCCATCTTAGGCTCCATTTCATTTTTTCTTACTCTTTGCGAGAGGGAATTTTTTTTTCACTTGGTCTCATAATTTTGATATATAACGTTCTAATTCTTCCTCTTCATTAGTCATAATATAGATTTATGAGGGCTTAATGGGTATGGAATTATTTTTGGGAGACATTATAGAGCCCAATACTGATAAAAATGCTTCAATATGCCCTTGGAATCACTTCAAACTAATTCTTTAAAAAAAGGTTATGCAATTTTTGTTTTCTTAAACGCACTTTTTTTTCTTTCGAGGAGATCAATATTGAACATGGTGTATGTAACACCCCAAGTTGCTATGCTTGTTAATTTGACAATTTAATAAGTCCAAAGGGGAATTGGATCCCAATGGAGAACGAATGTGTGGATTTAGTTTTTTTATTAATAAAAATAAATGGAATAGTTATGTGTGTGTAATGACTAGATTGAGAATTGAGATCTTACACCTGGATCCATGAGGATATGGATAAGGTGAGACTTTCCCAAACCTTCCAGAAATCCTTGGAAGGAATATTACTAAAAAATTTAGATTTGGAGATAAACATCTAATTTTCCCAATGAAGAGTAAAGTAATTGGGAAGAGGAAGAGAAGCTGGAAAAGCGTAAAAGACAGCTTTAAAGTACCTCAATGAGGGAAAGACTAGGAAAAATAAGAAGAAAGCATTCTGAATTTTTTGGACGCAGAAATTGGAAACGAGCTAGGGAAAGCACAGCTTAAATAAGCTGCTTCAGGACAGACAAGGGATTGTCTGTCACTGGGAGCAAAGGTCTCAGCCCGGGGGTGAGTTAAGGAGATAAAACTCTAAGGTTGGGTGGAAATAGTCATATAACTTTGTATGCATATTTACTTAAATATGTTATGGTGTAATATGATTTTCCACTTATCTCTTTAAAGTTGTTGAGTGAAAGGAGTTAAATTATTTATAGATGAAATTTCTAAAACTATATTGTTCAAAGTTACATAAAGTAAATGTAAATAGTGATAGAAAATATATATAGTTCCATACATTTAGCAGATATTGTATTCAGTAGGTGTACTTAATTTTGCATAGTTGTATGGAAGAAAACCAGTTAGTTCCAACTCCTAGAAGTTCTAAATCTAGATACCAATTCAAATCTAGGGTTAGGAGTTCTAACTTAAATTTGTATATTTAATTAAAACATTAAACACTCGAGAATAAGAATTTAAATATGCGTCAGTGTAATATTGTGTAAACATAGTAGCGAGACTATTTAATGTGAATTTACCAATAGTATGCTATAATGATTTTAATTAATAAGTTACAGGAAGTGACAATAGAAAATATTAGTGAAATTTTGTATGTCAGTTGAGTTATTCTTGTATATCTGTTGATGTTAATAGAAAGAAATCCTATATAGAAATTTTCTTTAAGAAAGAAAATATGATAAAAATATAGAGCTATAGAACCTTTGTATACTTCATTAGTTAACCTTTATGGATTCTAATAGTACATTCAATTAAAAACCAGAGCTGCAAGTATTTGACGTAAACTTTTAAATAATCACAGAAATAAGATAGTCAAGGTATATACTATTGTAGTATAAGTTGAAGAAATCTAAACTCATACTTAAACATTTAGGTCTGTATACAGAGGACAATAAATATTTCAAACAATAAAACTTCTAAACTTAAGGAAGTTTATAACAGAATATTTAACTTATAATTCTCTGTTAAAATCATGAAATTTCATTTCCGAAATTTAGGTGAAGTAATAAGAGGCAAGCAACAATGATACTCATAATTAAGAAAATTAAAAATTAAAAACCGCAGTAAATCTGATATGATGGAATGCATGCATTCCATCATTATTTTAACAGTCTTCTATCTCAACCGAAAAAATGGACCAATGTGCTAAATTAATAAATTTATGGAGTCCTAAAGTTGATTCTCGAACGAAAATGATTAACACTTTTCTTGAAACTGAATGTCAAACTTGAGATTTTACATCAATAAAAAAAAAATTAACATTTAGTAATATCCCATCATGGGAGCAGCTTGTAATAAAACCGACATAACGAAGACTTTCCAGATCAACAATACCGACCTACATGACAAAGCATAGAGGTGGATCTATTAGTCTCAAGTTCATTCGGATGAATGTGAGCCAACAGAAGGCAAGTTTAGCATAGTGAAAAAATTCAAATGCATAGCACATGAATCAAAATATATGAAACAGGTTTAGAGAACTATATACACATTAAGGATTGGGTGTAAGTTTATCCCTTAATATTGTGGGCACCTTTACGATTTTCCCCGAGAAAATAAAATAGCAGGAAATGAGTATTGATTGCTAAAATTTTTCATTGTTTGCATACCAGTAATGATAAGGGTTATCGTAAGCCCATTCACAACGGAAACAATAAGCATAGTGGAAATCTAAAAGAATATTTCATTTAGATATTTCGGGATTGAGATAATAACAATTTCAATTTAATTAACAAAAATATCATACCTGAGTGAACCCCTTTGTACCTGAACGGAAGCGTGCAGGGTTGTGATACCATCCGATATGACTGTAACGATAAATTAAAATGCAAGAAGAGATTGTTAAAACGCTGTGAAGCACAAAAACATTGATATTAGTAGATCTGATCAAAAATCTGATTCAATAGAAAGAAACCGAGAACTGTAGATCGTATTTAGTTTAAAAAAAAAAAAAAGTAAACCAATTAACCGATGAATTGATTTCAAGTTGGTTACCTCTCAGAAGTAATTCGTGAGGGATTTGCAATCTATCGAAACAAACAACATACTACATTGTAGAAATACTCAGTAGAGGAAGAAGCCATAGGATAGAGAAACGAAGTTAATAAAATTGTCATCGTTTTGGGATTTTAGTTAAACCATCAACACACATCTCTCTTTGCCACAAAACCTTCAAATTGATAAAACTCGAGTCAAAATAAAAAGGATAGCTTACCAGTCAAGCTCGTGGATTTGGGGAGACAGTGGTTCCAGTTCAATGGAGCTTCGCACTCCTAATTTGTTTGGCCAGAGCAAATGATGGCACAACACAAAAAAATGCAAAGAGGAATGAAAATCAAAGGTTGAAACCATTAAATATAGCTCGAGTTAAAACCTAAGTAATCTCCACCTTACAAGTGTCAAACGATGCAATGCGTTCCCTCAGATTCATGTCTCAAAAGAATGAATCCAAGCTGATCATGTGATCAAGTACTGAGATGTTAGGTGGATGGCATTGAGAATTAAATCACCGGGTAAGAGAATTTATGACCTCAAATCCCCAAGCAATTGCACTAGGCTCGAGATTGGAGTTGTGATTTGGCTTCATTAAACATTAAACCAAATACAAAGAGTGGTTAAAAGCAATGGGTGTGACGTGAAGTCAACATAGGTAAGTGGAAAGGTACAGGTATGGAAAACATACATTACGTTTCATAAATATGACCATCCCTTTTTAGGTTAAGATAATAAAGTAAAACGAGTAATATTGGAGCTCGAAACTTATGTAATGTGGAATCATAAATGAGGGATAAAAACTTTAATAGTCAAACATAAATCGAAATCAAGTTTAATCAGATTGATTTTGTTAGTTAGGTTATAGCTCTGTAGAGCAGTTAGATAATTAAAGTAAAGAATACCATTATGAGATATGGATGCAACCAAGGGTCTTGCTACAAGGAAAAAAAATGATGATAGGACTATGTGCTAAGGTAAAAGGGGTTTTCATAGATATATTTTTATGTCTATCCCTAAAAATAGCATCTAAGTGAATAAGAAAAATAATCTACTAACCACAAAGTAATGGTATGATGACGTATGACAGAATATAAGCATGCTCATGTAGTGTAACACCTCCACGTTCCAAATTTTTTTTTTTCTCAAGCAATACTATCTTCCTGTTGTATTAAATGTTAAGTAGGTATACATCTGTAACCTCGAAATGTTCAACCATTGCAAGATTATATTATTCTATTCTTGCCTATTCTAAAGTAAATCTGGAATTGATATTGTTTTATAATTCTCATTAAAAATATCTTCTTGACTATACATTTATAACCCATTAACACCTATATTAATATAACAAGGCCTATCTCAAGCTATTTAATTAAATTATTTTCTATTTGCACTTTGCTTTGTAAATACCTTGCTCAACCTTTCTACAAATGAATTGTAATATATCCATTAGATATTTGAGGAGTCTCTAACTCCAATGGTTTAATTTTTCTCTATTCGATTTAATTATCGAATTCACTAACATGATTGCATATATATAATTCTCTTACCATATGGTTTAACTTTCGAATAAGACTCGATTACGATTCATGGTCGCAAACCTTATAACACGTTTGGTACCTATATGTATGTACATCTAACGTTTTGATTTATACGAACCCTAGCTTACATATGGCTTTAGGGTCTCACGAGTCCAACTTAAACGTACCTACCTTACACCAAGTGGGATTTGCATGTACGTATATTACCTTGGGATCTCTATACGTCAATTCCATTTAATTTTCGTAGTACAACACCAGAGCTTATTAAGTTTTTGATCAGTACCATTCTTCATCGGGATTTTCACTCCAGTTCATTTCACATTATTTTATTTATGATGTGGTTCTCGAGGGTATTCTAGTACTTTGGCGTCATCACACATTAAATTTTATGGATCGTTGAAACGGATCTCTTCTTAGATCAACATTAAAACCCATCATTTTTCGATTGTACACCCCAACTTGGAGTACGCCTCTTGCATATCTTGCCATCTAGATGGTGAGAATCGGTTAGGGTTTTGGGCGTAGATGTTTCTATTTATTTCACAAATTTTCTTTACTGAGCTTCATTTGGTTTCATTTCATCTCGCCTCTGGAACCTACGAAGGTTTCCCCCTTCAAACCTTTCTGGACACGATGGTTTCGCCATTGCACCTCTTTTTTTACGAGGGTTTCGCCATCAAACCTCTCTATTACGATTTGCTTCCTGTGTAGAACAAATGGAGATGTAAATTCTACTGAACCTCTTGGGTATTGATCCGCTTACTACTTTTCCTTATGTATGAAGTTTATTATTAAATATAAATTTTTTCATTGATGAATGTATTATGCCTCCTTTGGCTGATCTTATATGTGCTCATTCGTATGACAATCTTATTTATTTGATGCCGGTATATACAAAGTTTCCTCTTGTTAATGAGTATCATGATGAAGCTATCCGAAATTTCTCGTGAGTTCTCCTTCTTACTGAAATACATAAATCACTGTTCATTCCTCTGTTATTATTTTACGCTGAGATTAGTTTGTGATTGATCAACAAGTTTTATACTCACCCCTCTGGCTTACATTTCACAGTGAATCATATTCACGTCGAGGGTTTATGCCTTTCGTTCAAGGTATTCATATGACACCAAATCTCATTTAATTCCATTTGAACTCAACTAAATGGTTACTCTGCCATTCGTATTCGATGCTTATTGGTTTACATTCTGGTGTGCGTTGTTTGTCGGTACACCTGTCACTGAGAGCTCTCCATGTTCTCCATCTTGATATTTCAATCACGCTACCAGATTTGACCCTTAACGTTATTGTTAATTTTCTCTCAGGTTGGTACTCTATTATCATCCAGAAACTCGTCGTTCCGCATGGCTGGAACAAATCTTCAGTTTACTTATGGAGTAGTTTGTCTTACTCGACATTCAGATTCAATTTATTCATATAAATCGCCCCCTTTTTATTTCTAGAAGAATTTTGGCACTGCGTAATTTATGATTTCATAGTTTGTAATATCCTAGACATTTATACAGTTTGTGTGGACATATATAGACACTGGAGTATTCTCGAATTTAACCAATACTCCCAACTGGTATTGGGTCACTGTATTATTTTATTTCTTCCCGCCTTTTTATCTTAGAGCCTCACATTTTGTATGTACTTGTTTTATGTGCAGGGTAATGGAGTTTATTTATGAAGGAATATTAATATACTTTTGACCCTATACTGTTTTTAAATATATTCAGTGGTTTCAAATGTATCAAATTTAATTATTTGTTTTATTTTTATTAATTTGACACCAAATAAGAAGACTAATAGTACTAGTTTGAGATCGTAGTTTTATCCCAGCCTTCTGTTTTAACTATGTCTCCCTTTGAATGTCAAGAGTTTAAATAATCCCTTTCATAGTAACTCTATTGTGTTATTTGTAAAACAAAACAGAGAATGTTTTCAAGGATATAATTTTTTTTTTTATATACATGGAGCAGAATAGAATCATCTTGGTTATCCATTATTATAGAAAGGTTTATGTTGGCTCTATGTTTCCTCCTTAACTGTATTTCTCTGGTAAAATTTTGTGTAAATTTTCTGTTGGAACAGAATTTTCAATATTTGCTAATGAATAATATAAGTCTCTTCTTTACAGTAGAAATACTCCTACCTAATCATTTCACATGAATAGTGTTGTTACTGAATATTTTAACATGTTCATACATTAAAGGGAAGAAGTATTCTTTTAAATCTCATTCCACATTTTATAATTTCTTCATAACAGTAGTGGGAAATTTTCTTTATAGGAAATAACAATGAAATTCATTTACTCAAAAGCATTCTGTTTCTCTTAGCATCAATTTTGGGCAGTTTATATTTCCTGTTAATTTTAGTCTGAGCACAGTTTGACACCTTCATGATGCAATAGAGAAATTTTAGTATTGTTATGGTTGTTCACTAAAACAATAATCTCTTCAGGTTTAACTTACATTATAATTAAACCAACTCTTCTCTTAAGTCTGCACAACATTTATGTTTACATGTATGTACATATCTAAAGTATAAACTTATTTCAGTATCCCAAAGTTAATACATGAAAATAATTTATTTATTCTTTTCTGTTCATGTACTATTTATTATAGAAGCAGATTAAAACTGTTCTAGGGAGTCATTTATACTATCCCCAGATTTAAACCATCTAATGGTTTAGAAATTTTGGTTGACAGTACTCCCTAGAATTCATTCCTACTACCATACAGAAATTTAGAAGAGTTATTTCTTCTATTCACTTCTATTAAAAGTAAGGAAATCTCCTAACACAGAAATTAAACTTGACATAACCACTACAACACTTTTCACTATTGTCTAACAACATCTAATTTAATTATTGATAAAACTTCTGTGCATACCACTTCTGTGATGACCAATCCTCCCAACCTTAGAGTTATTTTATCCATAGAACTCACCCCCGAGATGAGATCCTCTCCCAGAACAGACCAACCCCAATCTATTCTAGAGTAGCTTATTTAATCTTATGCTCCCCAAAGCGTGTTTCTAATTCTGCGTCTAGAATTACGAGATGTTTTTATTCCTGTTTGCCTAGGCTTCCCTTTTTTGGGACGTTAAAGCTTCTTTCTTCTTTTCCAGCTTTTTACCTCTTCCCAACTACTCTCCACATCATTGGGGAAATTTAGATTTTTCCTAAAAAATCTAAATTCGAAATAAATTCTTTCAAGGCTTTTTGAAAGATTTTTGGGGAAAATCTTAGCCTCTTTCCATACCTCGTGGATTTGGCAAGCGATCTCAAAATCTCATTTGGTCAATATGCACAGAAATATTTTATTTATTTTTCATAATTAAATAATTAATTAAATTCACACAATAATTATCCCTTGGGGTCCACTTCCCTTTGGACTGCAGTTCTAATGTCTAATTTGAAAACATAAAACTAGGGGTGTTACATACTCCCCCTTTGAAAGCAAACACCGTCCTCGGTGTTAACAACTAACTACTAGAGTTCATTTTGAAAAAAGATATGGATATTTTTCCATAATCTCAGCTTCTCTTTCCCATGTAGCTTCTTCAGTAGTAAAGTGCTTCCACTACACCTTTACTCTTGCTACTGTTCGGTTTATGAATTCAATTTCTTCCTGCTCCAATATTTGAAGTGGCTCTGGAAGGAACTCCCCTTCTGGTTCCACCTGTATCACATTCCAATCAACAATGTGAGAAGCATCATGTACATATCTTTTTAATAACGAAACATGAAACACATCATGAAATTTAACATGGGGTGGTAAGGCCAGCTTATAAGCCACTATTCCCACCCTTTCTAACACCTCAAAAGGCCCACAATATCTAGGAGCCAATTTTTCACAACTTCCAGCATAAAGTGTGTTCCTTTTGGGATTAATACGCAAATACACATGATCACCCACTTTGAACTTTCGATGCACTCTTTTCTTATCAGCATAGCTTTTCTATCGATCTTGTGCTGTCTTGATATTTCTCTGTAATTTCTTGACAATCCTTTCCATTTCTTGCAAAGTATCTGGCCCCAATACTAGTTTATCTTCAGGTTGGCTCCAACTTAAAGGAGTACGACACTTTCTTTCGTAGAGTGATTCAAATGGACTCATTTTGAAGGAGGATTGATAGTTGTTTTTATAAGCAAATTCAACTAAATGCAAGTAGTCTTCCCACTTTGATGGCCTATCCATCACATACATTCTCAACATATCCTCCAAAATCTGATTTGTTCTCTCTGTTTGACCATCCTTCTGAGGGTGATAGGAAGTACTAAAATTCAATTTAGTGCCCATACCCCCAAACAGACCTTTCTAAAAGGAAGTTGTGAACTTAGCATCTCTATCTGAAATAATCATCTTTGGGACCCCGTGTAGCCTTACTATTTCTTTTAGGAACACATCTGCTACTTGGGCTATCCCAAAAGTAGATTTTACAGGTATAAACTGCGCAGATTTTTTTAAAGTGTCTGCCACAACGATCACTGAGTCATGCTGGTATTTTGTTCTGGGTAACCCGGTTATGAAATCTATGGAAACAGTGTCCCATTTCCATTCTGCAATTGGCAAGGGATTTAAAAGACCAGCTGGATGCTGATGTTAAACTTTGACTAGTTTACATTGCATGCATCTAGCTAAATAGTATACTACATCTCTTTTCATTCCTGGCCAAAAAAATTTCTTTTTCAGGGCTGTAATCATTTTTTGATATCTAGGATGTCCTGAATATGGCTATTTATGATATTCATCTAGGATCTCTTTTTTCAAAGACTCTACATTGGGGATATACAATCTGTTTTTATAGCAGATCAAACCTTTTTGGTTTTGAGTGTATTCAACCATTTCTTTCTTCAACATTTTCACTTGCGGATTCTCATAGATTGGATCTTGATCTGCTACCTTTTTAACTACTTCTTCTAAGTCAAAACTAGCACTACTCCCAATGATGCTTATGTTTTGGCAAGCATTCCTACTTATCGCATCAACAATTTTGTTTTCTTTCCCCTTGATATGTTTTATGTCCATATCAAATTCACTCAGAAAAGACAGCCATCTGGCTTGTTGAGCATTCAAATCTATTTGAGAAAAGAAATACTTGAGACTAATATGGACTGTCATCAATGTAAATTTTTTCCCAAGAAGATAGTGTCACCACATTTTCAAGGCATGAATTACAACAGCCAATTCCAAATCATATACACTACAGTTCTGTTCATGTTTCTTAAGTTTCCTAGACTCATATGGAATAATAGAATTTTCTTGCAACATAACTCCTCCCAATCCCTCTCTACATGCATCTGTACACACAACAAACTCCTTGTCAGGATCTGCAATTTTTAGTATTGGGGCTGTAGTAAGTTTAAATTTTAGTTGTTCAAAACTGTTTCGGCATTTTTCATTCCACTCAAATTTGGTGCCTTTCCTTTGTAGTGAAGTTATGGGATATGCTATTGTAGAAAATATTTCCACAAACCTTTAATAATAACCTGCAATCCCCATAAATGACCTCACTACTGAAACATCAGTCGGCACCGGCCATTCTCTAATAGCCTTTATTTTCTCAGGGTCAACAACCAATCCTTGTTCAGAAATAATATGCCCCAAGTATTGAATCTTGTCTTTATAAAATTCACATTTACTGAATTTGGCATATAACTGGTTTTCTCTCAAATTTTGCAAAACTATCCTTAATTATTCTTGGTGCTCTTCCAAACTTTTTGAATAGACTAGAATATTTTCTATGAAAACTAGTACAAATTTATCTAAGTACTTGTTCAAAATGTTGTTCATTAAGCACATAAAAGTGGCAGGGGCATTTGTCAAGCCAAAATGCAGGACTACAAATTCGTAGTGACCATACCTGGTTCGAAAAGTTGTTTTACTGATGTCCTCTTCCTTAATTATGATTTGGTGATAACCAGTTCTCAGATCAATTTTAGAAAATACTGAAGCCCCTCTCACCTGATCAAAAAGGTCGTCTATTCTAGGCAACATATACCTGTTTTTTATTGTCAACTTATTCAGTTGATGGTAATAAATACACATTCTAAAGGCTCCATCCTTCTTTTTCACGAACAACACCGGTTCTCCCCAAGGAGATACACTTGGTTGGATGTAACCTTTGTCCATCAATCCTTACAATTGCATTTTCAATTCCATGAGTTCAGGGGGGCTCATCCAATTAGGGGCTCTAGAGAGAGGGGTTGCTCCAGGCACCAAATCGATTGAAAAGTCAATCTCTATTTTGGGGGAAAGTGAGGAATCTCTTCTGGAAGAACTTCTTTAAAGTCTCTTACCACTGGAAAAGTGTCTAGTAGGTTTTCTTCAGGTGGCTATCCTAATTCTTCAGCATGCACATCATATACTTGATATCATTTTCTAGTTGTTATTTTTAATTGCAGAGTTGATATTTGTCTTATAGAGATTGGTTTTGGTTTTCCTTTGAGTATAAAGGGTCTCCCTTCCTCGTCTATGCAATGCAGAGTTTTATCCCAACAGTTCATCATAGCCTTTCTCTTTTCTAACCAATCCATTCCTATCAGAAAATCATATGAGCCTAAGGGCAGAATGTTTAAATTTAGTTCTGTCTAAAAATCATTTAATTTAATTTCTGTTTGAGGTAACTTATGAGTTAGTTTTTGCTTGTTGCCAGTGGCTAACTAGACCAACCAAGACTGCTGAAATTTTTTAGTTTTAAGATTGCATTTCTCTACAACTTGTGGACTAATGTAACTCAAATAAGCACCTGGATCAATTAAAACTATAATAGATTGGTCAGCAATCTTACCTTCCATCTCAACCATAGTAGCTTGGTGTTCTGCTTGTCGGTTTTCCAAGGCTGCACTGATAGTGGGTATATTCCTTGCTATATCATTCACTATGGTAGCTTCTCGATCTCTCATAATCATCTATACATTTCGGTGTGGACAGTCCCTCAATAGATGAGGTTCTCCACAACCCCAACATTTCAAAGGTTCCCGCATTTTGACTTCTCCTTCCTTCTTATTTTCCCCGTCTATTTGTTTTGAACCAACTTGGGACAGAGCAGTTTGATTTTCCTTGGGTTTGTTAAATTTCTTCTGATGATGATCCCTACCAAAATTCTTCAAGTAAGCTGGTTTTTGTTTCTTCCCTTTGAATTCCCCCTTTTTTACGTAGCTCTTCCCTTTAAACTGTTGGTAGCATAATCTAGCTTTTGTGACTGCTTCATCCATAGTTTTTGGATTATCGAACTCTATTTTCTCCTTGTACACAGCAGGCAAACAATTCAAAAATATTTGTATCTTTTCCTTCTCTTCACGAATATAAGGAACATATCTTAGAAGATTTGTGAACTTGGTGACAAACTCATCTATGGTGAGCTGTCCTAGTTTGAGTTGGTGGAACTCCTTTGCTTTATCATCGTAATAACGTTCGTTCAAATGGAGGTTTTTAAACTTGGCTTGGAAATCTTCCCAAGTCACTATTTTTTCATCAATGGCATGCACCATTTTTGTCTCCTCCCACCACAAGGTAGCCTTACCCTACAACTGGTAGACAGCTAATCTGGCCTTCATATTGCTCTCATATTCAACAACCATGCGTCAACATCTTCCTCCTTCTCCCCATCATAGGAGGGAGGTTTAATTTTTCAGAATTCACCCTGTAATTCCTTCTTCTATTTAGAATGATGTCTACTAGTGTCATCTTCCTCAGAATCATCTGAGAACTTTCCCTTCCTCCTATTTCTGGAACCTTCACCTTCTTGGTTGTTCCGTGAGGTCAGTTATCTTATCAGCTTTTCCTACTCCTCACTGGCTAATGACAGCATGTCATTCTGGCTTCTTAGCACAGCCATTTCCTGTTGCAACCTATGCAACATAGCCATCAAAGGAGCGTTGGGATCTGGCGTGTTAACTCCATCACCCAAATCAACATAAATTTCATCTCCTTTAGCCATTACTGTACACTAAACAAAAAAACATTAGTAACAGAAATTTTTTTCTCATAATTAAGTTATACAGTGAGCACAACAACAGCCCAGTTTTTCAAACATGGGCTCTGATACCATTTGTAACACCTCCACATTCCAAAAAGAAAAAAAATTCTCAAGCAATACTATCTTCCTGTTGTACTAAATGTTCGGTAGGTATACATCTTGTTGTAGCCGCTACAACACCACCCAAAATTTTGGGTATATTCGAAATTTCGGGTCCCCCTCCTCGCTTAGCCGTTAAGGTTGGCCTTTAGAAAATGACATCCTCGTAAGCTGTCCCAGTCCCCTCATGAGCCTTCTCACCATCATGACGAGATACTCTTACCGCAGCCACGCCATGTGTGAAGGTATAACCATGCATACATTCGAATGGAAACCTTTTTTTGTATTTACATTAAAAGCTCTTGCACCATGGATTGTTTAGGCACTCGGTTTGGGTGCTTCACCAAGCTCATAGTTTGATGTTAATGTTTCATGCAGGTCAATCCCATGGATGATACACCAAACAATGTCATCACCACACGGATGAAAAGGATAAGGGTAGTGCGAGCTGAAACAGGAGAAGTGGAAGACATGTATCGCATGTACACACGAAACAAGACCGTGCCAGTAAAGGGAGCTTTCGGTCATAGTGGAAGCTGTAGGTCTACGCAATGAGCTAAAGTTTTTTCCCAACAAGCAAGATGACCCTTTTCAAAGCAAAGGAGGCGGGATAAGGAATATTGCTATGAAATCCAAAGATCACCAAAAGAAGGCCGCAAGTCGCAAATTTTCTTGAGGTCACAAGTCGCAGATCTACTAAAGGTCACAAGTCGCAAATTCACTTAAGGTCGCAGGTCGCAAATTTCCTCATGTTGCAGATCGCAGTTCCCTCAGGTTGTAAAATCATGGTAGGCCGCAGGTCGCAGATCGTTGAAGGTTGCAAGTCGCAAATTCGCTTAAGGTCACAGGTCGCAAATTTCCTCAAGTCATAGGTCGCAGATTCCCTCAGGTCGCAAAATCATGGCAGGTCGTAGATTCCCTCAGGTCAC
Organism: Pinus albicaulis; assembly: GCA_034641835.2. NCBI lineage: Eukaryota > Viridiplantae > Streptophyta > Pinopsida > Pinales > Pinaceae > Pinus > Pinus albicaulis. The sequence continues at coordinate 596,788,652 of CM076583.1, forward strand.
AAAATCATGGCAGGTCGCAGGTCACATATTATTGAAGGTCGCAAGTCACAAATTCACTTAAGGTCGCAAGTCACAAATTTTCTTAAGGTTGCAGGTTGCAAATTTCCTCAAGTCGCAGGTCGCAGATTCCCTCAGGTCGCAAAATCATGGCAGGTCGCAGGTCGCAAGTCACAAATTTGCTTAAGGTCGTAGGTCGCAAATTTCCTCAAGTCGCAGGTCGCAGATTCCCTCAGGTCGCAAAATCATGGCAGGTCACAGGTTGCAGATTGTTGAAGGTCCTAAGTCAAAAATTCGCTTAAGGTCGCAGTTCGCAAATTTCCTCAAGTCGCAGGTCGCAGATTCCCTCAGGTCGCAAAATCATGGCAGGTCGCAGGTCACAGATTGTTGAAGGTTGCAAGTCACAAATTCACTTAAGGTCGCAGGTCACAAATTTCTTCAAGTCGTAGGTTTCAGGTTCCCTCAGGTCGCAAAATCATGACAGGTCACAGGTCGCAGATTGTTGGGGGTCGCAAGTCGCAAAGTCCAGTCGGGTCGCAGGTCGCAAATTTCCTCAAGTCGTAGGTCGCAGAATCTCTCAGGTCGTCAGGTCGCATAGTCACACTCGCTATTAAAAGCTTGACAACGCGACCCAGCGACCCATCGACTAGGTCGCGAGGTCACAAAATCATGGCAGGTCGCAGGTCGCAATTTGTTGGGGGTCGCAAGTCACAAAACCAGCCAAGTCACAGGTCACAAGTCGCAGAATGCTTAGGGTCGCAAGTCACAAAATCCAGTCAGGTCACGGGTCCTAGAAAAAACTGGATCGTAAGGCAGCCCAACAGTCGGGAAGGCGAAAAGTTAGGGAGCCCAAAAGGGCGAGTTTTTCTCTATAAATACGTCCTTCGAGAACTTGTAAAAGATATTTTGTTTAGGACTCGAGCTGAGTACATTGTATTACCACAGGATTATACATTTGAGCATGAATACAAGCATTTTGTAAAATCTCTTTGTGGATCTGGTGTTGTCATATGTATGAGCGCTATTGAGTATTATTTTTTCAGTTTCTGAACATCTTAGATTAAGGGAACTGCATCTTTAATTCATATCACAATTGCATAACAGTTTGTTGAGTATGTTAATGGTGGTTGAGTTCATTTCACTTTCTTAACAAACGCTGATGGCTTTGTTTATTAGCATTTGTGTTATCATTTAAAACTTTTAGGAATTGAAGGGCGTTCTCGCCATGAGGAATTGTTTCTTTCATGGTCAGAATAGTTTACAAGCATGACCCTAATGAAGTGTTGTTAACAACACTTCTTTCGGTCTTCATGCTTTATTATTTCCTCTTGCTACTCATAGTGTTACATGTACATTTAATGCATCTATCATATGTCTGGTATCATTTGATAGGTGTGTATCCACTGTTTTATAGAATTTAAGTGAGACCCAAAGAAAGGAGAAATCAACGGTAGCCGGACCCACACCCCGGACGGGATCCCTATTCCAAACGTTTCAAGGTATAATTGGGACCTTTTACCAGGGAGATCCCCTATTGTTGGCTGGACATATTTTCCCGTCAGCAAAATTGGCGCTAGAAGGAGGGCCAGATGACAAGCTGAGCCCTTAGATCCTGTAGTTAATCTCATATCTGTAATGGTTCGTTCCAAAGTCATTCTCCAGAGATGTTTATCGGATTTTTATGAGCCTCGATGTCTCATCCCCGATGAACTTATGTATCACTTGTCCGAGTTAAAATTCGATGGTGAAAATGGAGTATCCATAACCCAACACCTTTTAGATTTCTGTGACTTTGGTGAGTGCTACGAAATTGACGATGAAGGTTTGATTTGTTTGCTTTTCTTCCTCACTCTCGAAGAACGCACTAAGCAATGGTGCCGCACATTGCCGGAAGCTTCCATCCATTCATTTGAACAACTCACCAGTGAATTACAACAAGCTTTTCACAGGTATGATTTTCAGAACATATTAATAAAGTTAAATGACATCGTAATGGAACCTCAGGAACCTCTAGATGAATTCTCTATCAGATTTTTTCATTATTGTTTTGAGTTCCCTGAAAGGGATGTTGATTGGAAATGTTTAAGTGAACATTTCAGGTATGTGATTCTCGTTTCCCTTGAAAAATTTCAGTTAGCAACCCAGCCTGATCCTAGTGTTCCCTATGACGACCCGCAAGTTACCAACTGTTCATATTTTGTCCCTAACGCTTTCTTTTCCACCTCCCCCAACCCAGACCACATTCCGGCCTCCCAGGAGAGTATTGCTATATGTGATATTCCTGCTCCTCCACCTGAGTTGCCGGGTAGTGGAGTTGTGACCTCGAGAGTTCTGGGCAAGGATAGACACTTGCAAAAGGATAAAGCCTATTATACTACCTTTGAATCTTTCATGCACCCTATCGAATCGAGGCTTGAAAACCAGATGGGCCCAACATCCCTCCAGGTTCATGAAACCTACCTCAAGCCCACTTGATGTCTCCCTGGACACAGTCCTAAATCTGATTCGCATACTAATTATGAATCGACTCCTATCCCAGATGAATTTGATTCCCTTATAGGGCCTGCCAGATCATTGTTATCTCTGAATGACACAGATGCGCGTGTTGAAAAGCCTTGTATGGTTAATGCCCCTACAGCTCAATCTTTTCGTTCATTATTCCACGATTTATTTCACAAGTCCGCCACACCAGTAATTTCTTCGAGACATTCAAAATTTCCTTATACTGGTATTGGCGACAATCATAAGCACACAAATGGTGTTTCACAATCACAGTTCATAATTGACGAATATTTTAGATCTCATCTTTCTCACTCGGAATATTTAGTCAGTCATAGGAGCGTTTTCCTATCTGGGAAACCTCAAGATTTCCTCTTCATTGACCCATCCCGGTTGGTAACTCCCGGGAAGTCTAACATGCCAGATACCCAACTTGATCAAGTTGATGGTTCCAACGATCACTGCTTATCCGAAAACATGTTCGCTCATACCGCAGAGGACTGTCACTCATACCTCTCTGCAGACTATAATCCGCTTTATGAAGATCTGAGTACCTATCAGGGAATTAAATAAATTCTGCTTCTGTCGGCTGTTACCCCTAGTCCTTCTGATCCTGAAAAGACCCCTCAAACAACTCCAACTAGGGTTTCTCAGCTTTGGGTTTCTGGAATAACGATTCCCAAGTACCATGCTCCTCCCAGCATAACCACGTCGGATATAATTTCATCTAGGTGGATTTTTAATTCTAGTGAGGTTTCCCTGAGCACATATTCCTGTCCCCCAGCAGCTGGTGTGCAACAATTGATATACCCCAATTTATTCACTGGTAAGGAAACAACGACCATTGTCTCTAATCTTTCCAATTGCTGCCCAGCCAGTACCAGTTGCAATCAGGCACAAACATGTGATTTTGGGCAAATCCCCCAACTGGCCAAAAACCTTTCGGTAAATTCACCCCATCCTGGCAAATATAAAGAATCTAATACATCAGATTATCAATCTATTAGTGCACAAACATTTTCCCTAATTGATATAAATCCCATTGACGTCTTTCCAATTACTACAATTGATGATCACATCCATTCGTCAGTTGATCTCATGAACCCATCAAAGTTTGGGAGCTCCCCACTCGAAGGCCCAGAATTGGTCCAGGACGGTAAGGCATTTTAGCCTTCACTAAAGGTTAATCCAGATCCTCACATCCTCGGAAAAACATAGGAGCAACTCTGAACTAAGGTTTTCAAAATTAGGGTTTCTGCTCTTGGATTTGCAAGTATCCATAATTCGCATGGCACATGCTTGTTGTTTCCATCCTGTAAAATCAATCATCCTCACCACCACAACGAGGTTGCTGGTTGGCTCGACCAACACTATCCGGTGGATGTGCCTACAAATAGGCAATGGCTTACCCAGCGCCCATCAGACCTAGGATTGTGCATGAATGGATGTGTGTCATTTATAAATAGTTTCAAGTTTCGAGAATATATTGATGTGTATCAGGATAAGAGTGAAATTCAGCATGCACAATCCACTCTGGCACGTTCTTTGGTAATTAGCCATGGCCTTCTTACCATTGCGCATGCTCTTCAGGTAAGTCTTGCTGTTGGTGCACGATTTTGTATGCTGGCTCTGATTGCGAACATTCTTGTTCTTGCAGGGTGGGAACTAATGCGGTGGCTGCACTAGAAAGATGATTTCACATAACCCAACCACATCATTGGTTAAACTAGGAATAGGCTAGCTAGGATCTACTAATAAAGTTTGTTTGTCAAGTTATTGATTAGGTTTACTTGCTAAGGTTTTACTTCATGGTTTAGAATTATGCTTGCTGTATTTTCTTGCGTTCTATAGTTTTATGCATTTAAAAGTTCCATTTATTTTTACATGCATGCTTTTTCAGTTTCCCTATTGCTACATAATGTTTGGATAATCACTGCATGTGCTTTTCCTTGTCTCTCCACCTCCAACTAGTGGATTGTTCCCGCACATGGCATTGCATTGCATATTGAGCCTCGTTATTACATTGCGTCGTACACTTTCTTCCCCACATAATTTCCACAGGTTGTTGATATAGCGTTGAAAATATTCCACATATCGCCTATCACCACATGACCCCTCATTGAAACTTTACCACCTTGCGGATTTGTTCTGCCCCGATTGCTGAAACAGTAACCCCATTGTTTGTGTGAGGTTGCGGTGGCTATCTCAAGAGGTGGCTTTCTCTTAGGATAGGTCATCTAAGTCACATTCTCAACAAGATGCCTATGGATCTAAACTTATTAGATGGGGAGATATGAGCCAATTTTTTGTGGGAGACCTAATGACTTTGAATGGCCCAATACCTGTAAGCCTAAGCCTTGTGTCCAACAAAGTCTTGGACATCTTAATGATCTGTTTTTCATGCTTCTCCTATTGCGGTAGATGGGATGTGAAGGTTTGGCACAAGGGAAAACCCAAATCAGGATATCTTTCAGTTTCTGTAAAACAAGAAACAACCTCTCTTGCTCGTAAAATAAGATGGGATCCCTCATATGCCCATGAAAAATAAGTGCCACGAGAACATGAAAATAAGTGCTACAAGCACATGAAGAAAATAAGGGTAAAGGATCGAGAAAGGCTTCTTCCACAGAGAGGTGATGCAACGACTCCATCGAGGTACTAACCAGGCTCGCTGGCAGTGGAGCAACGCTTGTGATTTCTTGAAGTGACTCCGTCGGAGTACTCTCCAGGACTGCTGGCAGCGGAGCAACACCAGAAAATTACTTTAAAAATCCTTAGAATAATAAACCCACTGCCTAGCTCTTCACATCATCAACAAGCTACTGGCGTTTGTGAGCTTCCGCTTTGATGTGTTCTGATTAGCGAGACCTAGTTGAGGCACAAGGACTGGGCATACCTGTAAAGGCCAAAGTAATACAAAGGGTACCCACAAAACCTGTTCAATATTCCCTTGCATCACTATCTTGGCTCAGACTATTGTTGTGATATTGACAGAGATTCTGAATTCTACCAGTGGTTCACCATTTGTTGTAGCCACTACAACACTATCCAAAATTTTGGGTATATTCGAAATTTCGGGTCCCCCTCCTCGCTTAGCCGTTAAGGTTGCCCTTTAGAAAATGATATCCTCGTAACCTATCCCAAACCCCTCGTGAGCCTTCTCACCATCATGACGAGATACTCTTACTACAGCCGCGCCATGTGTGAAGGGATCACCATGCATACATTCGAATGAAAACCTTTTTTTGTATTTACATTAAAAGCTCTTGCACCATGGATTGTTTAGGCACTTGGTTTGGGTGCTTCACCAAGCTCATAATCTAATGTTAATGTTTCATGCAGGTTAATCCCATGGATGATACACCAAACAATGTCATCACCACACCGATGAAAAGGATAAGAGTAGTGCGAGCTAAAACAGGAGAAGTGGAAGACATGTATCGCATGTACACACGGAACAAGACCATGCCAGTCAAGGGAGCTTTCGGTCACAGTGGAAACTGTCAATCTATGCAATGAGATAAATTTTTTTCCCAGCAAGCAAGAGGACCTTTTTCAAAGCAAAGGAGGCAGGATAAGGAATATTGCTATCAAATCCAAATATCGCCAAAAGAAGGCCGCAAGTCATAGATCTGATTGAGGTTGCAAGTCGCAGATCTGCTAAAGGTCACAAGTCACAAATTCGCTTAAGGTCCCAGGTCGCAAATTTCCTCAAGTCGTAGGTCACAGATTCCCTCAGGTCGCAAAATCATGGTAGGTTGCAGGTCGCAGATTGTTGAAGGTCGCAAGTCGCAAATTCGCTTAAGGTCCCAGGTCGCAAATTTCCTCAAGTCGTAGGTCACAGATTCCCTCAGGTCGCAAAATCATGGTAGGTTGCAGGTCGCAGATTGTTGAAGGTCGCAAGTCGCAAATTCGCTTAAGGTCCCAGGTCGCAAATTTCCTCAAGTCGTAGGTCACAGATTCCCTCAGGTCGCAAAATCATGGTAGGTTGCAGGTCGCAGATTGTTGAAGGTCGCAAGTCGCAAATTCGCTTAAGGTTGCAAGTCGCAAATTTCCTCAAGTCGCATGTCGCAGATTCCCTCAGGTCGCAAAATCATGGCAATTCGCAGGTCGCAGGTTATTGAACGTCGCAAGTCACAAATTCGCTTAAGGTCACAGGTCGCAAATTTCCTCAAGTCGCAAGTCGCAGATTCCCTCAGGTCGCAAAATCATGGCAGGTCGCAAGTCGCAGATTATTGAAGGTCGCAAGTCGCAAATTCGCTTAAGGTCACAGGTCGCAAATTTCCTCAAGTCGCAGGTCACAGATTCCCTCAGGTCAAAAAATCATGGTAGGTCGCAAGTCGCAGATTGTTGGGGGTCACAAGTCACAAAGTCCAGTCGAGTCGCAGGTTGCAAATTTCCTCAAGTCGTAGGTCACAGATTCTCTCAAGTCGTCAGGTTGCATAGTCGCACTCCCTATTAAAAGCTTGACGACGCGACCCAGCGACCCAGCGACTAGGTCGCGAGGTCGCAAAATCATGGCAAGTCGCAGGTTGCAAATTGTTGGGGGTCGTAAGTCGCAAAACCAGCCAGGTCGTAGGTCACAGGTCGTAGAATGCTCGGGGTCACAAGTCACAAAATCCAGTCAGGTCGCGGGTCCCAGAACAGACTGGGTCGGAAGGCAGCCCAATGGTCGGGAAGGCGAAAAGTCAGGGAGCCCAAAAGGGTGAGTTTTGCTCTATAAATACCTCCTTCGAGAACTTGTAAAAGATTTTTTTTTGGGACTCAAGCTAAGTACATTGTACTACAAGAGGATTATACATTTGAGCATGAATACAAGCATTTTGAAAAATCCCTTTGTGGATCTGGTGTTGTCATATGTATGAGCGCTATTGAGTATTATGTTTTTAGTTTCTGAACATCTTATATTAAGGGAACTACATCTTTAATTCATATCACAATTTCATAACAATTTGCTGAGTATGTTAATGGTGGTTGAGTTCATTTCACTTTCTTAATGAACACTGATGGCTTTTTTTACTAGCATTTGTGTTATCATTTAAAACTTTTAGGAAGTGAAGGGTGTTCTTGCCATGAAGAATTGTTTCTTTCATGGTTAGAACAATTTACAAGCATGACCCTAATGAAGTGTTGTTAACAACACTTCCTTTGGTATTCATGCTTTATTATTTCCTCTTGCTACTCATAGTGTTACATGTACATTTAATGCATCAATCATATGTCTGGTATCATTTGATTAGGTGTGTATCCATTGTTTTATATAATTTAAGCGAGACCCAAAGAAAGTAGAAATCAGCGGTAGCCGGACCCACACCCCGGACGGGATCCCTATTCCAAATGGTTCAAGGTCTAATTGGGACCTTTTACCAGGGAGATCCCTTGTTGTTGGCCAGATAGATTTTCCCGTCAACACATCTGTAACCTCAAAATTTTCAACCATTGCAAGATTATATTATTCTATTCTTGCCTATTCTGAAGTAAATCTGGAATTGATATTGTTTTATAGTTCTCATTAACAATATCTTCTTCACTATACATTTATAACCCATTAACACCTTTATTAATATAACAAGGCCTATCTCAAGCTATTTAATTAAATTATTTTCTATTTGCACATTGCTTTGTAAATACCTTGCTCAACCTTTCTACAAATGAATTGTAATATATCCATTAGATATTTGAGGAGTCTCTAACTCCAATGTTTTAATTTTTGTCTATTCGATTTAATTATCGAATTCACTAACATCATTGCATATTGATGCAGGAGCATTGGCTCGGAAAAGTACTTTGTATTTTATTTAAACTAGGGGTCTCATGTTTTTGTGAAAATATTAATTCTATGTAAATGTTAATGAGATTTTGAGTGGTTAAATTATATTTTTAGTTAATTATATGTGAGGATTTGTAAATGTTTCCAAATAATTGGAAAACATGAGAGAAATTAGACTTGAGATATTTTAGAATTAATTATGAGCCTAAGTTAGATTTAGTTTCAAGATTCTAGGGATAAAAATCTAGATTATAGGGATGTTGAGATATTTGAGGACTTGTTGAGTGATTAAAGGGATTTGAACCTAAATTGGTTCATTTAAATTTGTATAAATTAATATTCATCAAAGCCAAAATAGGTCAGCAAGAATAGAGTGATTGAGAGTTGAGGTTTGGACAGCCAAGTTTGTAAGCCTCTGGGAAATTGAAAGGGCCATGAATTTTGAATATCTGGCCAAAGAAAAAGGTTGTAAGTGATCTCATTTTGTTCATATGAAAACATTGTTTCAGAATTATATATATATATTGGTTGATTTATTGAGAAAGTGAATACTTAATTTTGAAGTCGGATTCTGAAGCGATATTATGCATGTAATTGGGGGAATTGAGATGCCAATTTCGTGAATTGACACACTGAAAAATTGTATACGTTCTGTATAAATATATATATATAGGAATTGATGTATAAATCGTTAGAGAGATCTATTGAAGGGAGTGGCGCAATAAAAGAATTTGTAAGATAGATTTATGCACATAAGTTGGAAGGATCGATATTAATATGGCAATTGTTAAATTGTATTGATAAATCCATGTGAGAGACTATGTCTGTCGAGTGAATCGATTATTTTATATTGATATGTAGTTTTGATTGATAGTGATGGAAAAAAGGGAGCGCCCAGTGAATTTGAAGCCATAGAGCTTCATAAGGGACCAAGAGAGTTTCGAGTTTAACGTTCAAGAGCTATATTCTCAATATGAAAAGCGTATGATCGGATTGTTCACATTAACCTGATAATCCATTAACCACTCAACACATATAGTTGGTGAACGCATAGTTTGAAAGTGTTAATGAAATGATGTTCACATTGATTGTTAATGGCCCAACGATGTTACATTAGGATCGATTAATCAATCGACACATGAATTGAATTTTGAAAAAGAATCCAAGTTAATTGTGTTGACATGTTGAAAGTGAAGCGAGCCATTGTGGTAAGAAGACACTCAGCAACGCACAAAGCAGTTGGGTTGTCAAAGTTTGTCGGACGCAGGTTCTGAAAAAAAAGTGTGATGAACTCTCTTACATAAGAGGCATAGAATTTGTTTTAGAGCCGATGGAACAGTGAATCAATCAATGGTAGAGGCGCTATAATGAAGTTCTAAAGTCAACCTGTGAGTAATTGAAATGCCGGAGGTGCATAGTGAAGTTTGAAGTGGAGAGTAGTTGATTGAACAGAATGTGAAGGAGGGTGCTGAGCAAGTTGAAGCGGTGGTAGAGCCAAAGGAAAATGAGGTTGAGACAACAGCGAGAACGCCAAAGTATTTGATAAGCGGTATGACAAAGAAAGTCTATCTTTGGGGAACGCGAGGTAAGTCACCTTTGTGTCGATCAAACATATATAAAAACTGTGTCCTGGTCTACTGTGGTATTGAATGGAATGGGTAATCTAAGGATCAAATTAAATTATGGTCAAATGTTATTTTAAATGATGGTAGCAGTGTGAAGTTTCATATAAAACTCATTTATATTGGAATTCATAAAATTGATATGCAGTGGCATTAATTTTCCAGTTGAACTTTTAAACATGATTTTATCTTGGTACTTGGTTTTAATCAAGATTGGAATTCATATATGGGTGTTGGTCAAGTATGCTATGCATTTAATTAAGGCGTGAAGGTTTTGGGGATTTAATAAATTGAATCCGAACTTTTGTGTGAGTTAAGCCTTGGGCTTAATTAAAAGTTGAGTGTTTAAATAAAACCATTGGGGTTTTAAGATAATTTCTTAAGACTTTTGGGAAAATCTTACACTTGTAAAATAACCTTGGTATGAAGATTGTTGAGTTATGGTTTTTTATCCATATGACAGAGGAGCTTCCGCAACTGTTCGTGTGAAATTGCCCAGACTGGCTCTTATTTGGGTAAAGATTTGGAGATGCATTTGTATATGCATGAGAGTGGAGAGATTCTGGGAAATGCAGGGTTTTCCTGCATCATTTTGGTATCATAGATGGAATAGCTCTGTGTGAAGATTCAAGTTTTTAAATTGAATTAATTGCATGTGATGAATGAATATCAGATTTTGGAGCTAATGGATATTGCAGCACAGGGATGCAGTGCAGGTGGAAGAAGTGAAGCGAGATCAACAGGATCTTGAACGTGAGCTGACAAAGTATTATTTAACTCTGGTTTGAAGGTTATGCTTGAAGAAATTGGTTGCATGCATAGTGAAGAAATCTCAGCAGAAATAAGTAGATCACAGCTGGAGAGCAATGATGAAGGAGTCCACCAAGGGATTCTAAGAGAGAGTGGCAGAACCTGAAGATTCAACAGAGGTTGAATAAAGTTGCATATGAGTGAAGCCTGAAGGAGTAGTGGAGAAATGCTCAAAGGGTTCTAGCAGAGGACCGGTGATTACCAAAAGACCAGATCCAGAGGAAAGGATTGGTGAGGTATGTGGCAGCAGGAGAGTTTGCTGTTGTGGAGGCTTGGTGCAACTCATGGGTGAGAAAATCATAGCAAAGAAGATGACTACTGGAAGTCATAAAGGAGAGAGCAGAGGTTCAGAAAGAGGCCATAGTAGAGAAAGGGAGAAATATGCCAAGGAAAATGGCATAAGATAGCAGTTAGATGATGCAGAATATGACAAAGAGTTAGCTGAGATCAGGGAACAGTTTGACAAACTGAAGATGAGGATAGAGGAAAGCTAGAGAGTGGGTTGGCTCATGAGGAAGAGAGTGAAGTGGCAGAGGCTACAACAGAAAAGAGATCAACAGATAAACATGCAGTTGACAGAAGAGCTGAGGGAGCTCGAGTAGATGATGGATGTATAGTTGGGGTGTACACAACTCAAAGCAGCTGAGTTGAAAGTGGAGGTTTCCATTGGTGAAACAGAAGAGGAGATCATTGATGATTTATTGAACTATTGGGTAAATCTAGATCAGTTGGATAATGTAAAACCCTGTATTTTTGTAGTTGATAATTGTGATGTGATTACAGGTTTTACTGAGGAGGATGCACAATCTTGTGAAGTTGTCACAAGTATGGAAAATAATATTTCAGGAGATAAATACTCTGAAGAAGAAAGCAGTGTTGCGTTTTTACTTGAAGCTGTTACAGTAAAAGAGGAAGTTCTTGTGAATGAAGAAGAGGATCAGGTTGAAGAGTTGGTATATGAACCAACAGTTGAGACTGTTGAACATTGTGATTTTCAAACTAAAAGCTTGTGTGTGAATGCAGGGATGATACATGATGATGATATGCTTCAGCAATGCCGCAGAGAAATTGCATTGTTGGAATACTCATTGGTAAAATCAGAGTATGACAGGGAGATTGCAGCAGAAGAAAGAGTTCAGTACAGTGAACGAGAGCATAAAGACATCATGGAGACAGATGGTGTGAAGGAAGGACTGGTTGAGAGTCTTGAGAGTTCTTCAGAGAATTCTTTGGAAAGTTTGGATCAACATACTAATGTGCTGATTGAAAATTCAGGGCAGCATACTGAGGTGTTGCCAGAGGGGAAAAAGGCACTGATGCCTTATGATTTTTGTTTTAACAAGTGTTTTTTGAATGCAGGTATTGTTTCAGGTGCTGAAGAACATTTGACTTAGTTGAGTAGTCAAATGGAGGAAGAAGGAAATTCTGTGGAAATTTCAAATCCATGGGATGAGGACGTTATGTTGCTGGAAAGGATGTTGAATAATCAAAATTCAGTGCAGGAGGAATCTCAATTTTAGAATTGGGAACTACAGAAGCAGAGAGATGAAGACAGCAGAAAGGAGTACACAATGTACCAGTCCAATAAGTTGCTGATAGGAGAAGACAGAGAAGAAGATTTCCGTTGTGGAAGACAAGAGGGCATGGATGATTGGGTGGCAGTAAGAACGGAAACAAGCATAGAAGTAAGAACTGAACGAGTAAGAGCTCAGCCGGCAGCAGGAAATCAACAATCTGAAGAATTATTGGACAAGGAAATTGAACTAATCAGAAGAATTATGATGAAAGTGTCTCAGAGGAAGACATCAGCAAGGAAGAGAAGCAGCAGCAGAAAAATGAAGACGGAGACAGATTGTGAAAGTGCAGTGAGTGGAGCAAGGCAGCATAAGATATGAAGACCTGGAGAAAATCAGCAAACAGCAGATATAGATGATAAGTTGCAGAACAAAGTGTGAGATCCAGGTGGACAAAGATTTAAAACGCAGGATCGGGAGATCATGATAATTTTCAACTTTGGGAGTCTGATGCAGGAGCATTGGCTCGGAAAAGTACTTTGTATTTTATTTAAACTAGGGGTCTCATGTTTTTGTGAAAATATTAATTCTATGTAAATATTAATGAGATTTTGAGTGATTAAATTATGTTTTTAATTAATTATATGTGAGGATTTGTAAATCTTTCCAAATAATTGGAAAACGTGAGAGCAATTAGACTTGAGATATTTTAGAATTAATTATGAGCCCAAGTTAGATTTAGTTTCAAGATTCTAGGGATAAAAATATAGATTATAGGGGTGTTGAGATATTTGAGGACTTGTTGAGTGATTAAAGGGATTTGAACCTAAATTGGTTCATTTAAATTTGTATAAATTAATATGCCTCAAAGCCAAAATAGGTCAGCAAGAATAGAGTGATTGAGAGCTGAGGTTTGGACAGCCAAGTTTGTAAGCCTCCGGGAAATTGAAAGGGCCACGAATTTTTAATATCTGGCCAAAGAAAAAGGTTGTAAGTGATCTCATTTTGTTTATATGAAAACATTGTTTCAGAATTATATATATATATTGGTTGATTGATTGAGAAAGTGAATACTTAATTTTGAAGTCGGATTCTGAAGCGATATTATGCATGTAATTGGGGGAATTGAGATGCCAATTTCGTGAATTGACACACCGAAAAATTGTATACGTTCTGTATAAATATATATATATATATATATATATATATATATATATATATATATGAATTGATGTATCGATCATTAGAGAGATCAATTGAAGGGAGTGGCACAATAAAATAATTTGTAAGATCGATTTATGCACATAAGTTGGAAGGATCGATATTAATATGGAAATTGTTAAATTGTATTGATAAATCCATGTGAGAGACTATTTCTGTCGAGTGAATCGATTATTTTATATCGATCTGTAGTTTTGATTGACAACGATGGAAAAAAGGGAGCGCCCAGTGAATGTGAAGCCATAGAGCTTCATAAGGGACCAAGAGAGTTTCGAGTTTAACGTTGAAGAGTTGTATTCTCAATATGAAAAGTGTATGATGGGATTGTTCACATTAACCTGAGAATCCATTAACCACTCGACACATATAGTTGGTGAACGCATAGTTTGAAAGTGTTAATGAAACGCTGTTCAAATTGATTATTAATGGCCCAAAAATGTTACATGAGGATCGATTAATCAATCGACACACGAATTGAATTTTGAAATAGAATCCAAGTTAATTTTGTTGACATGTTGCAGGTGAAGCGAGCCATTGTGCTAAGAAGACACTCAGCAACGCACAAAGCAGTTGGGCTGTCAAAGGTTGTCGGACGCAGGTTATAAAAAAAATGTGTGATGAAATCTCTTACATAAGAGGCGCAAAATTTGTTTTAGATTCAATGGAACAGTGAATCTATCAATGGTAGAGGTGCTATAATGAAGTTCTAAATTCGACCTGTGAGTAATTGAAATGCCGAAGGTGCGTAGTGAAGTTTGAAGTGGAGAGTAGTTGATTGAACAGAATGTGAAGGAGGGTGCTGAGCAAGTTGAAGCGATGGTAGAGCCAAAGGAAAATGACGTTGAGTCAACAACGAGAATGCCGAAGTGTTTGATAAGCGGTATGACAAAGAAAGTCTATCTTTGGGGAATGCGAGGTAAGTCACCTTTGTATCGATAAAACATATATAAAAAACGTGGCCTAGTCTACTGTGGTATTGAATGGAATGGTTAATCCAAGGATCGAATTAAATGATGGTCAAATGTTATTTTAAATGATGGTAGCAGTGTGAAGTTTCATATAAAACTCATTTATATTGGAATGCATAAAATTGATATGCAGTGGCATTAATTTTCTAGTTGAACTTTTAAACATGATTTTATCTTGGTACTTGGTTTTTATCAGGATTGGAATTCATATATGGGTGTTGGTCAAGTATGCTATGCATTTAATTAAGGCGTGAAGGTTGTGGGGATTTAATAAATTGAATCTGAACTTTTGTGTGAGTTAAGCCTTGGGCTTAATTAAAATTTGAGTGTTTAAATAAAACCATTTGGGTTTTAAGATCTTTTCTTAAGACTTTTGGGAAAAGCTTACACTTTTGAAATAACCTTGGTATGAAGATTGTTGAGTTATGATTTTTGATCCATATGCCAGAGGAGCTTCCACAATTGTTCATGTGAAATTGCCCAGACTGGCTTTTATTTGGGTAAAGATTTGGAGATGCATTTGTATATGCATGAGAGTGGAGAGATTTTGGGAAATGTAGGGTTTTCCTGCATCACATAT